>CM051241.1:72468685-72941185 GCA_027917425.1 Gastrophryne carolinensis
CCCCCTTCTGCCATGGGCCCAGGAGCAGCAGCCTCTCCTGCCTCTGTGGTATGTACGCCCTTATATGTACTCTAAGTGACCAGCAGCCAGCCATGTCTTTTTTGTATTTCTAGTAAGTATAAATTGGTGTTACTTGCTCAGGACAACATTTCTAAATAGCAGAAAGGCATATTTTGTAACATAGGCCTTGATTCAATAAGAGTTAAAAAATTCTCACGTAGTAAAAGATTCAATTCATGAGAAAAAAGCCTGAGGATTTCACGGTTAGTGAAATTAAAATAGTGCCATTGACTTTCATTGTCTTCCTATCTGGTGATTCACTGTTAGTGAAATTAAAATAGTGCCATTGACTTTCATTGTCTTCTTATCTGGTGATTCACTGTTAGTGAAATTAAAATAGTGCCATTGACTTTCATTGTCTTCCTATCTGGTGATTCACTGTTAGTGAAATTAAAATAGTGCCATTGACTTTCATTGTCTTCTTATCTGGTGATTCACTGTTAGTGAAATTAAAATAGTGCCATTGACTTTCATTGTCTTCCTATCTGGTGATTCACTGTTAGTGAAATTAAAATAGTGCCATTGACTTTCATTGTCTTCTTATCTGGTGATTCACTGTTAGTGAAATTAAAATAGTGCCATTGACTTTCATGGCTGGTGATTCACTGTTAGTGAAATTAAAATAGTGCCGTTGACTTTCATTGTCTTCCTATCTGGTGATTCACTGTTAGTGAATCACCAGATAGGAAGACAATGAAAGTCAATGGCACTATTTTACTCCTGAAAAAAGCATTTCACTTTTTACTCCGTTTTACTCTGTAGTAAAAAGTGTCATTGACTTTCATTGTCTTCCTTTCTGGTGACTGGTCACTAACAGTGAAATTCTCAGGCTTTTTCCTCACATTGAATGTTTTACTACCATGAAAATTCCCCCTTTTGTGTCTGACCTCCTGCCATTGACAACCAATTAGGAAGTGAGATTATTTTTAATAGTTTTATTTATTAAAGATTTTAGCAAATAAAAACAAATACATTTTCAAATATGATTCCATCATTGCATCAACTGATGCATACATATTATTAGAATCACAACATTCGGGGCACATCGTTGACTTATTTCAGCACTACTATATATATTATAATACAAGACAAGAGAGTAATAAAAAGAACAAGAGAGAAAAAATATAAAGAAAAACAGAAAAAAAGAGATAGAAAATGAGATAGAGAAGTCCTTAAAAGCTAGATATTAAGTATGAATGGTCGATGGAGGCGCTAACATATCTGAGAGTTAGGCTTGCGGTGGAGCAGGGGAAACTATACAAGTTAAATTTTAACCCATTGTATGTGTAGGGCCTGTATAGGTAACATATGAAACTCAATAAAATAGTAAAAAGAGGCTAGTACCATTAGTTTAACAGGGGAAATGGTTTAGTACTGTAGTTACAACAAATGGCCAGAAGATGGAAGTGTTGGATAAGAAATGGTATTAATTCAGAAAGGCCAGAAGACAGATGGTAATAAAGTATCGAGCGTAAGCTCATGGGATTGGATGATGAGTTTAGGCGGGAAGCTAACAGAAGGCATAAAGGGGACCCCCAGTAGAGGGCGGGAGAGACTTGTGAGATGCTTTAATGGAGATAAACCTGACCAGAGACTCCAAAGGAGAGATGGGCAAGACTACAGATGGGTGTTTTAGACTCGGAAGGAGACAGAGTTATGAAAAGTCACGCTTTTGGAGATATGCGTGAGGATTGTAATAACCTGTGAACCTGTAATAGAATACTGCACTTGAAGTGAATTGGATGTAATGTGGATGACTGGCCAATAAAGATGTACTGCCTCAACCTCAGAGTATTCTGTCTTGCTCCGTAGAAGAGACACATCACCACAGTGAGTAACCTTGCAACCTTCATCCTACTCCAGATACAAGAATCCCCCTAGCTCTTCTAACCTCCCCCCCCCCCCCACTCCCTCACTAGAGTGGGGTCGTTACATATGCAAACTACAAAAAAATATTTTGATTTCCCCAGATCACTTTCTCGGCCTGGAAGAATTGCAGCCATAAAGATGGATTTTCTCCCTAAAATCCTGTATCTTTTTAGGGCTATACCAATGAAGATCGAGAAGAAGGACCTGGACAAGTTCCAAAAATTAATCCTTGATTTTAAAATGGCAGGGGAAGAAGAGCAGGATTATCAGACAAGCAGTTTATCCTACTAAAAGTCAGGTATGGGTATGGGAATACCCTCCTTGCCCCACTATTACCAAGAGGCTAGAGCAGCACAAATATTAGCAGTATATTCCCAGAATACTCCAGCATGGGTAACAATGGAGCGAGAAGCATTAAAGATCCCAATTTTAATAGCACTGGGGAATATCAAGAGGTGGATGCTAGGAGGGGGATGCCCTCATTGAAGACTCATTGAAGCTATGGATGATGATGATCAATCGAAATAGAGACCTGATACAGTGGTGTACCTCCTTGGCACTGATCCTGAGCAACCAAGATCGGATGGGGCTGAGTTTGGATGGTGGTGGAAGCAGGGATTGGTCAGAACAGCACATTTTTATGGTAAGGAGGGTCTGATATCTTTGTCGCAGCTGAAAGAAAGATATTCCATACAGGCTACTGAAAAATGTAAAGCCCTTCAGATCTTTTTACGTAACATAAAGAGGGAGCTATGAAACCCACTAGAACAGCACTGGAAAAATATTGTAATAATCTTTGGGGAAAACCAGGACTGATAACCTTGCTATATTCAGCCTTGTTACAACCACAAACAAATGTTTCTAACATGAAAGCATGGGAAAATAATCTGGGGAAATCTTCCCCTAGAGATTGGCGGGGTAGAACCATCAAAAATGCAGGGAAAGGCTTTATAAAAGTTAACCTGATTGAATCTAACCTGAAAGTCATCATGGGGTGGTACTTGGTCCCTGCAAGGTTGGCCAAGATGTTTGCCAATACCCCCCTGAATCCTGAATTGTTTCAGAGGGTGCAACATTAAAGACTATATGTGGCATATATGGTGGTCTAGCCCCAAGGTAAGGACATTCTGGTATTGGGTATACGGGCGAATCAGTGGGGTTATAGATAAGACAATAGACTGCAACCCAGAAGAAGCCCTTTTGGGAAAGAGGAGGTTTAAATGGAATGAATATGAAACTAAACTTGTCTCTTTCATGTTGGCAGCAGCAAGGAGGATAGATCCTATAGATATATATAGCAGCAATCACCAATGTTAGGAGGAGACTATCTTGTATAATGGTTTATGAGAAAATGTCCAGTATTCAACTAGACAGAAAGTAAGGATGTGACACTGTTTGGGCACCATGGTTGTCCTATAACAATATTAACCTCTTGGCGTAGTCAAACCGGACCTTCAGCATGATTTCATGAAACGCCCAAATCCTTAATAAACTATTCCCCAGCATCTAAAATAATATATTTTAAGTTTTTAGTCATATACTTGTTCTTTCCCCCACTCTAGGATACGGGCGCCGCCATCTTGACTCAGAAGCATCACACATACTGAGGAGAGGAGAGCGGGATAAAGTGCAGGGGGTGGGGTTATAGCTATGCTTTGCACAGACAGAATAGAGCTGGGGTCAGGAAAAGAATAGCAATCCCAGAATGCAGAGCGACACAGTCAGAAGACATTTCCTGTTTGCAGGCTGCCTGAAGCCCCATGAGCCGTCATCTTGGATGTTTAAAGGCTCATAACATGCAGTAGATGCAGGTAGGATGATTTTTAATAAGGGCAATTTGTATGTACAGGGTGTGGAAAACATATAAGATAGACTCTTATTCAGGGTGATAGTCCGCTTTAATGTTTGTTATTGAGAGCTCTAGATCGGGTTTTACCAGAACTATTTCCCCTTTTCTTTATTGTTTAGGAAGTGCGATTATATTGTTCCAGACATAAAAGAGGAATTGTTCCACAGTTTTATCATTGTTTAGGAAGTGCGATTATATTGTTCCAGACATAACAGAGGAATTGTTCCACAGTTTTATCATTCTATAAAAAAGATTTTGGATTTAGGGTATGCCAGGACTAAACTGATCTGTCAAGTTTGCTTTCGCCCCGTCATGTGAAACTTTCTATTGGCAGCAGGAGGCCCAATGTGACTAGGAGGTGTAGACCTTTCAACGAGTTCTGGAATTGGGCTTTACCAAGTTAAAGCAGACTTACCTTACAGGATTTAATAATGATGATTCCAGAGTTTTTGTAGCTTCTCTTTTTCTTTTGTTTCTTAGGGTTGATACATTCAAATTCTACCTGAAATTAAAACACATCTTATAATCTTTTTGTATCAGCACAGTAATTGTTATGACATATCATTACATAGTCGCAAATTCACAAATGTTCCACCCTTTCTTTTTTTTTTTTTTATTAAACCCACCCCCGCTCAAAGAGAAGAAAACTTATTTTAAAGTTTTCATTCATTTTTTAATTTTCCAGCCAGTGGTCATGTCCACTCTCCAGTATAATAGCAGACATGTGTTTATATCAGCATACTTTGATCTAATTACAATGCTGCAATACAAAGGTGACCGGGGAGGGCGGGGGTTAGATATACAGACCACCAGTCAAGCCCTTTGATTGGTGGTCTACTGCTAGGGTAATCAGGGGGAGTTCCAGAAGTCAGTGCCAAGGGAGAGGGCAGATATGACAAGGTAAGCTGCTGAATCATTTTTACATTTTGTCTGGAAAGTCCCATTAGAAATATTTGTGTAAAAAATAAGTATTTTCTAAATAGCAGATAATTAATGAATAGCATATTCATGTTACGTTAATACAATAGGGTTTATTCAGCACGCTGAGTATTTAAGGTTTATTTAGCTGTGCAAATTAAATTGCACAGCAAAATTGGAAATGAGGAAAAAATCATAAGAAAAAAATTGTTAGTCACAAAAAAGTGAGTAAAAACATACTTTGCTGAATCAACCTTAATGTGGTGGAAAGAGCAGCACAGCCTCCATGGACCCTACAGGGTGTTCTGCACCGTCCATTGTTTCCTGTTCCCCATCAAACACAGAGATTTTAACTTTAGAGACTAGCTTACAGCGTGATGGGCGTGGTTTAGGGTGTGGCTTGCACACAGGCTTTTGTGGCAAAAGGGAAATTTGTGTATGCACCTGTAAATTTCTTTTTCGCATCTGCTTCCATTCCGGGGCACCACATGTAGCAACATGTGGGTTAATCCCAGCCATAGATGGAGACTGCAAGATAGAAACAAACTAGCTCCTATATAAGGCAGGCTGTGGCAGGATAATTAAAAAGCAGAGCAGCCACAGTCACGGGAGGAGAGAACGTCAACCTGCGCAACTAGAAACAGAGCAACAAAACTAAAAATTGTAGAAGGCATCAACCGGCACCAGCGCATTCGTAACACAACAGTAGGGCGCGTGTCATTCCCTGGAATGGAAGTAGATGAGAAAATTTAGTGGAAAGTACACAAATTTCCTTTTTCTCAGCTCTTCCATCCTGGGCACACACGTGGGGCATCCCAAAGCAGTATGCTCATTAAGGGAGGGACTGTACCAGAGCAGCCAACAACCGACTGCATCAACATAACCAAGAACAACGGCACTGACACCTCAAGCTTAGACCCCTGGAAAGGGTTTCACCACCATCTACAACACCTTACGCCCCAGAGCGGCATCGGCAGATGCCCTGACATCAAGTATGTAAAACTTGATGAAGGTGTGAAGAGACAACCAGTGACTCGGAAGGGCACCTCCTTCCCCTTGCAGGTATAGGCTTGTGTGACCACCTGCCTTGGCCCTTCTGAGATCACGAACAAGACATCCATCATACGTACCTCTCGAGTAGTGGTTAAGTAATACTTAATGCCCTAACGACTTTGAGGGAATGCAGGAGTCGCTCCTTAAGGTGAGCGGGGCGTGGGCACAAGAAAGGTAACACTATCTCCTGATTAAGATGGAAGGGAGAGACCAGCTTGAGCAAAAATTCCTGCTTAACATGAAACACTTCTTTATCTTCATGCAGCACCAAAAAGGGTGATCTGATTGAGAGCGCTGGCAGCTTTAAAACCCGTCGGATCGAGGTGATGGCCACAAGAAAGGCCACCTTCAACATGACCGTCGTCAAGAAAGCCTCCACCATGGGTTCAAGGGGGGGCCCTGAATCTCACATAGGACCAGATTAAGATCCCAGGTTGTAACTATCAACAGAGGCGAACATGCACAGCCCTCTGCATGAACGTGCGGACTAAACTATTCTCTGCAATCGTCCATTGGAAAAAAATGGACAAGGCCAAGACCTGGCCCTTAAGGATGCTGGGCTGTAGGTTTGGGTATCAGGAAACTCCTACAGGAATGGCCCTTAGATTTGAACCAAGACACGAAGGCCCTTCAAGTCCTGTAGTAGTCCTCTCCTCCCATATGCTGGATGCAACAGCCAATCCACTAAAGCCAGCGCTGCAGAATTGGGGTGCTGCAGAGGACCCTGTTTCAGAATATCTGGGCAGTTGGGGAGTCTCCACAGGCTCCACTGCCAGGCTGACCAGATCCGCGAACCACACCCTTCTGGGCCACTGTGGGGCGATCAGGATGATAGGAATCTGCTCGCAGTTGACCGTCTTTAACATGTGACCCAGAAGTGGCAGTGGCGGGAATGCGTAGAGCAGGGTGTACCCTGAACAGGGAATAGCCAGCATGGCGACCGCCACAGCCAGGGGGTCTCGCACCGTGGACACGAACCCCTGGACCTTCCGATTATGATGAGGTGCGAAGAGATCCACCTCCGGCACTCCCCACCGGTCGCAGAGGACTTGAAACACGTCCTGGTGAAGAGAACATTCCCCCTGGTTCACCATTTCTCTGCTCAAATAATCGGCCCACTGGTAGCGACCCAGTGGCAGCAACTGCTGGTCCAGCCACCAGTTCAGGGATCGGCATTGGCCGCCAAGATGAAGCGATGGTCCAACGTCTGCACAGTTCTGCGCCATTACGATAAGAGCAGCATTTGTAGAGGCCTGGAGTGGAGCTGGGCATACTGAACTATGGTGGACGCCATCAGGCCAAGGAGATGCATGCCCTGCCTGATTGTGGAATGTTCGGCTGTCCGCAGCGATCACACCGCCTCCTGAAGAGCCATGCCCTTCTGCACCGGAAGAAGGGCCCGTACCCATAGAGTATCCAATGTTATACCCAGATAAGTTGCCACAATGGAGGGAACCCCCTGGGGCTTGGGGTAGTTGATTAGCCACCGAAAAGTTCAAGTGTGGACAGGACCATCCAAACATCCCGCTTCTGCCAGAGATGGGGCTTGGATGAGCAAATGGTCCAGGTATGGGGTGATGTGCACACCCTGCCTCCGCAGGAGTGCCATCACCCCAGCCAGGTCTTCGTGAACACTCGCGGGGCAGTGGACAGTCTAAATGGCAGTGCCACAAATGGAAATGCTGGGCACCCATCACAAAGTGCAGGTATTGTCGGTGACCAGGGAATATCGGAACATTCAGATAAGCATCCTTATGCCCACCATGGCCAGATAATCGGTTTGTTGCAGCAACATCACGATCAACCTTAAGAGATTCCATGCGGAACTTCCGCACCCCTACGCAACTGTTCTTGGGGATAACGAACAGTATTAAGTAGAAGCCACAGCCTTGCTCTGAGGGGGGCACGGGTACTACTACTCCCCGGTCCAGCAAGAGCTCTATCGTGCGGTTGCAAGCCGTCCCCCTTTCCACGATGTGAGGCCTGGTTCAGAACTCGATCTTGTATCCGGAACAACCAACCTCCTGGACCCAGGCATCATATAACTGTTCCCTCCACATCAGCGCGTAGTGCAGAAGCAGCCCCCCCCCCCCCACCCAATCGGGTGAGGGTGCCCCGTCAACCCCGAGAGGTCTTGGCTGGGGGCTTGGGCCATCTGGCGCATTAGGGTCTAGGTTCCCCCATAGCTTTTGGTTACCCGAAAAATCCTTGCGGCGCAGGATTTCTGTTGAACCACCAAATTTCCGGAAGGGGCAAAAATTTGGCGGCCTGCTAAACGAGGTCCTCAGTTTCAGTTTCTGTGGAAGCCTAAAGGCCTTCCGGACCAGGTCATCCAGAGGTTCACCAAAAAGACCACCTCCAGCAAAGGGGAGGGCAGTAAGCGTCTTCTTTGCAGTGCCGACCACTGTTTCAGCTAGACTGTGTGTTGCAAGGTGGCCAGCAAGGAAAGCCCCCTAGCCACCAGATGCGTCAAGTAGTCCATAGTCGGCACAATGTATTTGAAGATCTTCATAGCGAAAAAGTTCAGGCCAAGGGAACGCGAACCTCCATGTCTCAAATGCCTCTTCTGCTGCTTCATCCAGACCATGCCTGCCGTAGCAGCAATGGACATGGCGCAAGCTGGGTGCATGACCGATCCCATCATGGAGAACACATGCCTGGCCAACTGCTCCAACCTCCTATCTGCTGGGTCTCTCAAGGCCACACTATCCGAAGTAGGGATAAGGGTGTGCCGAACCATACCCGAGACCGGTTCGTCTACCTCAGGTGGCGAAGACCAAACCTTGACCGCCTCATCCGGAAAGGGGTACTTGGCATCCAGGACTTTAGGAAGAGAGAAAAGCTTATCCACAAGCCTAGGAAAAACCTGCCTGACCTTCTGGCGCTTGTAGGATTCACCCCTCTTCAGCTGCTGCTTTGGCCGAGGAGTAGAGAGGAGCCTGCATAAGCTCCTCAATCTGATCAGTCGGGTGTTCCGGAGGGTTTACCAACGCATGCATGGCTTCCAGTTCCTTTCCGCTGCCGGGCGACACCCCCCCCCACGACTGACCGGAACTAAATTTTGCACCCATAAATAGGTCCTTGACGTAGGAGCTAGAATCCTCCGGGGACTCGTGAGATTAACCCACGGGTTGCTACTAGTGGTGCCCCAGAATGGAAGAGATGAGGAAAAAAAAAAAAAAAATATATATATATATATATATATATATATATATATATATATATGTGCTCAAAATGCACCAACCATTTAAAGTGGAATCCTGGGCTATGTCCACTCTGCTGCAGCATGACCATGTGAGATCCCGCTGCCTAATAACCCCCCCCCCCCAGCTATACTTATTGATTTACATGCGCAGGCTGGCAAGGGACAACTGGACATGACACACGTCTCTGATTGGAGGAGACGTTGTTGTGACATGTATGAAGCCATGTCTGGATTGCATGAACAGCCAAGTATAGCTGCTTGCATAGGGGTATTCAGACAGTGGGCATCCCAAATCAGGATGGCTTAAAGTGAAACGTATCCCTTTCTGGCAACTTGGTGCAAGAGGGGGGTCCTGCTCCACAGGCCCATGAGCATTGTTACGGATACTTTTCCTTGCAACCTAACAGATTATAATTATTTAAAATATCTATTAAAAAATGTATATGTAGCCATAGTGCCAAGCCTGCAGCCCCATCTGATGGGGGTGTAAGAAGGAATGGGTTAACTGGGGATAAAGTGGACCTCCAGTCAAGTCACTGCCAGCAAGATTTACTGCCAGGCAAAGACACCCTTTGTTCTGCGAGTGTGTCTACAGCAACATGTTTTTACAGAGCAACCGTGAAAGCCAGCTCATTCTGCTGCTGGGTAAAATCAGTTGGTGACTGAGTGAGGGGGGCTTAAAACCGAGTGGACACACCGGAAAACCAGTTGACTTGGCGTGTCTGTAACCAGTGGAAGTACAACCTGGTGGTAGTGGTGCAGGGATGGGGGGGGGGGGACCTTACTTGAAGATGCCCTTTAAAGTGACCCTATCCTCATAAAAGGAAGTTTATGTAGTCACCTTTTGTTCCCAGACCAGTTGCCTGTTTCCTTTTCTTACTAAAGCCTTTGCACTATATTCATAAAAACACCAACCGGATGTATTATGATGTTTGAATTGCATCCATATGGCTCCCTGGTGTTCTCTATTGGCGATTCTTTCAGTTTCACACAACCTTAGCATATTCACTGAGATAGAGGGCATGGCTGGAGCTTCATACAGCTTGTCTGAGGTTAAATAACATCCCCCTCATACAACAGTGCTGTCAGGGGCGGGGCTTCTTTAGAGAAGCATATGGCACAGGAATATATATATTTGCTTTGGTGTGTGCATATTTTCTGAGATGTATGTGGCAGTTTAACTTGTAATTATTACAACCGATTTGGCTGACCCCTTTCTCCCCTCAACAGCTTGCCAGCACGGTTGTATGAGGGGGGCACTATTTTACCTCAGACAAGCTTTGAGCAACTCCAGCCATGGCCCCTTTCTGTCAAAATGCTAAGGTTGTGTGTAACTGAATGAAGCACTACTGGAGAGCACCAGGGGGCACTGCTGCATGGCCAGCGAGCCTTACGGCCATCATTCAGACATCATACTACATCCAGTTACTGTTTTTATAAATATTGAGCAAAGGTTTCAGTAAAAAGAGACACAGGATGTTTTGGGGTACTGGGCAGGGAGATAGAAGGTGAAGACATAAACTTCCTTTCTGGATATAGGATCACTTTAAATTGGACCAAAAACCAGTCCCAATGGCCCCGGAATCTATAAGATTCCACGGCCACTTGATTCCCCCCCCCCCCCAGGGGAATCCAGATTTGCTGTGTAAAACCGCTCAGGTCGCGTGGTAAACTACCTTGTCCCCTGATCCAACGGTGCATGCGCGAGCAGCGGGCGCTTCCTACTATACCTTTAGCAAGGCACGCACCCACGCTAGGCATTTGGGAATGGCTGGTGCAGGCTCGCTGATTTGAACTGGAGGTAACACATGTGCCGTAGGACTGTGGAAAGGTGAGTTGGAGATGGGGACCTGGGTGGTTTCACACAGCATGGCACCCTGCACTGGGATGCCCCGGGTGCAAGAACCAAAATCCTGGGGTTTGGTCCACTTGTGTCCCGGCTTGTTTAGCAACACAGGCTGATCCACTCTCAAGCTCACAATTCATATTTGCAACCTAATCTGCAGCCATGAATCATACACAATGGCTGTGTTCCTGCACACAGATATTTCCAGATATCGGGCCTGTGTCTATGGTTACCCTTTTGACATAGGAATCAATAATAAAAAGAGCGCCTGTGCCACTAAAGAAACATTTCATTGATCCCCCCCTCCCCCCTTTTCAGCTAAGAAACAGCCTCTCTGGTACTAAAAAATTGTTTATCAATGTCTTTCTGAAGCCCTGCGATTTAGCTGCAGGGGGGTAAAGACTGTGCTAAGGAAAATTGCTGCGGCCATCTTTCTTCAATGCTTCTATTCTAAGACTTTGTATAGAAAGAACAGCATGGGTTCACCTCGTGTTTGGGAAGTGACCGGCCCTGGAATTTACTGCACAGTTTGTCACAGAAGAGCAAACATTTCAACTTTTGTGTCTATTTCTAGATTTCTCTAGCTTATGGTATAAGCAAAGACGAAGGACAAATTTATGCTGGTTAAATAAGACAAATAAAAGGAACACAGGACTTCTTGTTAAACGTTGCCCTCCCCTCACATTAAAGGGTAATTCCACTTTCAATGGCATTTTCGAGGTGAGCCAAAACCCAGGATTTTGACTATCCTGGGATTTGGTCCTTGCCTCCCATCCTCCGATTTAGGATGCCGCGCTGTATGAAACCTCCCAGGTTGCCCAGCAAACTCACCTTTTCCCAGTCCTACAATGCATATGTGGGCTCTCGTCCAATCAGCGCGCCCGCTGCACCCCAGCAGGGTGCGTGCCCGAATCCTTCTAAAGGTACAGCAGAGGCCGGCCGCAGCTCACACGTGCACCGTTGGATCTGGGAGAAGCTGAGTTTTGCAGAGAACTTGGGGGGAGCATGGGGCATCCTGAACCTGTAAGCCCTGGGGAGGAGGGAATCAGGTGGCCCTGGAGTCTTATAGACTCCAGAGTGGCTTTTGTTCTATCCTCAAGGTGCTGAGTTTATTTGTTATTTTTTTCATTTATTTGCAAATCAGTTTTCAAAACAGAAACAGTTCAAAACAGTTTTCTCTAGTAAAAATGTGTTTACCATAGCAATGTATACAAAGGGATGTGTTTGGTGTATCTGGCAGAGACTTTCTCACTCTGGCTTGCTCATCATTTGATTGGCTAAGGCAGGGACAATGTTTCACATTCCTTAGCTCACTGCTTTAACCCTTACTGCTGTAATTCAGCTTCTTCAGGCAAGTGGAGCACAATCTTGTGTTTCAGTAGCTAAAGGGTTACTGGCAGCATTCTCACCTGGGGAGGACGTTACTGCGGTGTGATTTAACCCAAGCTGCTGATGAGATCTCCTGTTATAGTGGAAGGATTTGGGGATTTGTAGTCAGAAACTATACCAGAGGCTTTACTCAAGGCCAGGAAAGCCTCCCCCACGTTAGTCACACAGGGCCATATGAATATAAAAAACTTGGAAACAGCATGCTAAGTCAATGACAGGTATGGGGCATGGAACGAAACCAGTCAAAGTCAAGTTCTAGGGGAGAACAATAGTAATATACAAACAGTAAACAATGGTCAGGATGTTAAAGTGGACCAAAACCCACCAAACTTGAAGGAGGCGGAGCTTTACAGTAAAAACAAGGGCCATTATCTGGGATTAGAATGAAGCAGGAGCACTTTAGCAAAAGGTGCTCTAAATAGGGGGGGGGGGGGCAATTCAGGGGATGTTAGTTAAAAGTTTTGGTTTTGGTCTGCTTTAAAACAGTAGAGCCAAGCAGTGATGCTTCCTTTCTCTAAATGCTGACAAGGAAGCACAAATATGATAAATAAGGTGGAGGAGTGACAATAATGGAGCCCGCCTGACCTTCTAGGCCCCGGTGCGGATACGCCTCTTGTTACACCCCTGCTGAGTGCTGAGTGTAGCTGCCTTCAGCAACCTTATAGCAGTTTTAAAGCGGACCAAAACCCAAATTTTTAACTAACATCCTCTGAATTACTCCCCCCATGAAAGGCACCTTTTGCTAATTTTTAGTGCTCCTGCTGTTGCTACATCCAATGGAGTTAAAATACAGAAAAAAGTTTACTGTATGAGCCATGAAAGGGCCCCATTTAATGTTTGCACCAGGGCCCGTCACATTATTTACCCCAGGGGGCACTCAGTATTCCCTTATTCATCAAGGAAGTTGCAGTACTCACAGACAAGTTATCCCGAGCCTCACACATCTTTAGTGCCGTGGTCTGGAATTCCCCAATAAAATCATGGCCGCCATCGTTATCATAGTCAATGCACATGATCTGTGGAAATAAGCCAGAAAATACCAGAGGTTACTGAGCTGGAAACAGAACCATTATGAAAGCCTTCAAAAGCATCTTCTTCCAGCGAGTCCAGTGGCTTGAAAAATGATTTATACTGCTTGAAGATTTAAATGTTACAGCCACAAGCTTAAAGCGGAACAAAACTCAACACAAAACTCAACACAGTGTGGTGTGCACATACACTTGCTACATTGTGCTGCTGTATCACAGATAATATAAATAAAGACATTTACGCTTTTGCCTGTAATGTTTGAAAATATGCAAAAGCTTAAAGCAGAACAAAACCCAGTGGCAGGAATTCCAGGGCTTACCACTGGCCTTCCCTCAGGGCATCCTGAATTGGGATGCACCACTTTGTGAAACCCTCCCAGATCACCAGTAAAAGCTTACCTGGTCCCGATGCAACAACGCATGCGTGGGCTCTCGTCCAATCAAAGCAGTTTGCCGTGCCTATGTAATTTTGCAAATGGCTCAGATTTCTTACTACAGGAATATAGGAAGTGACAGCAGGTGCATCCCCTGCATCGATCCAGCCATTCAGATTGGCTGGGGCGGCAGCACGAGTGCACCTCAGGGGATGCGACCACTATCACTCCACTTTAAAGTCTATCAGAGGCCTTTGCCAAATGACATAGCAAACGGCTCTGATTGGACAAGAGTATGCAATGTTGGACTGGGAATAGGTTGTTTTTCTGGGCAGTCTGGGGGGTTTCACACAGCAGAGCACCCCAATTTGGGATGCCCCCGGGGCTTGGAACGAAACCTGGATAGTCAAAATGTTGTTCTGCTTCAAGGCACTGTACAATCAAATATACAGTAGCTGCCTAATATCAGGACCATTACTGTATTTATTGCGTGTGGTGCTGGCAGTGCAGCTCTAGACAATAATTAAAATTATAAAACAAGGAATGTAAACAGCCCCAGTTTAAATATATTCTGTGTTCCTAGCATCCCTTGCCATGCACATGACTTCTAGCAGCCTATGGGGGGCACCCAAGGGGCTTGCACATTAGTATGTGCCCTTACTTAGAGGGTAAGCTGACCTTCAGTTGTTTTTGACTAAAGATACTCTTCGGTGGAACTGACATAAATCTAGTACCCTCGTCTATCGTACATATCAGGTGTCAAAGCCGGCCTATGTGGTTTGAACATGAAGCGCCATTCTAGGGGGAACAATGGGGCATCGGGCATGCTGCTCTCCATCGAGTTTTGGAAGCAGCATTTCCCTTCTTATTTTATAGCTCTCTTTTCCACATTTTCTCCATCATTGTCTATTTTCCACATTCTGTCAATCTTTCTCTCTTTTTCCCACATTCCCGCCTTCTATCTCTCTTTTCCACATTTTCTCCATCATTGTCTCTCTTCCACATCCTGTCCATCTTTCTCTTTTCCACATTCCCTCCACCCTCACTTCTGTCCATCATTCTCTCTTTTCCACATTCCCTCTGCCTTTCTCTTTTTCCCACAGTTCCACCTTCTATCTCTCTTTTCCACATTTTCTCCATCATTGTCTCTCTTCCACATCCTGTCCATCTTTCTCTTTTCCACATTCCCTCTGCCTTTCTCTTTTTCCCACAGTTCCACCTTCTATCTCTCTTTCCACATTCCCTCCACCTTCTTTTTCTGTCCATCTTTCTCTCTTTTCGGCATTCCCTATTTTTCTATATTCTCTTTTCCGCTTTCTATTTTGTCATCATCATTGTCTATCTTTCACTTTCTGTCCATCTTTCTCTCTTTCCCACACTCCCCTAGCCCTCCTTTTCTCACCATATTCTTGGTTTTCCGATTTCCCTCCATCTTTCTTTTTGCCACATTCCCACCTTCTATCTCTTTTCCACATTATCTCCATCATTGTCTCCCTTCCACCGTTCCCTTTTTACACATTCCCTCTGCCCTTTTTTCTGTCTCTCTGTCTTATCAGCATTCCCTCCATTTTTCTATTTTTTCCAGATTCCTACTTTCTCTCTCTTTTCCACATTTTCTCTATCATTATCTATCCTCCACATCCAGTCCATCATTCTCACTTTTCTGCTTTTCCGCCATCTTTCTATTTATTCCACATTCCACAAAGTGCATAAACAATAATTCAATAGCACACCTCCTTATGACTGCCCTCCCACTTCCTGTCAGCACACAACTGGTCCTGCAACTAGCAACAAGGCAAACAGCAGAGGCACACCCCTGCATCCCTTTGCCATAGACCACCAATGATACCGTTTGCATGGTGGTCTATAGCTCCGCCCCCATTTGTCAGTTCAGCCTGTCTCTCCCAACTCCCCCTCCTCCCCCCACCCTGCTCATGCATATCACTCTTGGTGTCAGCTACAGTGACATTAATTAGCATATAAATAGCCATCTAATTAGCATTTTAATCACAATCCCACTTGAATCGCCTGTGGGTGTCTGGTTTTAGTTGTAACTTGGAGTAAGACAATGTCTGCACCATAAGACTAGTGTGTATATACTGAGTCTAATCAATGCATTAGAAGACTGGTAGTAGTTGATAAATGCACATTTACACAATTAAACATCTGTCTATTGTTTGCCTTATGGTATAAAACAATAGCTTATATTCATTTAAATCATATATAAACACAATAGCACAATATCAACCTCTTACAGACCCCGTCCATTATGCTGATTATTATGCAGCATCACAGAGCAAAGAGCCACGCCCACTGGCTTCAGAAGAAAAATTATAATGTGATCCTGTAAACCTTGATATCTCGGCCATTTCTTCTTCAATTTAAAAAGTAGAACAGTGCCAAATGCAGTTCGTAAGAGCGGGGTCCTCGCTCCTATTGTACGCTAGAATCTGACCCATAATTCCCTATGTAAAGTATCACTTGATTTACATTCAGTAATTTCTACCTTGTACAGCAACATGGAAAATGACTGCGCTTTAAAAATAAACAACTGTCAGGAATGAAACATAAATTTACCTTTATCGGTTTCTCAATGTCTCCATTGCACAAAGATTGTAGAGGCACAGTGAAGGGTTTCCAAACCGGGTCCAGGGTATATTTTATGACCTAAAAGGAAAGAAATATGGGGTAGTTAGGATATTATTTAATGTATGTTAGATGTAACAGGGAAATAACTGAAAAAAAACTGGCGCAGAGTATTAAAGGGATTGACCACCCAAATAAAAAAATACAATTCTGTGATTACTCACCTGTAGAATTGGTATTATACATATACAGCACGTCCTGTTCCAGAAGATATTCCTTACTCTTGGGTTATACATCCAGTAGATGGCGCTGGACTGCAGAGACAGAAAAGTGGCTCCTCCCGGCCCCATATATACCAGGGACCTCCCACAAAATCCCCAGTATTGAAAAGCAGTTAAAATGAGACCGGGAGAACTATAACCATTATATAAAAATTGAACATAAGAACAATCACCATAAAGAGGTAACTAAAAATAATGATAACAAGGGTGGGGTGGAACAGGACGTGCTGTATACGTATAATACCAATTCTACAGGTGAGTAATCACAGAATTGTATTATTCTAAGTATACAGCACGTCCTGTTCCAGAATATATTCCTTACTCTTGGGACATCCAATAGCAGTGTCTGTAAGGTAGGGTGGGATCCCCAAAAGTAACAGCAGACAGTTTAAACCACTGCCGCCTGCAGAACTTTGCGACCAAATTCCAAGCAATATAAAAATGAAGGGGAGATCCACTTAAATCATACGCATGTGCACTGCCAGGATATCCTAGCGTCCAGCTAACCAACTTCAATGAATTATGGCCACACACACACACACGGTTAACGCTGGACCGGCACAAATGCTCCACTGTAAAGTCCAGTGTACACTGTCCTGATGCGAGGGGCGGAGGCAGCACATCCATCCTCTTCAGGTATCGCCGGCCGGTGTTATAAACTCAAATAGCTGAGCAGCTGGGTCCCTTCAAAATGCGCCAACCATCTGCCCACAATGTGGAGGGGTGGGGATGTCGGAGGGCCGGCCGGCCGCCGACACGTGTTTCACTCCGTGTACCGGAGTTTCGTCTGGGTGGCTGTGTGAGGCTGCATGAGGGGGGCCCCCGTTTTTTAGTCACTTTATGTTTTTTAGTGTTTGTAGTGTAAATAGTATATCTGTAAGTGCCTGATTAATTTAATTCAAGTTTGATACCCATGAAATAAAATAGCGTTGTACAGGCTATATGTCTAGTGGAGCATTTGTGCCGGTCCAGCGTTAACCGTGTGTGTGGCCATAATAAATTTGCGACCAAATGCAGCATCAGCTAAGGCTTTAACATCAACCTTGTAAAACTTAGAAAAAGTATGAACAGAAGACCAAGTGGTGGCCTTGCAAACTTGCTCAACAGAAGCTTGGTGCTGAAAGGCCCAAGAGGCACCAATAGCACGAGTAGAATGAGCAGTAAGGCGGAAGGGAGGCTCCTTCCCCTTAGCAGAGTAGGCCTGTATCACAGCCTGACGGATCCACTTGCTGATAGTGGACTTAGCTGGAGCCAGACCCTTCTTAGGTCCAGACGGGAGCACAAAAAGAGCATCAGTCTTCCTGAAGGGTTCAGTAGCCACCAGATAGAACTTCAGAGTCCTAACCACATCCAGAGAGTGTAAAACCCTCTCCTTACGGTTACTAGGATTAGGACACAGAGAAGGCAAAACAATGTCCTGATTGAGATGAAAGGCAGAAACAACCTTAGGAAGAAAATCTGGCTTAAAATGAAACACCACCTTGTCCTGGTGTCTCTCAAAATAAGGAGGTTTGATGGAAAGCGCCGCCAACTCAGAAACACGCCTAACAGAAGTGATAGCCACCAAAAAGACTACCTTAAGCATAAGGATGGACAAGGGGGCCCCCTGCAAGGGCTCGAAGGGAGACCCCTGCAGGGCAGATAAGACCAAGTTCAAGTCCCAGACTGGTAACAGGCTTACGTGGGCGACGCACGTGAGTCACCCCCTGAAAGAAGATCTTGACCAGGGGATGCTGAGCAAAGGATCTTTGGAAAAAAATGGCCAAGGCAGAAACATGACCTTTCAGAGTACTGAGCTGAAGACCCAGATCCAAACCATGTTGCAGAAACTCAAGAATCCTAGGAATAGAAAACACACGACAGGGAAGCGAGTTAGACTCACACCAGTCAATGTAAGTACGCCAAACCCTAAAGTAAATAGAAGAAGAGGACCTTTTCCTAACCCTGATCATGGTATTAACCACCGAGGCAGGCAGCCTCTTTTCCATTAAGATGGAGGTTTCAGCAGCCAGGCCGTCAAAGCCAGCTTTGTAAATTAGGGTGGCGTAGGTGCCCCTGAGTGAGCAGATCTGGAACCCGGGGCAGGGCGTTCTGATCTACTGCCAGCTGCACAATGTCTGCGAACCACACTCTTCTTGGCCAACAGGGGGCCACCAGAATGGCTGCCACCCGTTCCTGAGCTATCTTGCGCAGCACCCTGCCCAGCAGGGGAAACGGGGGAAACACATACAGGAGCTGAAAACTCGTCCAAGACATTGCCAAGGCATCCATGGCCAAGGCCAGAGGATCCTGGGACAGAGAGACAAAGACTGGAAGCTTGTGATTGTGACGGGACGCAAACAGATCCACATCCGGCTGACCCCAGAGGTGGCACAGGGAGCGAAACACCCTGCTGCTGAGGGACCATTCTCCCAGACGAGAGGTCCCCCTGCTCAGGGAGTCTGCCTCCAGATTCTCCACCCCCGGAATGTAAACAGCTGAGATGCAGGGAACATTCACCTCCGCCCAGGACAGTATCAGGGACACTTCCTTGAGGGCCCTCTTGCTCCGGGTCCCTCCTTGATGATTGATGTAGGCAACCGCCGTCTGGTTGTCCAAGCGGACCTGAACAGCCCTACCCCGCAGGTGTGGGGTTAAATGGACGAGAACCAACCTGATCGCCCTCAACTCCAGAATGTTGATAGGGGTATGGGCCTCCTGAGGGCCCCACTGACCCTGGAATTTCAGGGACTTCCAAAAGCCCCCCCCAACCTGTCAGACTGGCATCCGTGGTGACAGTCTCCCAACAAGGGGCCAGAAAGGATCTGCCCCCCAGCAGGTTCCTGAAGTCCAGCCACCACGACAGAGACCGCCTGGTCAGAGGGGACAGGACAAACACCTGATCCAAGGACATGGAGTCCCGATCCCATACTGACAAGAGGTGAAGCTGAAGAGGCCTCATGTGGAACTGAGCATATGGAACCGCCTCGAAGCAGGACACCATCAGGCCCACCAGCTGCATTCCCTGCCTGATGGATGGATGAGGACAAGACAGAAGGAGCTGAGCTTTCTCTTGAAGACTCTCCACCTTCTGCTGAGGAAGAAAGATCTTGACCTGAGCTGAATCCAGAATCATGCCCAGAAAGGACTTCACCATGGAAGGAGACAGGGAAGATTTTGGGGTGGTTGATCACCCAGCTGAATGACTCCAGTGTGGACACCACCCGCTGAGTGTCCAGCTCTGCCTGATGGAAGGACTGAGGAGCGACAAGCATGTCGTCCAAGTAGGGAAGAATGCGAATGCCCTGAGATCTCAGCAGAGCCATCACACCTGCCAGCGCCTTGGTGAATACCCTGGGAGCCGAGGTGAGAGGGAAGGGCAAGGCCACAAATTGGTAGTGCTGATCCTCCAGAGCGAACCTGAGGAATCTCTGATGACCTGGAAAGATAGGGACGTAAATGTAAGCATCCTTGATGTCTACAGAGGTCATGAAGTCCCCTGGGCGTAGGAAAGTCACAGCGGAGCGCAGTCTCCATGCGAAAGTGTCTGAATCTGACAAATTTGTTGAGGTGCTTCAAATCCAGGATGGGTCTGATGGACTCATCTTTTTTGGGAACAATGAAAAGATTGGAATAATAGCCTTTGCCACTTTCCCTCAAGGGCACCCGGCATATGACACCCAGTTCCAGAAGGCCTAGGACAGCCAGGGACAGAGCCTGAGCTGACAGGGGGGTTTGAGCTAACCGGGATTTGATGACTCTTGGGGGCGGCCAGGATGCAAACTCTATCTTGTAACCGGAGGACACTACCTCCTGAATCCACCGGTCTGAGACATGACGCCTCCAGACATGAGCCAAGAGCCGAACCCGTCCCCCCACCCGGATTGGTGAGGGCGCCCCTTCATGCCTGAGGGGGCTTGGGGGAGGACTTAGGCTTGGGACCCCAGGAGGGGCCAGAGCGGCCACGTCCTCTGCCCCTGCCCCAAAAAATCTCCACGGGCTCCAGCAAAGGAAGCTCTCCGTCCAATTCTGGAGCCCCGGAAGGAAGGAGAAAAGGCACCTGAACCCAGAAAGGACCGGGGCTGCCTTCTACGCTGAGGTAACTTGCCTCCCTTAGCAAACAAGTCCAGACGTTCCCCAAAGAGGCGCAGCCCTTTGAAGGGAAACCCAGTGAGAGCCTTCTTAGCAGCGTTGCCAGCTGCCCACTGACAGCCAGACCGAGCGGCGTATCGCCACCATCAAGGCAGATACCCTGCCACACATTCTAATGGTATCATCCAAGGCAGAGAGAACATCAACAAATTCCTCACAACGCAGAAGAGCTCTATACTCTTCACTACCTGCATCACCAGGGGCCCCATCTAAGAGACCCCTGAGCAGGCTGTTAATAGCAACAGCCATAATGGCAGAGGCACAGACCAGACGCAGCGCGGTCCCCACACAGGCAAAGGCATGGCAAGCCAGCTGATCTATGAGCCTGTCCTCCCCATCCCTCAGTGTAGTAGAGTCAGGGGAATGCATGACGGATGTGTTGGACAACCCCAGAACTGGAGCATCCACCTCGGGAGGGCATGACCACCGTTTAACCATTTCAGCAGGAAAGGGATACCGCTTATCTCAACTCTTTGGCACCCCGGGGAGCCGGCTAGGCCGTTCCCACTCCTTGAGCACCAGATTATTAAAATTAGTTTGCTCAGGAAACTCCAAGCATGGTTTAACAGTATGAAACAGCTCCCCCTGCTGCCGCGGAGCCACGGCAGGAGGAGAGATACAGAGTACTTCAAAAATGTGAGCTGAAAGCCTGTCAGTATCACCTGAAGCCCATGGGTCAGACCCAGAATCGGCACCATACATCCTAGATTGTTCCTCAGATGATTCTGAATCAGAAAATAATTCCCGCTCTTTCAAGGGGGTATAAGCGGTAACGTCAAAAAATTCCTCAGCCTTCATAGGAAAGAGGGAAACACCAGGTGATAAATGCCGCTTCTTAGCAGAAGCCTTACACGGGCCAGAGCCAGCAATATGTCTCAGTGCTGGCCACCCGTGCAGCCAAATCATGTTGAGACTCCCCACTGGTATGCACCTCACTAGGAGTCAGATGTAAGCGTGGGGGGGTAAGCGAAGCCAGAGGGAGCGCAGGCCCAGCCACCAGTAACCCAGACTGCAGCGCAAGCGTCTGCTGGGCGCAGGGTACACACACCCTGACATCATCACTTATAAGGGATACCCCACACGCCACACACAGCCAGGCTTGTCCCGAAGGAACCCCAAGCACATTATCCTGAGAAGCCTCATATGGTGATTATTGTGGCACAATAGGCCAATTGGGATTGACGCCAATAAGGCTACCCGGGATGCCCCAATAGCCCGCTAGGGAAGTGGGAGATATACAATACAATAGCCCTCCAAAAGTAGTTAACGCTAAATAGAGGGGATAGGACCGGGAGAAACCACAAAAAAGTTTGACCCGCCTGTAAGACATAAAGCAAAGAACCCATAAGCATAATACAAAGAAAAGTAAAGAAAAGCCAGCCCGCAGGGGCACTTACTGACCGCAATAGGGGGATGCCAGACACGCAGCACAGGAGCTCCAAAATGGTGCCTGCATATACCTCGAGGGGCGGGCCATGGAGAAGTGATGCAGAAAAAGTCTTCCGCAAGGCCCACCCCCCCCGAAGAGTGCGAAAACGCGCCCCCGTGACAAGGCCAGCCAATGACGGCGCAGCAGCGCCTGAGGCGATGTCGCCGCCGTCTGCGGAGCGGAGTGCAAGTGCGCGACGGCGGCGGCAATAGCAAACCAGTGCAACCAATACAAAAGACTTAGCAAAAAGAAAAACATAGTAATATATACCCCCCCCCCCCCCCACTGAGATCTACCCAGGGGGAGCGAAGGGGAAGCAGCGGACCTAAGAGGAGCCTAACTGAGGGGACAGGGGGCGAGGGGCATCCCATAAGGCTCACCACGGGCCTGTACCGCCTACCCTTTGGTGGGGGACTGCGGTAGGAGCAGCGCGTCTTAGCACCTAGCAGCGGTGCTGCCTACCATCACCCGACCAGCGCAGCCTAAGCTGGGAGGCAGTGAAAAGGAACGGGTGGGAATAGTCCTATAGGGCCGCAGGCTAATAAGCCCCGCTTACCTGGGAGTAGAAAGAGCCATCATCTAGTCATCGCAGCCCAGACTGCAGAGAAGAACTGGGGATTTTGTGGGAGGTCCCTTGTATATATGGGGCCGAGAGGAGCCACTTTTCTGTCTCTGCAGTCCAGCGCCATCTACTGGATGTATAACCCAAGAGTTAGGAATATCTTCTGGAACAGGACGTGCTGTATACTTAGAATAACTAAAGAGTAATCACCCCTTGTCCCCCACAGCTGATCAGTCCTAATAGGGGTGTGCCGAGGCCTGACCCAACCCCTCCATTGTAATGAATGGCCCCTGTCATTGATGGCGTAGGGGTGCCATTCCAAAAAGGGTGTGCCAGTGCCAGTTTGGGCCCAGCCACTGTGGGATGCGATTCAGCATTTGGGTTAGTTGCTGATTGCTGGAGTAGGTTCGATTAGCTGGTGAGTACCTTTTTGTTTTCTTTATTTGGGTGATCAATCTGCTTAACCCACCACAGAGAAAACGGTAAGAGCAGGGTTTGAAAATATGTGGCTTGTAAACTGTAAATAAAACATGCACCATACTCTATTAAATGAAGGGATTCAACAGCTATGTACAGGTGGCACCGTTATCCTCCCAGGAACACCCATAGGTTTATGGTTAGATAAGTGCTCTACTTGGTATTTGCAAACAGGATGTATAAGTCTCACCACTTGGTTCAGAGATAACTATGGTATGACTTTTCCAAGCAGTGTTTCCAACCCTGTCTTTATTGTTGCTGACCAGTGCTACACCTGACCCTGACTGAGCCGATGTCCCTGTTGCTGACCAGTAGAACATAATAATGGATGGATGCACTCCTACGCCTCATACAGAATTTTACCTTAATTGTTTCTAGTGTCAGGGTTGTAGCTGTTAGCCACCTTGCCCCCAGGTGATAAATAAACTTCAAATGACAGTATAAACTATCTCAGTTAAAGTGAACCTATAAACAGAAGTTTCACTATCCTGGATATAGGTCCTAGTCCCTGAAGCATCACGATTTGGGATGCCCCATTGGGGGAAACCCTTAGACCGACCACACTTCTTACATTTCCGCCGCTCGTTCCTACACCGCATTTGCGGTCTCTTGTCCAATCAGCCATTTATGCTGTGCATACTAATGCTGCATCTCAGGGGGGTCTCCTGCCCTACAATAAAGGTGCTCAACATTTTAAAGAGCATGGGCCTGATGATATGAAAACTGGTTGCGGGCCACAATGAATATATTTTCTACAACAATCAGGATACACACTGTCTCCACAAAATCCCTAGATTTATTTTACTCATTGGTCCTTCCTCCACTCCACATTATTACCACATTTACCTTTCTATTGGTCCCTCGTCGGGGTTCTAGCTCCCCATTTGGCAGCACGTTGCTCATATGGGCAGGTCATTCTGTGTCCAGAACGTCACTGCCCACATGTGTGCCAGGCACTAAATCATCCCGCTATATTCCTGGCGGGGGCCAAGAGAAAGGTAAGATTTACAGAGTTTGAAGAGGGGGTTGTGTGCTGGGGCTCCAGCAATCTGGCTGCTCTCCCCAGCCTGTCATTTAGCTTTAACATGGCAGTTCAATTTAACCCCCCACTTTTCCCAGCAGGTAAGGGCCACATCAGATGGCTCAGAGGGCCATGTATGGCTCCCAGGCCACAGGTTGAGCATATGTGTGCCCTACAATAAGGCTCTGTGAGTAGCAGAAAGCCGCACCAATTCACGTGTCTTCTTTTGTAATCTTTTACGTGGTTTTATCCACCATTCTACAAAAATATATAGTACTGAACGTAAAATTATGTAACTAGGGCACCTTTTATTTCATTAACATCACAGCACAGTTCCTGCCATTTTCTTCTAGCTATGCTTTGTCACAGATTTGTTACATTGTTTAAAACAAAGCACAATATTATACTGAAGGTCAAATGGCTTCATTCTCGACACAAAAATGGCCCCACACAGTTTAAAGCTAAACACTGTAGTCATCTGGCCAGTGCTGGCTACTCCACTGGAATAACATTGCTTGGCATAAAGCCTAGAGCCGAGCACCATGAAATACACCATTGTTTCCTTCCCACCCCGATGCAAAATGAGGCGAGCCTTAACTGTGGTAAAGGCAGTCAGCCATGTTCTCTCCAGCATTAATATTAAATATTTTGTTTCCAGTTGGTGCTTTGCTACTGTTATTTCAATTTTCACTGAACTGTGGTAGCGCTCCTGTGACTGATCGGACATGGAAGCACTGCCGCCTGCTGCTCAGGCACAGGGTGGCACGGGAAGTAATCCAGCGATCAGGTGAGTTTCTTGACCAGTCAGCTGTGGGGGTTTTACATGGGTGGTCAATCGATGTGGATTTTATCACACCCTGTTGCCAGACCATTTTTCACCATATGTATATGTTTTTTCCAGGAAAATTTTATATATATATTTTTTCTGCCTTTTGAGCTTTTACGTGTTGTTGTGTTTTATTTTCTTTCTCAGTGTTTTAGTAATATTATCGAGTGAAAGCTGGAGGCACCCACTGCTTTCAAAGCTAGCCAGTCATATGCAGGCCATGCCCGCCTGCAAGCCTGATCATACATAAACCAGTAGGAGACCAATTGGTGGCCTCGGAGCGGCGGTAGAATAAGTGGATCAGTTATGCACCCTTGGCACTGCCCAGCCCTGGAGACTTGGGAAAATTACACAGAAGTGTCCTTTTTCTTTAATGCAAATATTACCAGTTAATTTTAAGGGCTTATGCATACAGACATTGTGCCAAACTGTATTGTGTGTGAGTGGATAAGCTGTGCTCTCCTGACATAGAACAGCTACATCCAGCATTCTCTACTACTGCTCCTATCACAAAAAATGTATGGCATAATAATAACTGACATGTGTGCCATCTGTGCAGGAGCTATTGAGCACTAGAGGTGTGCAAAAAGCCAAAACTAAATTTGACTGCCCATTTTGTTCCCCGGCACTTACAAAACAGTGCTGGGGCATAGGGGGTCCCCAAAGGGTTCCCTGAGTTAAAGTGGAACAATACCCATTATTTTGACTATCCCAGGAATTGTTTCATGCCCCGGGGGCATCCCAGTTTGGAGTGAAACCCCCGCAGATCACCCTTTAATACTCTTCCCAGTCGTATGGTACATGTGTGGGCTCGTGTCTAGAGTTGTTTGCTGTGCAATATGGCTCGTTTACAACAATGGGAGTGAGAGCAGTGGGCGAACTCCTGCCCCCCAATCTATCTGAATGGCTGGGGACGGAGCATGCTCACAGGCCAAAGATGCAGGGATGCGGCTGCACAATGTTAACATCACTGAGTGCTTCAGGAAGCATGTGAGTTTTGCGGCACCCTGGGAAGGGGGTTCACACAGTGGGGCATCCTGATTTTGGATGCCCCAGGGGAAAGACAGCAACTGGCCTGGGAATATTTAAGATTCCAGGGTCGGCCAGTGGGTTTTGTACAAATTTAAGGGGCACACTGGGGGGATTTAACACGGTGGGCCAGTCCAAGCAAGAAAAAATAAAAAAAAGTACAGAATCAACTATGGGTTAGTATGCCACTGCATACTAACAAGTATCATGTTTCCCTGAAAATAAGACAGGGTTTAGTTTTTCCTCCGAAAAGGCGTTAGGGCTTATTTTTAGGGGATGTCTTATAAACTATAGTTCCTTGGACAGTTCCACATCTAGAGACAGTTCGAGTGAATGATCAGGAGATGATTACATTAGGAGTTCTAGAACTAGATGGGCCTTTTGTTTTCAAAAAGGTCATCCTAGAGAGGAGTTTCACTCGTTCTGTCACTGGGTCTCAACTTCTGTCCAGATTCCACCATGGATATATTTACCACGGTAAAACCGGAGGAGTCAAACAAGGTAGATCCAGCTACAAAAGATGAAATGATGTTAAATGTATTAAACACCTTAATAAAGGAAGATGAAATGACACAAAAACAGCTACAAAGTCTTTTGGAAAAACATCCACATATATGCCAACCCACATTTTGCTGCCTTTGTCAGCCTGGTTGTCAATAAACACTGGCATATACTAAGATCAGATTTGAATCTTAGAAAAATAATTCACCTAAACCAAGAATAATTTATAGGAGGTCACAGGATTTAAAGGACAAGGTAATACATAAGCCTTGATTCACTAAGAGTTGAAAAAAACTCCTATGGTAGTAAAAAATTCAATTCATGAGAAAAAAGCCTGAGAATTTCACTGTTCGTGAATCACCAGATAGGAAGACAATGACAGTCTATGGCAATTTTTTACTCCTGAAAAAAGTATTGAGCTTTAAACTCCTTTCTACTAGTAAAAAGTGCAATTGCCATTGACTTTCATTGTCTTCCTATATGGTGATTCACTAACAGTGACATTCTCAGGCTTTTTTCTCATGAATTGAATTTTTTACTACCATGAGTGTCAGTATATTATGCCTGGTATGCATATACAACTACCAGGGGGAAAACATATCCAGCAAGGCATTTTAGTAATTGCCAAAAAAAGAATGTAATTTACCTGTCAGTTTTATAATGGGAAGACAAACAGGGGACTTAGAGATAGAATTTATGAGCACCAATATGATATCAAAAAGGGCAATATTAAGACCCCAATAGTTAGACATTTCTTACAAAAACATAGAATACAGGTTCTAGAACAAGTTAATCAATCCCAGAGAGGGGGAACTTAACTAATAAAACATTAAAGAAAGAAGCAAGATGGATTTATAATCTAAAAGGCATGATTCCACCGGGATTAAATGAAACTGAGTTGTGGACCTTTCTTGACAGAATTGTGTTGTCAAAAGCTCAGTAAGATTTAAATATGTATATTCAAATAAGGTATGTTAAATAATCATGCAGCATTACATATACAGAAAAATTAAGAAATAGAAAGTATTAAAAGAATTATTCAAATTAGTCACTATATTTGTTATTAATTAAAAATTATTATATTATAATATTGTTAATCCAATTATCTTATACTGTGTATCCTGATTTATTTTAAATAAGTAATTATGAGCTAATTAACGCGGTAGCAAGTAGGCAAGTGTGGGTTTGTAGCCAAGAAGACCAGTTCATTGGAGCGGACCAAAAAAAACAAAAACAAAAAAATCACCTCTGTTCTATGAACCAGCATCCACTTTCCATCATCCCCTTGTTTGTAGAATTCTAAAAATGGGTCTGACTTCCCAAACAAGTCCTGTTGAGACAAAAAAAGGTCATAAATCTTCCATGGGCAAAGATTAGAGAGATTGCTGCCAAAAACGCAGCTACTAATTAGATAACAATATGGAGCCGCAGGAAATCTAAATATGAATAAAGAATCACAATATGTTTACAAGATAAAGTGTCACCTTCTTATCCAGCTTCCTCCCGGCCATGGAGAGTGTTATCACTCTGTTATCAGACAACTCTTGTGCTATTACCTAGAAGAGGAAAACAGAAATAGGTTGATACATGATAATAACTATTTAGTATGCTCTTAAAGGGACACTATAGTCAAGTACTCATGTGAATGTTAAAAGGAGTTGCTTGGAGCAGACTGACTGATGTTTAAAGTGGAACAAAACCCACCAGGGCTGCACGCTGGCTTTTCCCTGGGGCATCATAAATTAGGATTTCCCAATGTGTGAACTGTAAAAACTCACCTTTCACCACCCCTGCATCCCTGGCAGCATGCACATGCTACCATCCCAACCATTCAGACAGGCTGGAGAAAGAGCACCGCCATGGATGAGGGGGATGCAGCAGCACACACTCCTCATTGATTTTAATCAAATTCCTTTGTGGAAGACGTAGACAGGGCTCTGAGTGGATGAGAGCCTGCGCATGCGCCATTGGAGTGGGTAAAGGTGAGTTTTAGTGGGTGAACTGGGGCGTTTCACACAGGGGGCATGGAACAAAACTGGGGAAAGATAAATTCCTGTTTTTTTTCCGCTTTAAACTCATTGATTAGAAAAATATAGTCATGTGGTTTATATGCTGGCTGTGAAGAACTTTTGTATGACTGCTGTGGTGGTTAGCTCTGGTAGACAGCAGGATAGAGGCTCAGAGGCGAAAGTTCAACTTAAAGTCTGTGTTTATTCACCCAAAAATCCATAACACCGAATGTCCTTTTTGGTTACATCACCTTTTCAGGAAAATGCAGCAGAAGTACATCAGACAGGCAACAGCGTTTTTAGTCCTTGGGCAAACTTGCTACTTTGCAGCCGAATCCGCCTCTGGTCCGCATGAAACAGCCTGCACAGGAGTTTTCAGCCAGGCACACAGAGTCTCACTTCACAAGTGAGCTCCAGTCACAGACACTCCACAGCTGACTCCCCAGGCTATTTATGCGGCCTGTAAAACCCCGGACCTGGGTAGGGAATGGAGTCCCACCCTGCTCTACTCCATCCCAGTAAAACCGTCCCGGGTTAGCCTTTCCGCTATACTAACACTTCAGCACCAGACTGCCATTAGCAGCTGATGCTGGGAAACAAAAATACCATTTTGTGATTACTCACCTGTAAAATGGGTATTATAAGTATGTCACACACCCCGCTTCCAATATTCATGACATGTGGGTTATGGCCAGTAGAGGGCGAACTTTGCAAAACTTTAAAAACTTTGAAAAAGGAGCCCCTCCCAGTCCATAAATACCTGGGACCTCCCACACATTCCCCAGTATAAGACAGCAGTAAGGGGACCAGGAAGAGCCAAATATAAACAATCATAACACTAAAAGGTTCACCATATAAAGGATTCAAAACACCAATAAGGGCGGGATGAAGCGGGGTGTGTGACATACTTATAATACCCATTTTACAGGTGAGTAATCACAAAATGGTATTATTCCAAGTATGTCACACACCCCGCTTCCAATATTCATGACATGTGGGACATCCAATAGCAGTGTCCATAATGGGTGGGGATCCCAATACGGCAAAAATGCACACATTTTAAACCACTGCAGCTTGCAGAACCTTGCGGCCAAAAACAGCATCCGCTGAGGCCCGCACATCAACCTTATAAAACTTGGAAAAAGTATGAACGGAAGACCAAGTAGCAGCCTTTCAAACTTGTGCAACAGAAGCCTGATGCTGAAAAGCCCAGGAAGCCCCAACAGCACGAGTCGAATGAGCAATGATCTGAAAAGGGGGAAACTTCCCCTTGGCAGTTTAGGCCCCAACAATGGCCTGGTGTATCCATTTACTAATGGTAGACTTGGCGGGCGCCAAACCTTTCCTGGGCCCGTAGGGCACCACGAACAAGGCGTCCATCTTACAAAAGGGAGAAGTAGCCACCAAATAGTACTTCACACAACGAACCACATCCAAAGAGTGCAAAACCCTCTCCTTGTCGTTGCTAGGCTTAGGACACAAGGAAGGGAGAACTACATCCTGATTGAGGTGGAAGGCTTAAAGCGAAATACCACCTTGTCCTGGTGTCTCTCAAAGTAAGGGGCCTGAATGGACAAAGCCGCCAACTCAGAGACACGCCGAACAGAGGTAATAGCCACCAAAAAGGCAACTTTTTGAGTGAGCATAGAAAGTGCAACATCCTTCACCGGCTCTGGAGGGCCGACAGAACCAAACTCAAACCCCAAACGGGCAACAAAGGCTTTCTAGGGGGCCGCACATGAGTAACCCCCTGGAAAAAAATCTTAACCAGAGAATGCAGAGCAAAAGACCCTTGAAAGAAGACAGTCAGAACAGAGACCTGCCCTTTCAAGGTACTAAGCTGGAACCCTAGGTCCAGACCGTGTTGAAGAAACTCCAAAATCCTAGAATTAGAAAACACCCTGCAAGGCAAGGCCCTAGCCTCACACCAGCCAAAATAGGACCTCCAAGTCCTGTAGTATATGTTAGAGGAAGATCTCTTCCTAGCTCTAACAAGAGTCTGAATCACAGCCTCAGACAAACCTTCCTCCCTTAAGATGGAGGTTTCAGCAGCCACGCCGTCAAAGCCAGCATTTGTAAATTGGGGTAACGTAGTTGACCTTGAGTGATTAGATCAGGGGCAGCCAGTACTGATCTACCGCCAGCCTTACGACGTCTGCGAACCAAACCTGCCTTGGCCACCTTGGGGCCACCAGAATTGCTGGCGCACCCTCTAGAGCCAGCTTGCGCACCACCGTGCCTACCATGGAGAAGGGGGGAAACAGGTACAGGAACCCCAGATCCCTCCAGGCAAGAGACATGGCGTACACTGCCAGGGCCAGAGGATCCTGAGACAGAGACGCAAACTTTGGGAGCTTGTGATTGTGACGTGAGGCAAAGAGATGCACCTCCGGAAACCCCCACTTGTGACAGAGGGACTGGAATACCTTGTGGTTGAGAGACCATTCCACTCGGCGAGAGGATCCCCTGCTCAGGGAGTGCACCTCCGTGTTTTCCACTCCCGGAATGTACACTGCTGAGATGCATGGAACATTGCTCTCCGCCCATGCAAGAATCAGAGAAACTTCCCTGAGGGCACTCCTGCTGCGAGTCCCTCCTTGGTAATTGATGTAAGCTACCGCAGTTCGATTGATCGAACCTGAACCGGTAAGCCGCGTAGGTGATGCGTCAAGCATGACAGAACCAACCGAATAGCTCTCAGCTCCAAGACGTTGATGGGGGTGTGAGCCTCCTGAGGACCCTACAGCCCCTTGAACTGATGCGTCTTCCAAAAACCTCCCCAGCCCGACAGGCTGGCATCCGTGGTAACCGTCTCCCAACAAGGGGTCAGAAAGGATCTGCCCCTCATCAGATTGCTTGGTTCCAGCCACCACGGAAGGAACTGCCGAACCCGGGGAGACATCAAGAATGACTGATCCAATGACTGCGGACATCTGTCCCAGGCCAACAATAGATGGAGCTGGAGCGATCTCATGTGGAACTGAGCAAGGGAACTGCCGCGAAGGAAGCCACCATCAATCCCACCAGTCTCATCCCTAGCCGGATAGAAGGACGAGGTTTGGACAGGAGAAGACGTATCAGATCCTGAACCATCTGCACCTTGGACTGAGGAAGGAAAACCCTGGTCCGAATGGCATCCAAACTCATGCCCAGAAACGAGATCTCCCTTGAGGTGGAGAGAGAAGACTTGGGATGGTTGATCACCCAGCCGAACCTCTCCAGCGTCGCCACCACCATACCTGGAGAGGATGCCGTAATGAGGAGGTCGTCCAAATACGGCACAATGTGAATGCCCTGGGCTCTGAGAAGGGCCATTATGTCCGCCAGCACCTTGGTGAACACCCTTGGTGCCGAAGTCAACCTGAAAGGGAGGACCACAAACTGAAAGTGCTGATCTCCCACCACAAACCTGAGAAATCTCTGGTATGCTGGGAAGATTGGTACATGAAGGTAAGCATCTTTGATGTCTATGGACGTCATGAAATCCCCCTGACGAAGGGAATTGATGGCTGAGCGCAGAGTCTCCATGCGGAACTTCTTGGTTCTGATGAACCTGTTGAGAAGCTTCAAATGCAGAATGGGTCTTATGGATCCATCCTTTTTGGGAACCGTGAAGAGGTTGAATAATAGCCCCGGCCTCTCTCTGAAAAAGGCACCGGGCATATGACATCCATGACCAGAAGATTCTTTACAGCCAACAGGAGCCCCTGTGCAGCCCGGGGATCCGAGGGGACCCGAGACCTTAGGAATCTGGGAGGAGGCCGGTACTCGAACTCCAGTTTGTACCCGGAAGAGACCACTTCCAAGATTCATTTGTCTGTGACCTCCTGGGCCCAGACCAGGAAGAAGTGTCGCAGCCGTCCCCCCACCCGCAAGGGTGAGGGCGTCCCCTCATTGCTGAGCTGTCTTGGCAGCAGGCTTGGGCTTGGAACCCCAGTTAAGGCCTGGACGTGCGCGTCCTCTGCCTCTGTTCCAGGAATCACCTCTGAAATTAGAGTAGGCAAAGCCTCTGCCTGCTCTGGCACCGCGAAAGGAAGGATTGAAGGAGCCTGCCTCCCGAAAGGGGCGACGCTGCTTCTTTCGCTGAGGTAACTTTCCACCTTTCGCCACTGAATCCAATTTATCTCCGAACAGCCTCATACCCAGGAAGGGTAGCGCTGTGAGTGATTTCTTAGCCGCAATGTCAGCCGCCCACTGGCGTAACCAGACCGTTCGGCGAATAGCCACCAGCAATGCCAAGGTTCTACTACACATAATAATTGCGTCATCCATAGCAGATAAAACAAAGGTCATAAATAATTTACACCGCTGAAGGGCTGTGAATTCATCACTGGCCGGGTTAAGCTGGGAACCACTCAACAGGTCCCTAACCACAGACCTGGTAGCCACAGTCGCGAGCGCCGAGGCACAAACAGGCCGCAAGGCTGAACCCACACTGGCAAAGGCATGGCATGCCATCTGATCAAAGCGTTTGTCCTCACCATCTTTAAGAGTGGTGGCGTCTGGAGAATGTACAACGGAGGTGTTGGACAATCCCAGAATGGGCGCATCGACCTCGGGAGGGGACGACCAGCGCATCACCGCGTCCACCGGGAAGGGATACTTCCTATCCCATCCCTGAGGAACACCGGGGAGCCGGCTAGGCCTCTGCAAAAAGGAAGGTAGGATGTGCTCATCCAGTCAATATATAGCAGTCAAGAGGTGCTAGAGGGGTGTGACCACACACACTAAGCAACAAAGAAAGTTAACCCTCTGCACACTCATACTAAAAACTGAAAAACCTAGCTAACACTTGTTAAGAACATGGACTGTTAGTTAACATAGATTGCAATGAATGTAAAAGCGAGGTAGCCACGTCAAGGCCGTCCAATTGTTACCCCGTCCCTAACATTACTAAGTTTAAAAGTTTGTGCTAACATTGCTACTTCTTTACTTGTGTGTGCACTGGCAATGCAAAACATGAATCAGCCTGTCTAAAGACAGTGCAATAACTTAACTTGCTTGCACACACACACACAATGAAAAAATACTTTACTTGCCTGCACAGTGCTACAGTTCAAAAAGAGGGTTTAGGTAGAGGCCAATTGGACTCCCTGTTACATTGGGAGAGCTACAATCCAGCAGATCTGGCCACTGACCTGCAAATGCAACAGCAAAAAGGAAGGTAGGATGTGCTCATCCAGTCAATATATAGCAGTCAAGAGGTGCTAGAGGGGTGTGACCACACACACTAAGCAACAAAGAAAGTTAACCCTCTGCACACTCATACTAAAAACTGAAAAACCTAGCTAACACTTGTTAAGAACATGGACTGTTAGTTAACATAGATTGCAATGAATGTAAAAGCGAGGTAGCCACGTCAAGGCCGTCCAATTGTTACCCCGTCCCTAACATTACTAAGTTTAAAAGTTTGTGCTAACATTGCTACTTCTTTACTTGTGTGTGCACATTCATTGCAATCTATGTTAACTAACAGTCCATGTTCTTAACAAGTGTTAGCTAGGTTTTTCAGTTTTTAGTATGAGTGTGCAGAGGGTTAACTTTCTTTGTTGCTTAGTGTGTGTGGTCACACCCCTCTAGCACCTCTTGACTGCTATATATTGACTGGATGAGCACATCCTACCTTCCTTTTTGCTGTTGCATTTGCAGGTCAGTGGCCAGATCTGCTGGATTGTAGCTCTCCCAATGTAACAGGGAGTCCAATTGGCCTCTACCTAAACCCTCTTTTTGAACTGTAGCACTGTGCAGGCAAGTAAAGTATTTTTTCATTGTGTGTGTGTGTGCAAGCAAGTTAAGTTATTGCACTGTCTTTAGACAGGCTGATTCATGTTTTGCATTGCCAGTGCACACACAAGTAAAGAAGTAGCAATGTTAGCACAAACTTTTAAACTTAGTAATGTTAGGGACGGGGTAACAATTGGACGGCCTTGACGTGGCTACCTCGCTTTTACATTCATTGCAATCTATGTTAACTAACAGTCCATGTTCTTAACAAGTGTTAGCTAGGTTTTTCAGTTTTTAGTATGAGTGTGCAGAGGGTTAACTTTCTTTGTTGCTTAGTGTGTGTGGTCACACCCCTCTAGCACCTCTTGACTGCTATATATTGACTGGATGAGCACATCCTACCTTCCTTTTTGCTGTTGCATTTGCAGGTCAGTGGCCAGATCTGCTGGATTGTAGCTCTCCCAATGTAACAGGGAGTCCAATTGGCCTCTACCTAAACCCTCTTTTTGAACTGTAGCACTGTGCAGGCAAGTAAAGTATTTTTTCATTGTGTGTGTGTGTGCAAGCAAGTTAAGTTATTGCACTGTCTTTAGACAGGCTGATTCATGTTTTGCATTGCCAGTGCACACACAAGTAAAGAAGTAGCAATGTTAGCACAAACTTTTAAACTTAGTAATGTTAGGGACGGGGTAACAATTGGACGGCCTTGACGTGGCTACCTCGCTTTTACATTCATTGCAATCTATGTTAACTAACAGTCCATGTTCTTAACAAGTGTTAGCTAGGTTTTTCAGTTTTTAGTATGAGTGTGCAGAGGGTTAACTTTCTTTGTTGCTTAGTGTGTGTGGTCACACCCCTCTAGCACCTCTTGACTGCTATATATTGACTGGATGAGCACATCCTACCTTCCTTTTTGCTGTTGCATTTGCAGGTCAGTGGCCAGATCTGCTGGATTGTAGCTCTCCCAATGTAACAGGGAGTCCAATTGGCCTCTACCTAAACCCTCTTTTTGAACTGTAGCACTGTGCAGGCAAGTAAAGTATTTTTTCATTGTGTGTGTGTGTGCAAGCAAGTTAAGTTATTGCACTGTCTTTAGACAGGCTGATTCATGTTTTGCATTGCCAGTGCACACACAAGTAAAGAAGTAGCAATGTTAGCACAAACTTTTAAACTTAGTAATGTTAGGGACGGGGTAACAATTGGACGGCCTTGACGTGGCTACCTCGCTTTTACATTCATTGCAATCTATGTTAACTAACAGTCCATGTTCTTAACAAGTGTTAGCTAGGTTTTTCAGTTTTTAGTATGAGTGTGCAGAGGGTTAACTTTCTTTGTTGCTTAGCCGGCTAGGCCTCTCCCATACCTAAAGAATCATGCAATCAAAATGATTCTGATTTGGGAACTCCAAGCGGGGCTTAGAAGTCCCAAAAAATTCCCCCTTCTGCGGGGGGGTCTCCGCTGGCGGAGAAATATCCAGTACCTCAAATAGATGGGCCAGGATCTTGGTGGTATCCACGGCATCCTCCAGCGCCTGCCCAGTATCAGTATCAAAAAACTGCTGAACATCAGCATAAGATTCCTCAAACAATTCCCCCTCCTCGAGTGGGGAATAATCAGACCAGTCAAGGGAATTATAGACATGAAAATCCAGTACCGGCGCGGCCGGAGACAGATGCCTTCTCTTAGCTGGGGCCTTTCTGGCCGCAGAGCTAGAAATCAACTTTTCGATGTTGGCCAGCCTAGCAAAAACATCAGCTTGCGACTCCCCGCTAATGACAGTGTCACTTGGGGTACGGATAAGGCGGGGTGGGGTAGGTGATGAGGCCGGCGGCACGGACCCAGACGCCTGGGACCCCGACTGCTGTGTAATGGCCTGCTGTGCACATGGAATGCAAATAAGTCCATTATCCCCCGCAAGGGATGCCCCACAAACCACACACTGCCGGGGTTGCCCCGAAGGGAGCCCGAGCCCGGTATCCTGGGAAGCCTCCATATGGTGATTTTTTTATGGTGGTCGCAATGACCAGTGGGAATTACGCTAGTAAGCTACCCGGGAAGCCCCTTAACGTCCGTTAGTGGGAGGATTTGTAAAGCCACAAGCCATTACAGCAATCATACTTCAAAATATCAACGCAGACATAGAATATAAATGCATAGCCTTAATGTATATAGCAGGATAATGCAGCATAAAATGCACCCTCATAAAAACGAGAAATAGTAAAAAGACGAGCCCCGCAGGGCACTCACAGTGAGAAACAATATGGCGACCAGGGCACAAGAAACAGCAGCATCTAGGAGAGAAGGAGAAGGGGGACGGGCCAGCGCGGATCGCGTGACCCCGCCCCCTTCTGCAGAGAGACAAGGAAGAGAACCCCCTGTCCGAGTGAAACAAACATGCACACCAACACTCACACCATCAAAGCAACTGACAGTAAGATCAAGGTGAAATAAAAAGGAGGGACAGCCCCCCCCCCCCATGATCCAGGGACAGGGAGCAGCGGACAGGGGGGAACACCACAGCCACATAATGCGGCGCAGGGACTACATGGACAGGGCATCCCAAACCAGGATCCCGAACCTGGTATCCGCCTACCCCTAGGTGGGGGTCTCACGTAGGAGCATAGCTCCTAATTAGTACACCACTAGGGTGTCACCTACCATCGCCCGGACCTACAGCCGAGGCTGGGAGGCATAGGTAATCAATAAGACAAGGTCCGGGCAGAAATAGAGGAATAAAATGGCCGGGTGTAAACCCGGCTTACCTGCAAAGAAGGAGACAGCCATCTTCTGACTTGCTCGCCGTCTGCAGAGACGATAACTGGGGAATGTGTGGGAGGTCCCAGATATTTATGGACTGGGAGGGGCTCCTTTTTTTCCTGTCATCTCTGCAAAGTTCGCCCTCTACTGGCCATAACCCACATGTCATGAATATTGGAAGCGGGGTGTGTGACATACTTGGAATATACACGGTTTTACTGCAGCAAGGCAAGGTACCTTGGTGCCACATACCTTCGGTCAATGATGGCACCTTGCACCTTACCACACTGCTTACAACAAAAAGTATGAATCACATATGCTAGTAACAGAAAAGTTGGAGTAAACACGACATACTATGTACATTGACCAAACATTCTGTGTTTTGGTCAGATGTTTGACCTTTTTTGGTTGCGCTGGTCCTTTAGATGGATAAGTGGCATATCTTGACACTTTCGCCCTTGAAGTGGGCTTCCTCTGGAGTTTTAGTCTTGGGCTGTAATAGCTTATGGCTGGCAGCTGCCTCCACTATCCTAAGTCAGCCTTTTGGAAACTACCTGCTGTACACTCTGAAACACGCTGAGAAAGAGAGCCAGCCGACAAAGGAGCCCACCCTTACCCACCATCCACACAGGATCTACAGCAGGCTGACTTGGGAGAGTGACGGCAGTGAGGCATAGCCTGTACAGGGAACCTAACCCAGCACCTTACGCAACACAGCTGCCAAACTCATCACTTCTGGCTACCAACTGGGTTACTACCAAGGGTACCCCGACCCGGCAAAAATAAATAAATACCAGACTACTCACTATGCAGCTTATCTGGCCCATCTTTCTACAATACTGAGGGAACCCCACATGCCTTTGCTACAAAACTAGATGCCATAAACTATTACAGAACCAGACCAAATCTACTGAGGAACCCACTCCAAGGGAGAAACACAGTGAGTTCTGCCACTTATCCATCATACCCCTAAAATAATTCAAACAACTGACCAAAACATATTACGTTTGTCCAATGTGCATAGTATGTAATGTATTTACTCAAGCTATCTTTTTCTATTACTGGCATATGTGATTTGTTTTAAAGTGGACCGATCATCATTATCACCATCCTGGTGATCGGTCCCTGCCCCAGGGGCATCCGGATTTGGGATGTCCCGCTGTGTGAAACTCCCCAGATCAGCCACTCAACTCACCTTTCCAATGTTCCTATGGTGCATGTGTGGTGGCCCGTCCAATCACTGCTTTATGCTGTGCATGCTAACCTGTAACTCAGAAGCCACATGTGGCTCGTGAGTCACTGCTTTCAGGCTGAGGCATCTAATCTTTGGGGGCAAATCTTTTCATCAATACGCAATCTTCTTATAAATTTGGGGGGAATAAGAGAGATCTGTGCACACTGTGCTTATGACATTGAGAATAATAGGGAATCCTATCTCCTTTTCAAACCTTCTGTTCATCTCTTTTCCACATTCCTTCCATCTCTCTTTCTTCTCATTATGTACTACTCTTTTTACCTGTCCTTACTTCTTTCTCGTTTCTACATTTTTCATCTCTCATCTCTCATCTTTCTCTCTCTCTTTTCTACCTTACTTCAGTCTTTCTCTCTTTTTCTGTGCACCATCCACCTCTTTTCTTCGATTCTTTGTCTAAATGTGAATGTATGTGTTAATTGGGGGAGGGGGCGGATCATCCTGAAATCTCGCACAGAAGGCTGGCCCTGGCGGGAATCCACATCCAATGAACTATCATGTTTGATGCAGGTACTTCACTGCCTTGTTTTGGAACCATTTCCACTTGTTTCCTGTTTTATAGGGATTTATACCTCATACTAACTTTTGATGTTGAAAGTGTACCTCACCCATATTTTATTGGTAAATATGACTATCATGTTAAAGTGTACCAAAACCTTAGATTTTCTTTATCCCCGATTTTGTTCTGTACCCCAAATTAGGATGCCCTAGAGATCCCACAGTGCATGAGCAGCTCTGCTCCAATCAGCTTTTTTGGCCATGCCTTTAAATAAGCAGCTAAAAAGCTGAATGCATAGCTGGTCGTTGGCTGCTGCACCCCTGCTGGCACAGGAGATGGAAAAACTCTGTTTTTTTAAACCGGACCACCGCTGACCTGGCCTCCATTACACTCCCCATAACCCGCGCCCAGCAGTTCAGCCACAGCCCCGGGAGGGGAGAATGCTATCCTGCACTTAATGTGCGCAACTAGAATCAGTGCAACAAAGTAAAACCACGCAGAAGGCATAAACCGTCACTGCCGCAGCAACAGTAGGGCGGGTGTGGTGCCCCGGAATGGAATGAGGATGAGAAAGGAAATTTACCGGTGAGCACACAAATTTTCCTTTTCTCATCTCTTCCATTCTGCGGCACCACCAGTAGCAACGTGTGGGACATCCCAAAGCAGTATCCTCAATAAGGTTAGGACTGTGCCAGAACAGTCAACAACCGACTGCATCAACATAACCAAGAACAACGGCACTGACACCTCAAGCTTAGACCCCCAGAGAGGTGTTCACCACCGCCTGCAACACCTTATGCCCCAGAGTGGCATCAGCAGATGCCCTTACATAAAGTCTGTAAAACTCGGTGAAGGTGAGGAGAGAAGACCAGGTAGCTGCCTTGCAGATCTGGTCCACCTGATGTTGGAAAGCCCAAGACGTGGCAATCGCCCTGGTGGAGTGAGCGGTGACTCAGAAGGGTGCCTCTTTCCCCTTGCAGGCATAGGCATCTGCTAAGAGCGGACCCGGCAGCCGCCAGGCCCCTCCTTGGCCCTTCCGGGATCACAAACAAGACATCAGTCTTACGTACCTCTCACGTAGCGGTCCAGTAATACTTTAATGCCCTAAATACATTGAGGGAATGCAGGAGTCGCTCCTCATAGTGAGTGGGGTATGGGCACAAGGAGGATAGCACTATCTCCTGATTAAGATGTAAACATGTAAAAACATGCTTCACATGAAGCACCGCTATGTCTTCATGCAGCACCAAAAAGGGTGATCTGATTGAGAGCACTGCCATCTCCGAAACCCGCCAGATGGAGGTGATCTCCACAAGAAAGGCCACCTTCAACGTGAGCATCATCAGGGAAGCCTCCGCCATGGGTTCAAAGGGGGGCCCCTGAAGTGCTGATAGGACCAGATTAAGATCCCAGGGTGGGACTATTGACCACCAGGGAGGCCGAACATGCACAGCGCCCTGTAAGTGTGGACTAACCTATGCACTGCAATTGTCCATTGGAAAAAAAATGGACAAGGCTGAGACCTGGCCATTAAGGTTGCTGGGCTGTAGGCTAGCGTGCAGGCCTTGCTGGAGGAACTCCAAAATTTGGGGTATAGAGAACCTCCTAATCGAATGGCCCTTAGATTGCACCAAGACACGGATGCCCTACAAGTCCTCTGGTAAATTCTAGAGGATGACAGTTTTCGTGCTCGAAACAATGTCCAAATTACTGCGACGAACAAACCCCTGTCTTTCTATACTCTCGTTTCAACAGTCAAGCCATTAAAGCCAGCGCTGGAGAATTGTGGTGCAGCAGAAGACCCTGTTGCAGAAGATCTGGGCGGTTGGGGAGTCACAGGGGTTCCACTGCCAGGCTGACCAGATCCACGAACAACACCCTTATAATCGGTCTGCAGGAATGTGAATGTTAGGACTATACCAAACACCCGTCTGTCTTAAGCCGGTATCCCCCAATCTCCACCGCCACTTCCGCCTATAGACAAGCCCCCGCTTGTAGGAGACACGGGTAATGTCTCTCCCAGTCGGTTGCCCCCAGGACTTAACAGGCGCAAAGGATAACGGCTTAAGGTGCAGAATGATGTTTGGCAGGGAATCCCGAATGAGGATGCCGGGTGCGAAAGTCCGTAATTCAGGCCGAGGTCAAACCAGGAGGTCACAGGCGAGGTAACCAAGGGAGATAACGGAAGAGTGGTCGAGGGTAGCCGAGGTCAAATCCAGGAGGTCACAGGCGAGGTACAGGAGGGTCAGGCAAAAGAATGGTCGGGCAAAGCAGGAGGTCAGGGCAGGCAGCAGGCGAGAATAGTCGAAGTCCAAATCCAAAATATACACTAAGACACAGCTACGCACATCCAGAACCCAGAGGCTATAACGGGCACTAATGGACGGAGCCGAACCATATTTAAAGGGGAACTGGCCAATGGGACGGGGGAACTGGTGATTGGTGCAACTGTGATTTGGGGGGAAATGTAGTGTTTGGTGCAACTAGGATGTAGCTCCCTATTGGAGCATCCCCAGGGACTGGACCGCCCTGGCCAGTCAGGCTGTCCAGTCCCTGGGTTCCTTCCCACCCAGGCTATGGACCTGACTGGTCCATTTGAATCTGCCCCCTGCGAATGCGCAGGGAGCAGCGCCGCCGAGGGGCATATAGAACTCGTGCTCGCGCGCGCGCGCGAGCACGTGACAGAGGGCCGGGCGCGCTCCCCGAGATGGAAGGGGAAGACGCGCCGGCCACAGAGGCAGCAGAAGAGGCGGAAGTAGCGGCGGCGGGCGAGACCGCCGCCGCCGCGGCAGCTGACCGGCGAGGCCGACCACCGACTGGACCTGCGCGCCGCCGCACAGAGACGCCGCGGGACCGGGCGCCAGGAGAAGGTAAGATCCTAACAGTGAACCACATGTTCCAACCAATATTCCACCAATTCAGGGATTGCTAGACATTGTCCGTCAATATGAAACAACGGTCCAACGTCTTGCACAGTCCTGCACCATTTTGATAGGAGCAGCATTGGCAGAGGCCTGGAGCGGAACTGGGCATATGGAACTGCCTCGATCATAGGCACCATCAAGCCAAAGAGACACTTGCCCTGTCCGATTGTGGAATGTTCGTCTGTCAGCAGTAACCTCACCACATCCTGATGAGCCGTGCACCTCTGAAAAGGAAGAAAGACTCGTGCCCATCAAGTATCCAATGTCATACCCAAATAGGTCGCCACCATAGAGGGAGTCACCTGGGACTTGGGGTAGTTGATCACCCATCTGAAAAGTTCCAGTGTGGACAGGACCATCCAAACATCCCGCAGTGCCTCTGCCAGAGATAGGGCTCGGATGAGCAAGTCATCCAGGTATGGGGTGATGTGCACTCTGCCTCCACAGGAGTGGCATCACTACCACCAAGTTTTTCAGGAACACTCGCAGGGCAGTGGACAGTCCGGACGGCAGTGCCACAAATTGGAAGTGTCGGGCTTTCACCGCAAAGCGCAGGTATTGTTGGTGATCAGGGAAGATTGGGACATGCAGATAAGCATCCTTCATGTCAACCGTGGACAGAAAAATACAGTTTTGTGAGTACTCACCTTTAAAACAGGTATTATGAATGTGCTATACACTCCACTTCGATCTTCATGACATGTGGGTAATCTCCAGTAGAGGGCGAACTTCTGCAGAGATGAATATGCAAAAAAGAAAGCCCCTCCCGGTCCATATATACCTGGGACCTCCCACCAAACTCCCAGTGTAAAAAAGCAGTAAGGGGACCAGGAAGAACCAATTATAACCTAACAATCAAAACCAATGGATCACCATATAAAAGCCCCAGAATACCTGAAAAAAGGGGTGGGGCGAAGTGGAGTGTATGGCACACTCATAATACCCATTTTAAAGGTGAGTACTCACAAAACGTTATTATTCTAAGTGTGCCATACACTCCACTTCGATCTTCATGACATGTGGGACATCCAATAGCAGTGTCCGTCATGGGTGGGAACCAGAAACAGTAAGGAATGTACCAACTCAAACCACTGCAGCTTGCAGAACCTTGCGGCCAAAAACAGCATCCGCTGAAGCCCGCACATCAACCTTGTAAAACTTGGAAAAAGTATGAACGGAAGACCAAGTAGCAGCCTTACAAACTTGTTCAACAGAAGCCTGGTGCTGAAAAGCCCAGGACGCACCAACCGCACGAGTAGAGTGCGCAGTGACCCTAAAAGGAGGAGTCCTCCCCTTAGCAGAATAGGCCCCAACAATGGCCTGACGAATCCATTTGCTAATCGTAGACTTAGCAGGCGCCAAACCTTTCCTGGGCCCGCAGGGCACCACAAAAAAAGCGTCCATCTTGCGGAAGGAAGAAGTAGTAACCAAATAGTACTTCACACAGCGAACAACATCCAAATTGTGCAGAACCCTCTCCTTGTCATTGTTAGGCTTAGGACACAAGGAAGGGAGAACAATATCTTGATTGAGGTGGAAAGCAGACACCACCTTAGGAAGGAAATCCGGCTTAAAACGAAAAACCACCTTATCCTGGTGTCTCTCAAAGTAAGGGGCCTGAATCGACAGAGCCGCCAACTCAGAGACCCGCCGAACCGAGGTAATAGCCACCAAGAAAGCAACCTTCTGAGTGAGAACCGAAAGAGCAATATCCTGTAACGGCTCAAAAGGAGGACCCTGCAGACCAGAAAGAACCAAATTCAAATCCCAAACAGGAACCACAGCCTTCCGAGGGGGCCGCACATGCGCGACCCCTTGGAAAAAGGTCTTAACCAGCGGGTGTAAGGCAAAAGACCTCTGGAAGAAAACCGACAGAGCAGAAACCTGTCCTTTCAAAGTACTAAGCTGGAAACCAAGATCCAGATTATGCTGAAGAAACTCCAAAATCCTGGGTATCGAAAACATCCTGCAAGGCAAGGCCCTAGCCTCACACCAATCAATATAGGACCTCCAAGTCCTATAGTAAATGCCAGAAGAGGACCGCTTCCTAGCCCTAATCAAGGTCTGAACAACAGCCTCAGACAAACCTTCCTCTTTCAAGATGAAGGCTTCAGCAGCCAAGCCGTCAAAGCCAGCGTTTGAAAATTGGGGTAAAGTAGATGACCCTGAGATAGCAGATCCGGCAACAAGGGAAGCCGGTACTGATCTACGGCCATCCTTACGACGTCTGCGTACCAAACCCTTCTTCGCCACCTTGGAGCCACCAGAATTGCTGGTGCCCCTTCGAGAACCAGTTTGCGACTACTACCTTGCCCAGCATGGAGACGTGCGGAAACAGGTACAGAAAACCCAACTCCTTCCAAGCCAGTGACAAGGCATCCACTGCCAGAGACATAGGATCCTGAGAAAGAGACACAAAGGCCGGAAGTTTGTGATTGTGCCTCGAGGCAAAGAGATCCACCTCCGGAGTCCCCCACTTGCGGCAAAGATCCAGAAAAACCTCGGGGTTGAGAGACCACTCTCCTTGGTGAGAGGATCCCCTGCTCAGGGAATCCGCCTCCGTGTTCTCCACTCCCGGAATGTAGACTGCCGAAATGCAAGGAACATTGCCCTCCGCCCAGTGCAGGATCAGAGAGACTTCCCTGAGGGCACTCCTGCTGCGAGTCCCTCCTTGGTGACTGATGTAAGCTACCGCCGTTTGGTTGTCTGAACGAACCTGAACCGGTAGACCCCGTAAATGTGAGGTCAGCCGAGCCAGAACCAGTCTGATGGCTCTGCGCTCCAAGATATTGATGGGGGTGTGAGCCTCCTGAGGACCCGACAGCCCGCTGAACTGATGACTTCCAATAACCTCCCCAGCCCGACAGGCTGGCATCCGTGGTAACCGTCTTCCAACAAGGGAGCAGAAAGGATCTGCCCTTCAACAGGTTGCTCGATTCCAGCCACCACCGAAGGGACTGCCGAACCCTGGGAGACATCCTGAAAGGTTGATCCAATGACTGCAGACACCTGTCCCAATGCGTCAATAGGTGAAGTTGAAGAGATCTCATGTGAAACTGTGCAAACGGTACCACCTCGAAGGAGGATACCATCAAGCCCACCAGTTTCATCCCGTCGGATAGAGGGACAAGGATTGGCCAGAAGAAGCCGGATCAGACCCTGAATCCCCTGCACCTTGATCTGGGGCAGAAACACTCTGGCCAGAATGGTATCCAGATTCATGCCCACAAATGAAATCACACGAGACGGGGAGAGAGAAGACTTGGTGCGGTTGATCACCCACACGAACCTCTCCAGGGTCGACACCACCTGGTGGGTGTCCAGCTCCGCCTGACGGAGGGAAGAAGCTGAGATCAACAGGTCGTCCAGATAAGGCACAATGCGAATGCCCTGAGCTCTGAGCAGAGCCATTATTCCCGCCAAGACCTTGGTGAAGACCCTCGGCGCCGAGGTCAGACCGAAGGGAAGGGCTACAAACTGATAATGTTGATCCTCCACCGCAAACCGGAGGAATCTCTGATGTGCCTGAAAAATCGGAACATGCAGATACGCATCCTTGATGTCTATAGATGTCATAAAATCCCCTTGGCGAAGGGAATTGATAGCCGAGCACAGAGTCTCCATGCGGAACTTTTTGGCTCTGATAAACCTGTTGAGAACCTTGAGATCTTGAATGGGTCTCACCGAACCCTCCTTTTTGGGAACCGTGAAAAGGTTGGAGTAGTAACCCCTGCCTCTCTCCGACGGAGGCAATGGGCATATAACCCCCATGTCCAGAAGGTTTTTCACTGCTAACAGGAGCCCCTGTGCAGCCTGAGGGTCCGAGGGCACCCAAGACCTTAAGAATCTTGGGGTCGGCCAGTACTCAAACTCCAGTTTGTACCCGGAGGAGACCACTTCCAAGATCCAATTGTCTGTGACCTCCCGGGCCCAGACCTGGAGGAAGAGCCGCAGCCGTCCCCCCACCCTGGCGGGTGAGGGCGCCCCTTCATTGCTGAGCCGGTTTAACGGCAGGCTTGGGCTTGGAACCCCAGGGAGCCGCGGGACATCCCCGGCCTCTGTTCCAGGACGAGCCCCTGACACCCGAGAAGGCCAAACCCCTAGCCGCTCTGGCCCCTCGAAAGGAAGGAGAAAAACGAGCCAGCCCCCTGAAAGGGGCGGCGCTGTTTCCTCCGCTGAGGTAACTTACCTCCTTTAGCAACAGCATCCAATTAATCTCCAAACAGCTGCGAACCCAAGAAGGGAAGAGCTGTGAGCGACTGCTTGGCCCCAACGTCCGCTGTCCACTGGCGGAGCCAGACCAATCTGCGCATAGCCACCAGTGAGGCTGAAGTCCTACTACACACGACAATAGAATCTTCCATCGCAGCCATGACAAAATCCATGATCAATTCGCATCTCTTAAGGATATCGAACTCAGCGCAAGCCGGATCAAACTGAGCTTTATTCAGCCAGTCCCTGGTAAGAGACCTGGCAGCAAGCGACACCAGGGCAGATGTACTAACAGGCCGCAGGGCCGAGCCCACGCTGGGAAATGCGTGGCACGCCATCTGATCAAGGCGCCATCCTTAAGGGAAGTGGCGTCAGGGGTGTTCACCACAGAAGAGTTGGTCAAACCTAAAACTGGCGCGTCGACCTCGGGAGGAGAAGACCAGCGCTTAACCGGGTAGGGAATTCCAGACGGGGCTTGCGGACCCCAAAAAATTCCCCCTTCTTGAGAGGGGGTGCCTCAGGCAGATCAATATCCAACACCTCCAATAAATGTGACAAAACAGTGGCCGTATCTACGGTATCCCCCAGCTCCTGCCCGACATCGGCATCCCCAGACTGAACATAGTCAGCCTCTGTTTCCTGATACAATTCCCCCTCCTCTAACGGGGAATAATCTGACAAATCAACTGAATCGTCGTCAACATCCCACAAGGGCTAGGCCGACGACAAATGTCTCTTTGTCGTCAGAGAGCGACTCCCCGCTGGCACCAATGTCACTTGGGGTACGGATAAGGTGGGGAGGGGAAGGCGATGAAGCGGGAGGAGCCGACCCAGAAGGCTGGGTACCAGACTGCCGCGTTATGGCCTTTTGTGCGCATGGTATATAGATCAGCACATTCTCCCCCGTAAGGGATACCCCACACATGGCCCGGATTGTCCCAGAGGGAGCCCGAGCCCAGTATCCTGCGGAGCCTCCATATGGTGAATTTTTGTGGTCAGTCGCAAGACCGCAGGGAATTTACGCCTAAGCAACCTGGGATGCCCCTTAAAAGTCCCGGTGGGAGGATTTGAGGAGAACAAATTTACACTAGGGACCCCAGGACCAGGAGGAACCCCTTAATATGCACATATACAATGCAATCTGTAACACACAAAACAGGCAACATAAGTGCAATCCTACATATATAAGGCAATAACACATACCTAATTGTATATGTATATAAATATATATCTGTATCCCAGCCAGACATGCGTAACCAAAACAAAAAAAACACACACACACACATGCCCGCAATCAGTGGGGGCCCCGCGCTAGAGAGGGGCCCCCACATAAGCTAAGGAAGTGGCCATCAGGCCCTTACCACCCGGAGCGCAGCTCAGAACCAGCATCAAAATGGCCCCCGAGAAGTGCCTCATGCAGAAAGAGGAAGAGAAGGGGGAGGGCGGGACAGCGCAGAATGCGCGCTCGCCAGGCCACGCCCCCCTCCCAGCAACGCGGATCCCCTAGGAATGAGCCACAGAATCGCGCCAAAGAAGGGGGCGGGGCTACCACGGCCGCGCCGAGAGCCCGGCCCCGCCCCCTCCCTGAACACAGCCTGAGGGGGAGAAGCTCCCCCAGGCTAATCACAGCACCAGACATGGTCCCAGTAGTAAAACACACACTGTCAGTCACACACGCACAGTGAAATCACACACCCACACACACAGGGGCATGGGAGAACGAAAACGAATTAACGGCCAGGCCAGGCAACCCCCCCAGAGGGGAGTAAGGGACCCAGAAGGGGGGGGGAACCCTGCCAGAATCCGGCCATAAGCATAGAGGGATGGGGCATCCCACACCAGGATCACCAAAAACCTGGATAACCGCCTATCCCATAGTGAGGTCTCACGGTGGAGCAGCGCTCCTTCCGCACCCATAGGGTGCTGCCTACCTTCACCAGGACCCGCAGCCTAAGCTGGGAGGCTCAAATAGGGGCAATTTAGAAAGGGTCCTGGCAGTAATAGGGACAATAAACGGCCGGGCGCGGGCCCGGCTTACCTGTAAGTAAAGAGGTCTTCATCTTCTGTCTTGTCGCCTTCACTGCATAGAAGGAACTGGGAATTTGGTGGGAGGTCCCAGGTATATATGGACCGGGAGGGGCTTTCTTTTTTGCATATTCATCTCTGCAGAAGTTCGCTCTCTACTGGAGATTACCCACATATCATGAAGATCGAAGTGGAGTGTATGGCACACTTAGAATATCCCCGTTGCAGCGACATCACAACCGACCTTAAAGATTCCATACGGAATTCTGCATCCGAACGTAACTGTTCAGATTTTAGAGATCCAGGATCGGCCGAACATTACAAGCCACAGCCTCGCTCTGAGGGGGACACAGGTATTACAACTCCCTGGTTTGGTCGCGAGCAGCCGTCCTTTCCGCAACGGGGGAAGGCTTGCACGCCACGAACCTGTGTGGAGGCCTGTTCCAGAACTTGATCTTGTATCTGGTGAAACAACTTCCCGGACCCAGGCGTCGGATATCTGTTCCCTCCACTCCAGAGCATAGTGGAAAGCCGCCCCCCCACCCGATCAGGTGAGGGCACCCCGTCAACCCTGAGAGGGCTTAGCTGAGGGCTTGGGCCAGCTGGCACATTGCAGCCTAACTTTCCCCCATGGCTTTCGCTTACCTGAAAAACTGGCATCTGAAGTCTGTAGAACCTCCTAACTTCTGGAAGAAAATTCGGCGACCTGCAAAAGGAGGTCCTCAGTTTCCAATTCTGTAGAAGCCTAGTCGACTTCCCACCTGTGCGTCACAAGATGTACCAAGTTGTCCATAGCCGGCACAATATATCTGAAGGCCTCCATAGCAAATGAGTTCAAGCGAAGTGCCAAGGAGCATGAACCTCCATGTCGCAAACGCCTCTTCTGTTTCAATCTTTTTATTGTCATTTTTTTGGTATAAAAGATAAACAGTATGACATACTGCTCTTTTACAAATAAAGAGTTACAGAACACAAATTGTCATTCTTCATACAGTTTCTCATACAGACATGCCATTTCCAGTAAGTTGCTAAGGCACATTTAGGGTGTTTGGGCTCCTAGAGTTTAATTATGTACCAACATGAGCGACTTAAAAGTAGCATCTATTAACTTTACTCAAATTGACGGGCAGGTAGATTGTCTTTTCCTGCCTCAAGCTCTCCGCACCGCCACCCCTCTGGGGCCAAGGGATCTGGACAAGGGGGGGATGGGAAATGACAAGTAGGGAGGAGGGTGACAGACGGGAAACATGAGGGAAAGAAGGGAGAAAGGAGAGAAGAAAAAAAAAGGGGGGGGGGGTATATATATATATATATATATATATTTAGAGGGGAGGGTTTGCAGGCCATTTCTCACTGCAACAGGACCTCTCTCAAATCTGGAAACAAGTATTCCACCCAAGGGCCCCAAATCTTCATGAATTTCTCATGGGAATCCCTCAGGATGCTGGTCAGTTTTTCGTTAATAAAAATACCATTCAGCCTCTCTTTTACCATCTGAAATGGAACATTCCCTTTTTTCCACGAGGCTACACTGTGAGCATGGAGCGGCCGCCATCTTTGATTTTACTGGAAGGGGATCCTGGGCATATGTAACATGCCCCTGTCCTCTAGTTTCCCCCCCTGATGCGCCCCGCACCCCTGGGGATCTGACTAACCTGCGCCTGGGTTCAGAAGTGTGCTGCGCCGGCTGGAGAGGTATGCTGGCAGGCTGGGGAGCTGCGCTGTCATTAGTGAGATGCGGCCGCCATCTTGGATTCGGCGGCCGCGCTGACTCTCTCCTCTGCTGCGGGAGGTCGGCTCCCTCCTCTCCCACGTTTGTCCCTCTGCAATCTCGGGGGTTCCCCCACCCCTGAGGCCGAAAACCGCTGCTTTAGTGGCTTCACAAACTGCGAAAATCCCCACCCAGTAAGGAGCCGAGTTAGGCTGCAGCCATCTTCATCGGCTGCTCACGAGCGACCCCGCAAACGCCTCTTCTGCTGCTTCATCCAGACCTTGCCTGCCATATCTGCCATGGACGTGGCCCAAGCTGGATGCATGGCCGACCCCACCATGGAGAACGCAAATCTGGCCAGTTGGTCCAACCTTCTATCCGCAAGGTTTCTCAAGGCCGCACTATCTGAAGTAGGGATAATGGTGTGCCGAGCCAGACCCGACACTACCTCACATGGCGCAGACCAATCCCTGACCGCCTCCTCCAGAAAGGAGTACTTGGTGTACAGGACCTTAGGAAGAGACGGAAGCTTATCCGGTTTATCCCACTTCTTTGCCACCAACCTGTAGCAGGGTCCTGATCTTCAGGGTTCAGACCCAGCCGGACGAGCCCCGGCATGCTTACTTGGACCCATGTGCACTCCCTTCACTCTGCAAGATCCACCGCTATCGGCTTAGAAACCAACTTCAGGCATCTAATGGGGGTCCCCAGGAACGCTGCAGCTGCTGAGGGGATGGGAGATAGACGGAGTCAGAGTCCCTGCTTAAAACAAAAAAATCCAGACATCTTTGCAGTCCCTTGTGACTGCAAGAAAAGAACTGAGGAGATCCTGCCACAGCTAGGGTCTTTCTATTTTGCCGGCCCCAGAATGGAAGAGATGAGAAAAGGCATTGTCTGTCTAACACAGGGCTTACTGGTCGTGTGAGGGTGGAAGTTAGGTTAATACAAACCTTCCAACTTTCCAAGGCTGGAAACGGAGATACATTTTAAATAAAGCCACCCCCCCCCCCCATTGAGGGATGGATAGAGGTAGGTTGTAACAGTTAAACAATATTACGTTTTTGAATAGGGAAATTAATCATTTATTGATGCAGATCTGCATGTTACACCTTAAAGAAGGACAAAGAAGAACGAGGGACAAGGGAACATGGACTCAAAAGTGGGACAGTCTCTCCAAATGAAGGACATTTGGGAGGTATGGAACGTTAGTAAAGTGTCCATGTGAACCAGAACTCACCCTGGCACACTAGTTGCAAGGGAAAGTGTAGGTCCAATTTAAAAATCCAAAATGTTGCACACGGATTAGCTGATGGTCCACTGAATGCAGAGGTGGGTGGCTAGCCCTGGTAAGGTAAGCTTTACTTGTTATTTTTAATGCCCAAATCAAGTCAGCACCGAACAGAGGGCATCGGCAGCGGAATAGAACGGTGGCTGAACGTCCACATTAATGGGACAAATCAGAGAGCTCATTGGTAGTAGCTGCAAGTGGTTGTCCAATGAGATTGTATGCTTTTATGCTTGACTGGCGCTCATGTTAATGAGACCGAATAGCAAAATCTATTATTTAGATGCCTTGTCATATATAAAAAATGTATTATTCACCCATGTTTAAATTGAGACACAAAGCTTGAAACATGCATTGTATATGCAAATTGTATTCATATTACTGGTCCAAGCAGGAAACGGCGCACAACGTTCACTTTGTTTACAAAGTTGCAAAAAAAAAAAAATGAAACAATTGGCACGTTTCAGCCTTTTTCATACATAGAGGAACAGGCAGCATATTGTTATCATGACGCTCCGTTATCTTGTTGCTAGGTTATTGTTGCCATGATGCACGTCTCCAGCTTTTACTAAAAAAGGAATGATTGCTACCGGTGGAATAATCAAGTGATTATCTCAGTATGAAGTTCAAACAGCTTTTAAAATGACACACGAAACACAGAAAAAGAAACCTTTTTACCGTTATGACTCCCTTCCCCGCTGGCTTCCCATTTCCCAAAACCAAGGGTCGTGTTATCTTCTTGCTGGAAACAATCTGGGAAAGAATAAAAAAAAATGTAAAAAAGACAACAAGCATTTCAATTTGTGGAATTTAAAAGTGAGACAGATATTTTAGGATCTTTTATGGTGAGATTACATGTCATTGTCATACATGGGCTACAGACAACCCCTGTACGTGTGTGACATTGCAAATGGATTTCAAGCGTGTTGGAAAAAAACAGGCTGGTTAAAACGCATGATCCATTTAAAATAAGACTGAGATAAATCAGATATGCAGAATGTGTGTGATAACGAAGGAGATATATATATATATATATATATATATATATATATATATATATATATACACACACACACACACACACACACAGCGCTATGTATAAAACTATGAGTAACATATATGTATAGGAGAAATATAACGTATATTTCTGTATCAGGCACGATCCGTGCCGGGTTTTCAGGACCCAGGTCACTTTCCCCAATCCCCAAGGTTTGTTCCCTGGTCTCAGGCCGTGCACAGGTGATCAGGCTGATTGCAGGGGAAGCCTGAATAAGAAGGAAACACACGGCCTGTCTATTGTCTATTGACCAGCCTGTAGGAGGGAGTCTCTATTAGGGATTTGCCCCTCTCCCGAGGTTACAATCCAAATTAGCCTGACCCACCGGATACCGGATTCCAAACTATCGTGCTGTGTGGAAAATGAAAAAGTGCATTGGGCTGGTTGATGAGGTGGTCCCTAATAGCAGAAATGGATATTGAGCATGGGAGTCATTGGACCTTCTCTCAAACTCTAAAAGAATTTTATGGGGCTCACCAAATACCAACCACGCCGTAATAGTAAGGGTTAATACATGTCTGCATGTACCAATAATACAATCACTTTATTAGGACTTAACATCTGCATAAACATGGGGGTGAAACACCTCCTAAATAGACAATATACCTTCATACATAGGAATAAAGGCATTCAAAATGAAGCCAGTCACCATATCATGGGGACGCTATCATATAAGATTGATATGAGTATAAGAAGAAGCCAAAGGAGAAGCCTATCACCATCTAGTGAAAGATAAGATAGTCAGAAAGTGGTACAATACCTATCAGGTCCTAGGGGGTCCCCGCATGCACCAGGTCGGGTGCCACAAGAAGTCAGCGCTTTCGCATCGGGCGGGCCGGGCCGGGCCGGGGAGTTGGAGAAACAGCCTGACAAAGAGACCCACGTGTATTACGCTTGACAAACGTGCTGACACCGCCGCCGCTGGTGTAAATAAGCCATACTTTGAATGCAGCTGCAGGGGGCGGTGTGCGCGATTACGTCACTAACCTGTCCTGCATACGGCCGGTTCAGTCCGTGATGCTGATACCGGGGGTGGGGCATATTGTCACTAGACCCTTGGTAACAGGGGCATATAGCGAGCATTTGTCCATCAGATCCAGGTACTAAAGTAATATTTATTTGATGTTTATATGGCTAATTTGTACCAAACCCAATAATATATAATGGTGACTTATAAAATTGTCTTATCTTTATATCATGTATAGTTACGTTCATCAACCTAGATGGGTACTGAAGAAGCCATTCTGGCGGAACTAGTCTACCCAGACAGATGAAGAAAGACACAATTGAAATTGTTCATATATGACTAAATACCCCCCCCCCCAAAAAAAAAAACCTTTTTTTTATCTGTGTATATTGTCTATTTGTACAGAGGAGGTGTTTCACCCCCATGTTTTATGCAGATGTTAAGACCTAATAAAGTGATTGTATTATTGGTACATGCAGACATGTATTAACCCTTACTATTACGGCGTGGTTGGTATTTGGTGAGCCCCATAAAATTCTTTTAGAGTATGAGAGAAGGTCCAATGACTCCCATGCTCAATATCCATTCCTGTAGGAGGGAGCCCAGGCTGAGGTGCACATTGGTGAAGGAAAAGACTGTATGCAAGCCGAAGGGCTTGGCTTTTGCGCCCCCCTAACTGTGGACTTGTGGGGATGAGCAGCGGAGGGCTGATACACCCTGCAAAGTGGATTTTGACTTACATTTGTTTGGTGAAGTAACCACTTTTGATTTACTGCGTTTATGCTGCAATCAATGGACTGAGCGATAATTTGCTAAATAAAACCGTTTTTGCTGTTAAAAACTGTTGTCCGTGTCACTGCTGATCGCCCAACCGCTCACAATAATACCATTTTGTGATTACTCACCTGTAAAATAGTTATTACAAGTATGTCACACACCCCACTTCCGAATATTCATGACACTTGGGTAACTGTCCTGTAGAGGTCGATCTTGCAGAGATGACATGAAAAAAAGGAGCCCCTCCTGGCCCATAAATACCTGGGACCTCCCATCATTCCCCAGTATAAGACAGCAGTAAAGGGACCAGGAAGAGCCAAATGTAAACAGCAAAGAAAAAGGTTCACCATATAAAGGATCCCAGAAAACCAAAAAAGGGCGGGATGAAGCGGGGTGTGTGACATACTTGTAATAACCATTTTACAGGTGAGTAATCACAAAATGGTATTATTCCCAGTATGTCACACACCCCGCTTCCGAATATTCATGACACTTGGGACATCCAATAGCAGTGCCCATAATGGGTGGGGATCCTAAAAAGGCAATAATGCAAACTTAAACTACTGCAGCTTGCAGAACTTTGCGGCCAAAAACAGCATCCGCTGAGTCCCGCAAATCAACCTTATAAAACTTGGAAAAAGTATGAACAGAAGACCAAGTAGCAGCCTTACAAACTTGTTCAACAGAAGCCTGATGCTGAAAAGCCCAAGATGCTCCAACAGCACGAGTAGAATGAGCAGTAACACGAAAAAGGGGGAACCTTCCCCTTGGCAGAATAGGCCCCAACAATGGCCTGTCGAATCCATTTACTAATGGAAGACTTAGCGGGCGCCAGACCTTTCCTGGGCCCGTAGGGCACCACGAAAAAGGCATCCGTCTTACGAAAAGGAGAAGTAGCCACCAAATAATATTTCACACATCAAACCACATCCAAAGAATGTAAGGTCCTCTCCTTGTCATTACTAGGCTTAGGACGGGACAAGGAAGGGAGAACTACATCCTGATTGAGGTGGAAGGCCGAAACCACCTTAGGAAGGAAATCCAGCTTAAAGTGGAAAACTACCTTGTCCAGGTGCCTCTCAAAGTAAGGAGCCTGAATAGACAAGGCCGCCAACTCAGAGACACGCCGAACAGATGTAATAGCCACCAAAAAGGCAACTTTCTGAGTGAGCAGAGAAAGAGCAATATCATGCACCGGCTCAAAAGGGGGCCCCTGGAGAGCCGACAGAACCAAGTTTAAATCCCAAACCGGCAGCAAGGGCTTTCTAGGAGGCCGCACATGAGTAACCCCCTGGAAAAATGTCTTAACCAGGGGATGAAGGGCAAAAGACCTTTGAGAGAAAACCGCCAGGGCAGAAACCTGCCCCTTCAATGTACTAAGCTGGAACCCCAAGTCCAGACCATGTTGAAGAAACTCCAGAATTCAGGGAATAGAAAACAGCCTACAAGGCAAGGCCCTAGCCTCGCACCAGCTAATATAAGACCTCCGAGTCCTATAGTAGACATTAGAGGAAGATCTCTTCCTAGCTCTAACAAGAGTCTGAACCACCGTATCAGAAAGACATTCCTCCTTTAAGATGGAGGTTTCAGCAGCCACGCCGTTAAAACCAGCGTTGGTAAATTGGGGTAGCGTAGCTGACCCTGAGTGATAAGATCCGGAAGAAGAGGCAGATAAAACTGATCTACTTCCAGCCGCACGACGTCTGCGAACCACACTCGTCTTGGCCACCTTGGAGCCACCAGAATTGCTGGTGCCCCTTCTAGAGTCAGCTTGCGCACCACTTTACCCACCATGGAGAAAGGGGGGAACAGGTACAAAAACCCCAGTTCTCTCCAAGCCAGGGACATGGCATCCACTGCCAGGACCAGAGGATCCTGAGACAGAGACACAAAGGCAGGAAGCTTGTGATTGTGATGAGAGGCAAAAAGATCCACCTCCGGAGTCCCCCACTTGTGACAAAGGGACTGGAATACCTTGGAACTGAGAGACCATTCTCCTCGGCGACAGGATCTCCTGCTCAGGGAATCCGCCTTCGTGTTCTCCACTCCCGGGATGTAAATGGCTGAGATGCATGGGACATTGCTCTCTTCCCAAACAAGGATCAGAGATACCTCCCTGAGGGCACTCCTGGTGATTGATGTAAGCGACCGCCGACCGATTGTCCGATCGGACTTGAACTGGCAATCCCTGCAATAGAAGAGTCAAGCGAGACAGAACCAACCAAATGGTCCGTAGCTCCAAAACGTTGATAGGGGTATGAGCCTCCCGAGGCCCCCATAACCCCTGGAACTGATGTTCCCTCCAGAAGCCCCCCCCAGCCCGACAGGCTGGCATCCGTGGTGACCGTTTCCCAACAAGAGGTCAGAAAGGATCTGCCCTTCAACAGATTGCTTGACACTAGCCACCACTGAAGGGACTGCTGAGCCCGGGGAGACAGCAGACAAGACTGATCCAATTACAGCGGACACTTGTCCCAAGTCGCTAGAAGATGGAGCTGAAGCGTCCTCATATGAAACTGGGCAAAAGGGACTGCCTCGAAGGAAGCCACCATCAGACCTACCAATCTCATCCCTAGCCAGATAGACAGGCGAGGATTGGAAAGCAGAAGCCGAACCAAATCTTGGGTCAGAAGAATCTTGGGCTGAAGAAGGAACACCCTGGCCTGAAAGGCATCCAGAGTCATGCCCAGAAACGAAACCTCCCCGGACAGGGAGAGGGAGGACTTGGAATAGTTGATCACCCAACCGAACCTCTCCAGCGTGGATACCACCACTCTGGTACAAGGTCGTCCAAGTATGGTACAATGCAAATGCCCTGGACTCTGAGGAGGGCCATCACCCCCGCCAATACCTTGGTGAACACCCTCAGAGCCAAGGTAAGCCCGAATGGAAGGGCCACAAACAAAAATGCTGATCTTCCACCACGAACCTGAGGAATCTCTGGTGTGCCAGGAAGATAGGTACATGCAGATAAGCATCCCTGATGTCTATGGAGTCCCCCTGACAAAGAGAATCGACGGCTGGCCGCAAGGTTTCCATGCGAAACTTCCTGAAGCGGATAAACCAAAATGGGTCGAATGGAGCCGTCCTTCTTGGGCACCGTGAATAGATTGAAATAGAATCCCAAGCCCCTTTCCGCGAAAGGCACTGGGCAAATGACAGCCATGTCCAGCAGATAATTTACTGCCGCCCGGGCCCCTGTGCGGCCAGTGAATCCGAAGGCACTCGAGACCTGAAGAATCTGGGAGGAGGCCGGATCTCGAATTCCAGCTTGTAACCGGAAGACACCACTTCCAGAATCCATTTGTCTGAGACCTCCTGGTCCCAGACCTGGAAGAAGTGCCGCAGCCGTCCCCCAACCCGCAAGGGTGAGGGCGCCCCCTCATTGCTGAGCTGGCTTAGCAGCGGGCTTGGGTTTGGAACTCCAATTGTGACCTGGACAGGCACGACCTCTGCCTCTACTCCAGGAATCACCTCTGACAGTAGAGAAGGCCAAAACTCTGCCAGTTCTGGCACAACGAAAGGAAGGGTTAAAGGAGGCCGCCCCCCGAAAGGGACGACGTTGCCTCTTACACTGAGGTAACCTCCCTCCTTTCGTGACAGAATCTAATCTTTCTCCAAAGAGCCGCAATCCCACAAAGGGAAGTGCTGTAAGCGACTTTTTGGCCACAAAATCAGCCGCCCACTGGCGCAACCATACCGACCGCCGAATAGCTACAAGCAAGGCCGAGGTTCTACCACACATGACCATGGTGTCATCCAAGGCGGCAAGCACAAAGGACATGAACAATTCACACCGCTTAAGGGTGGCGAACTTATCACTAGCCGGGTCAAGCCTGGAGGTAATCAACAGGTCTCTAACCACATACCTGGTAGCCACTGGCAAAAGCGCCGAAGCACAAACAGACCGCAAGGCTGAACCGACACTAGCAAACGCGTGGCAAGCCTGATCAATGCGTTTATCCTCACCATCTTTGAGAGTGGTGGAGTCAGGAGAATGCAAAATAGAAGTATTGGATAACCCGAGCACCGGGGCATCCACCTCGGGAGGGGAGGACCATCGTTTTACCACGTCCACCGGAAAGGGATTCATTTATATCCCAACCTTGAGGAATACCTGGAAGCCGAGTAGGCTTCTCCCATTCCTTAAGAATAATGCCATCAAAATGCTTTTGATTTGGGAACTCCAGGCGCGGCTTGGAAGTCCCAAAGAATTCCCCTTTTTGAGGAGCGGCCTCCTCAGCCTCAGGAGGAGAAAATACCATTTTGTGAATACTCACCTGTAAAATGGGTATTATAAGTATGTCACACACCCCGCTTCAGATAATCATTACACTCGGGTTATACCGACCTGTAGATAGCGATCTTGCAGAGATGTCAATAAAAAAAAGAAGGCCCTCCCAGTCCATAAATACCTGGTACCTCTCACTCATTCCCCAGTATTAGAACAGCAGTAAGGAAACAAAGGGACCAGGAAGAGCCAAAATAACCAGTAGCAGTAAAGAGGTTCACCATATAAAGGATCCAGAATACCAAAGGGCGGGGTGAAGCGGGGTGTGTGACATACTTATAATACCCATTTTACAGGTGAGTATTCACAAAATGGTAATATTCTAAGTATGTCACACACCCCGCTTCAGATAATCATTACACTTGGGACATCCAATAGCAGTGTCCATAAAGGGCGGGGATCCAAAAAACAAGGCAATAGTGCACAAATTAACCACTGCAGCATGCAGCACTTTGCGGCCAAAAACAGCATCCGCTGAGGCCCGCACATCAACCTTATAAAACCTGGAAAAAGAATGAACAGAAGACCAAGTAGCAGCCTTACAAACTTGTTCAACAGAGGCCTGGTGCTGAAAAGCCCAGGAAGCCCCAACAGCATGAGTAGAATGAGCAGTGATCTGGAAAGGGGGAGAGTAGGCCCTAATAACGGCCTGACAAATCCATATACTAATGGTAGACTTGACGGGCGCCAAACCCTTCTTGGGCCCGGAGGGCACCACAAAAAAGGCGTCCCTCTTCCGGAATGGTGAAGTAGCCACCAGATAGTACTTTACACATCTAACGACATCCAGAGAGTGCAAAGCCCTCTCCTTGTCATTGCTAGGTTTAGGACACAATGAAGGAAGCACAGTGTCCTGATTGAGGTGCAAAGCAGAGACAACCTTTGGCAGGAAGTCTGGTTTACAGCGGAAAACCACCTTGTCCTGATGTCTCTCAAAGTAGGGGGCCTGAATAGACAGAGCCGCCAACTCAGAAACACGTGGAACAGAGGTGATAGCCACCAAAAAGGCAACTTTTAAGGTGAAAAAGGATAGTGCAGCATCCTGCACTGGTTGAAAAGGAGGACCCTGAAGGGCCGACAACACCCAATTTAAATCTTAAACAGGCAACATGGGTTTGCGAGGAGGGCGCACATGAGTGACCCCCTTAAAAAAAGGCCTTAACCAAAGGATGAAGAGCGAAAGATCTCTGAAAGAAAACCGCCAGAGTGGACACATGCACCTTAAAGGTGCTAAGTTGAAAACCCATGTCCAGACCATGCTGAAGGAACTCCAAAATCCAAGAATGGAAAACACCCGACAAGGAAAGGCCCTAGCCTTACACCAATCAATGTAGGTCCGCCAGGGCATCCTGCACTGTCCTGTAATAGACATTAGAGGAAGAATTCTTCCTAGCCCTGACAAGAGTCTGGATAACGGCCTCAGACAAACCCCTTTCCTTTAAGATGAAGGTTTCAGCAGCCACGCCTTCAAAGCCAACATTTGTAAATTGGGATAACAAAGTAGACCTTGTGTGATCAGATCCGGAACCAGAGGCAGCGTGAATTGAACGACCGCCAGCCGGACGACGTCTACGAACCACACCTGTCTTGGCCACTTTGGGGCCACCAGGATTGCTGACACACCCTCTTGGGCCAGCTTGCGTACCGCCTTGCCCACCAGGGGAAAGGGAGGAAACAGATACAGGAGACCGAGCTCCCGCCAGGAAAGAGACATGGCAACCAATGCCATAGCCAGAGGGTCCTGGGACAGAGACTCAAAGGCTGGGAGCTTGTGATTATGAGGAAAGGCAAACAGATCCACCTCCGGCCTCCCCCACCTGCGACAGAGGAATAGAAATACCTTGTTGCTTAGGGACCACTCCCCCCGGCGAGAGGTCCCCCTGCTCAGGCAGTCCGCTTCCAGGTTCTCCACCCCTGGAATGCAGACTGCCGAGATGCACGAAACAATGCTCTCGGCCCAAGCAAGAAACAGAGACACTTCCCGGAGGGCACTCTTGCTGCGAGTCCCTCCATGGTGATTGATGTAAGCGACAGCTGTCCGAATGTCGGAGCGAACCTGAACTGGTAAGCCCTGAAGGTGATGTGTCAGGTGCGACAGCACCAACCGAACCGCCCTCAGCCCCAGAATGTTGATGGGGGCGGGTGGCTCCTGAGGGCCCCACAGCCCCAGGGATTGGAGGGCTCTCCAGTAGCCCCCCCAGAACAAAGGACTGATCCAAAGACAGTGAACACTTGTTCCAGGCCGATAGGAGATGGAGCTGAAGAAGCCTCATGTGAAATTGAGCCAAAAGGCACTGCCTAGAAAAAGGCCACCATCAGTCCGACCAGTCTCATCCCTTGCCGGATGGACAATGAGGGAACGTCAGGACCATACGAATCAGTGCTAGGAGAACATCCACCATCTGCTGAGGCAAGAAAATCCCGGCCTGAATGGTATCCAGCGTCATGCGCAGGAAGGAAGCCACCCGTGACAGAGAGAGTGAGGACTTGGGGTAATTGATCACCCACCCGAACCTTTCAGTGTTGCCACCACCGTCCGAGTGTCCAGCTCCACCTGATGGAGCGAGGGAGACGCAACAAGCATGTCGTTGATCACCCACCCCAGATAAGGGAGAATGCGAAAGCCCTGGGTTCTTAGAAGAGTCATCACACCCGCCAGCACCTTGGTGAACACCCTGTGTGCACAGGTGAGTCCGAACGGGAGAGTCACGAATTGGTAGTGCTGCTCCCCTACCGCAAGCCTGAGGAACCGCTGGGGCCCTGGAATGACCGGCACAAAAGGTAGCACTCACCACACAGGCCCCAGTGAGATCTGAACTCACGACCCCTGGTTTACAAGACCAGTGCTCTAACCCCTGAGCTATGGAGCCTGAAGGTAAGCGTCTTCGATATCTATAGGTGTCATGGAGTCCCCCGGGCGTAGGGAACTGACAGCGGAGCGCAGCGTCTCCATGCAAAACCGTTTAGTGCAGATGAACCGGTTAAGGAACTTCAAACCAGAAGGGCCTTTTAGGGAACCCTAAAGAGACTGAAATATTAGACACTGACCTCTCTCCCTGGTGGGAACCTGACAACGACCCCCATGGCCAGACGGCCTAGCACCGCCGTCAACAGGCCCTAAACTGCCCAGGGACCCAAAGAAGTCCATGATGAGAATCTGGGAGGAGGAGTGAAGAGCAGCAGCCATCTCCCACCAGAGGGGAGAAGGCACCCCCTCAATGCTGAGCGGGCTAGCAGAGGATTTAGTTCTGGCACCCCAGAAAGATCCAAGTCGGGCCCGGCAACTGCCTATGCCCCGGGATCTCCCCTTGTCCCGCAAGGGTAACCCCCTGCCTGACCCAGGCTCGTGAAAGAGGTAGTGAAGGGACCCTGACCCCCGAAAGGGTCGTGGCTGATATGTAATGTCGTAACCTACCACCTTTAGCCAAAGCTCCACCATCACAAACAGGCTCAACCCAACCTGGGGAAGCCCCTAGACCGCCTTCCTGACAGCATTGTCAGCCGCCGACAGGCGCCACAAGACCGGGCGACTGGATTAGACTATCCAGCCGAGGTCAACAATACCTCTTAGGAGATAAATAGCTCACATAGCTACAAGCTCTAAAACCAGCACCAGAAGGGTCCAAGGGGAGCCGAAAACCGACCCCTAAATAAGGTCCTAAAAGCCGCAGCCATAATAGCGGAGACCACCGGGCGCCGGGCCACACAGACAAGGGCATGGGAGGCCCGTTAGTCGATACGTCAGTCCTCACTATCCATCAAGCAATGGAATGAGGGAACCCACCACAGACGCAATACACAGCCCCCGGATGGGGGCATCCACCTAGTGGGATAGTTGACCAATACGCGGGGAAGGGTATACCTCCTATCCCACCCCTTAGGTCAAGCGTCGGTTCTGGTAATGCCAACAGTGGATTCGCAGTACCAAAAAATTCTTTCCCCTGCTGCATAGGAGTCACCACGAGGAGAAAAAAGGGGGCCCGTACAACTAAAGTAAGGGGTATCGGGAGACGTCAGCATCCCACTGCACTGAGGCGGCATCAGTGCCATGGCAGGCTGATCATCAGAGGGCCATAATCTGAATAATATCCCTTTACACAAGGGGAGTACAGTAATAGAATAATATAAATCATGATGTAAATGCATAGGCCAGTGCCAGAGCGCCATGTGCCGGCATTCAGCTGGAGCCTTCCGCTGCAAGGCTAGCAATCAAAATCCGTGTTGTCTAGTCTAGCACAACCATCAAACGCGACTCCCCGCTAGTGTTAAAGTGGACCAACACCCACGGGTGATCGGCCCGGGAATCTATAAGATTCCCGGGCCGATCACCTCCCTCCCCGCGGGACATCCGAGATCGGGATGTCCCGCGGGTTGAAACCCCCCCAAACACCCCAAACTCCTTACCTTATATTCGGCGGCGGCCGGCCGTCGCCGCCTCCCTCGCTCCCCACTAGACGTGCGCGCGCCCGCGCCGGCCGTCTGTGAATGGCCGACGCGGGCACGCGCGCATCAAGAGTGACGCGCGGGAGGCGGCGGCGGAGGAGCCGCTTGTCCGCGGCTTGTCCGTCGGCGCTGGGAGCGGGGAAAAGTGAGTTTTTTGGGGGGTTCGGGGGGGTTTCACACAGCGGGGCACCCCGATCGGGGGTGCCCCACCGAAGTGGACCAAGACCCAGGATAGTCAAAATCCTGGGTGTTGGTCCACTTTAAGGACACTAGGGGGTCATACCCAGGTGCGGGGATGTGGGTGGTGAGGCCAGCCAAACTGATGGGGGCACGGGCCCAGATTGCCGCGCCAGCACCTGCTGCGCACAAGACACACAATCTAGCACAATAATGCCCACAAGGGATGCCCGGCATACACACAGCCGGGGATGCCCCGAGGGGACCCCCGAGCACAGCATCCTGGGAAGCCTCCATAAGGTGATTTTTGGTAGCCGCAATGACCGATGGGAATTACGCTGTTGAGCTACCCGGGATGTCCCTTAATGTCCGTCAGTGGGAGGATTTTTATATATATATATATATATATATATATATATATATAATGTGGAGATTAGCTCTGGTAGGCGACCGGGTGTCAGCAGTATAGAGGCAGAGGCAAACAGTTCAAAGTAAAGTCTGTGTTTATTTCACACATAAATCCACAAAAGCATATGTCCAAACAGGTTACATCACCTTTTCAGGAAACAGCAGCATAAATGATTCAATCAGGCAAACAGCTTTTAGTCCTTGAGCAAACGTCCTGTTTACAGTCCAACTAGGCCTCAGGTCCGCATGAAACAGCCTCCACAGGAGATTTCAGCCAGGCTCACAGAGTCTCACTCCCATGTGAGCTCTAGACAAAGGACACAGCACAGCTGATTCCCCAGGCTATTTAAACAGCCCGCAAAACCCGGACCTGGGTAGTGGGATGGAGTCCCACCCTGCTCTACTCCATCCCAGTAAAGCCGTCCCAGGTTAGCCTTTCGGCTATTCTAAATCATCAGCAGCAAACTGCCACCAGCAGCTGATGCTGGAAAAACAAGCTATACGGCTTTACTGCACCAATGCCAGGTACATTGGTGCTACATACCTGCCGTCAATAACGGCCCCTTGCACCTTACCACATACCCCCCCCCTTTGTTCAACCCTGAGGGGGTGGACACATGCCAAACAATGTGTTCTGGACAGGGCATCCGCGTTACCCAACAATCGTCCCGCTCTGTGCTCTACTGTAAACTTGAAGTTTTGTAATGACAAGAACCATCGGGTGACCCTGGCATTCCTGTCCTTAGCCTGGCACATCCACTTGAGGGGAGAGTGGTCCGTAATCAGACGGAACCTTCTCCCCAGCAAGTAGTAGCGAAGAGACTCCAGGGCCCATTTAATGGCCAAACACTCCCTCTCCACTATACTATACCGGGTCTCCGCGGGTGTCAATTTGCGACTCATGTAGACAACGGGGTGCTCCTCCCCGTTGACTTCCTGAGACAGTACAGCACCGAGACCTACCTCGGAGGCATCGGTCTGCACTATGAACTCCCTCTTAAAGTCGGGTGTCACCAACACCGGAGACCCACACAGGGCAGACTTCAAAGCGGAGAACGCTTTTTCGGCCTGTTCATTCCACTTCACCATGACAGACTTGCGTCCCTTTAACAGGTCTGTCAATGGTGCCGCTAGGGTGGCAAAATTGGGAATGAACCGCATATAATATCCCACCAACCCCAGAAATGACTTTACCTGGCGGGTGGTGTTAGGCCGGGGCCAGTTACGGATGGCTTCTAGTTTGTTCACCTGGGGCTTGACCACTCCTCGTCCAATCACATAGCCCAGGTATTTTGTTTCTTCTAGGCCTAAAGCACATTTTTTCGGGTTTGCCGTCAACCCAGCCTTCCTGAGGGAATCCACTACGGCCTGGACTTTGGGTAGGTGACTTTCCCAATCCGTGCTATGGATAATTATATCGTCCAGATATGCCGAAGCATACCGACGATGTGGCCTGAGGACAATATCCATTAACCTTTGGAACGTAGCGGGAGCGCCGTGTAACCCAAAGGGTAACACCTTGTATTGGAACAGTCCCTCTGGTGTAATAAAGGCTGTTTTCTCCTTGGCAGCCTCAGTCAAGGGCACCTGCCAGTACCCTTTTGTGAGGTCCAAAACCGAAAAGTACCTGGCTTGGCCTAGCTTCTCAATGAGTTCATCTACCCGGGGCATAGGGTAGGCATCAAACTTGGAAACTTCATTAAGTTTGCGGAAATCGTTACAGAACCGCAACGTACCATCGGGCTTGGGAATCAAGACTATGGGGCTGGCCCACTCACTCTTTGATTCTTCAATCACGTCTAACCGGAGCATTTGCTGCACTTCCTCCGCGATAGCTTGTCGCCGGGACTCGGGTACCCGGTAAGGCCTCAACCGGACCTTGACCTGAGGTTCCGTGACAACATCATGTTGGATGACCGAAGTGCGCCCAGGGAGTTCTGAAAACACGTCCGTGTTTCTGCTAATAAACTCCCTGGCTTCCTGAGTCTGTTTAGAGGAGAGGTTGTCGCCAGTTTTCACCTCGACTACTACTTCTCTACTAACAGACCGAGGAATGGGAAGCTCCACCCCCACCATACCTGGTCGGGGACTGTCACCCCCAGGGGTCTCCCTGTCTTTCCATAGTTTCAGCAGGTTTACATGGTACACCTGCTCGGGCTTCCTCCGCCCAGGCTGATGTACCTTGTAAGTCACTTCCCCAACTTTTTCAATGACCTCATAGGGACCCTGCCACCTAGCTAGAAATTTACTGTCCACCGTGGGTACCAGAACCACAACTCTGTCACCGGGGTTAAAGTTCCGTACCCTGGCTTGCCGATTATAAACCCTGCTTTGGGCCCGCTGCGCTGCCTCCATGTGTTCTCTGACAAGCGGCAAGACGGTCGCTATCCGTTCCTGTAGCTGAGTCACGTACTCTACCACACTTTTGTGGGGTGTGGGTTGCTGTTCCCAGGCCTCCTTGGCTATATCCAACAGGCCCCGTGGATGTCGACCGTATAAGAGTTCGAAGGGCGAGAACCCCGTAGAGGCCTGGGGCACCTCTCGCACTGCGAACATCAGATAGGGCAGCAGCAAGTCCCAATTCTTCCCATCCTTGGCGACCACCCTTTTTAACATGGTCTTTAAAGTTTGATTAAACCGTTCTACTAGGCCGTCTGTTTGCGGGTGGTAAACGGATGTCCGCAACTGTTTCACCTGCAGCAGTTTACAGAGCTCTTTCATTACTTTTGACATAAACGGGGTACCTTGATCGGTCAGGACCTCTTTAGGCAGACCTACTCTGGAAAACATTTCCATAAGCTCCTTAGCAATGAGCTTGGCAGAGGTGTGACGCAGGGGCACTGCCTCAGGGTACCGCGTGGCATAGTCCAAGATCACCAGAATATGTTGGTGCCCTCTAGCGGATTTTGGCACTGGACCCACTAGATCCATGGCAATCCGCTCAAAGGGTACCTCAATAACTGGGAGAGGAACTAAGGGACCACGGTAATGAGGCTGAGGGCTGGTCATCTGACATGTTGGACAGGACTCACAATATCTCTCCACCTCCTTGTACACACTGGGCCAGTAGAATCGTTGTAAAATGCGGTCCAGTGTTTTCTGCTGGCCTAGGTGTCCACCCAGAACATGTTGGTGGGCCAAATCCAACACCAATTTGCGATATGAATTGGGTACCACCAATTGTTCCACCACCTCTTCACGTACCTTGTTTACTCGGTACAACATTTCCTGGTGAACCACAAAGCGAGGAAACTGTAACTCCGCCCCTGGCTGTTGTGGTTCACCTTCCACCTCAAGAACATTCTCCCAGGCCCGAGACAGGGTCGGGTCCTGGTGTTGAGCGGTACCAAAGTTAGTTGTGGAGACATGGAGATCTGCCAACTCTGGACCTGTTGTCAACTCTTCCACATCTCCAACCATAACATTTAGTGGGGTTGACTCCCCCTCTTCCATTTTAGGGACGGGCACCTCTTCCACGGTGCCTCCTGATTCCGGTTCCCAGGGCACCGGGTCTCCCCTGAGTAGGGCCAGTCTATTGGGGACACACCCGCCTCGCGGGTTTCCGGAACTGCCAGCTTGGCCCACAGTGACCTGAACCCTGGAAAGTCTCTCCCAATAATCAGTTCATATGGAAGTTTAGCGGCGACAGCGACTTCATGTTTCCAGCTGCCGGAGACGGTGGTGAGAGACACTTGTGCTGTGGCATAGTCTCTCAAGTCCCCATGAATGCACAAAACCCCGGTTTTCCGCCCAGTGTACTCATCGGGCAGTACTAAGGCGGGTCTTGCCAGGGTAACCATACTCCCCGAGTCCAAAAGGGCCACAGCCAGGGTGTCTCCCACTTTCACCTGACAGAGGTGACTTTGCCCCACAAGCTCAGGGATACCGGCAGCACACAGCCTCCTGGCATACATGGAAGGGCGGTAACCAAAGTTTACATCCATGGGCTCCCCCTGGTGGGGACAATTGGCTCTGATATGTCCCGGCTCCTTACATCCCCAACACAACACTTGGGCAGGGACTTTGGGGGGTAGGTCCTGAGAGGGTTTAGGGGACACCACTCGCCTGAGCTGGGGCGGGGACCTCCGGGGTTTCCCCGAATCCCTCCTCATGGAGCCGCTTTGCAAGTTCCTGGTGGCCTCATATCGCTCCACTAGGTCCACCATCCCTAGTGCGTTGTCAGGGGATACCTGGCCAACCCAGTGCTGAAGAGGGTGCGGTAAAGCCCTCCAAAACATGTCCGCCAGCAAGCGGTCCAACATGGCAGTGGGGCTTAACAACTCCGGCTGCAGCCATTTTTGCAGCAGGTGCAGCAGTTTATAATACTGGGGTCGGGCGGGCTCTGCCGACTGGTAGCTCCACTGATGCACCCGCTGAGCCCGAACCCACACATTCACCCCCAGTCTCGCCAGTATCTCACCCTTCAGAGTCGGGTAGTCAGCGGCTTGGTCCTCTGGGAGATCAAACAACACCTGCTGGGGTCCAGACGCCAGAAATGGAGCGATGACATCAGCCCATTGGTCATGCGGCAACTTCTCCCTTGCAGCCACCTTTTCAAACACCGCCAGGTAAGTCTCCACGTCATCTGAAGGGGTCATTTTTGTGAGCGCCGAGCGGACAGCTTTCCGGGCATCAGGAATACTTTTGGGCGCACCTGCAGCTTGCTGCGCCATCATATGTTGCAAAAACAGCTGGTTGGTCTCATGCTGCTGCCTGTTGGCCTCCACGAGCGCTTTCACGACCGCCTCCATTTTGTCTGCAGTCCCAGGTAGCAGCCTGGCAGGTTTAATATAGGACATGCACAACAAAAAACTTTTTCGTCGGTTGCTCCTAGCAACGGCCTCACTGCTATGCCCGCATCCGACACCAAATGTGGAGATTAGCTCTGGTAGGCGACCGGGTGTCAGCAGTATAGAGGCAGAGGCAAACAGTTCAAAGTAAAGTCTGTGTTTATTTCACACATAAATCCACAAAAGCATATGTCCAAACAGGTTACATCACCTTTTCAGGAAACAGCAGCATAAATGATTCAATCAGGCAAACAGCTTTTAGTCCTTGAGCAAACGTCCTGTTTACAGTCCAACTAGGCCTCAGGTCCGCATGAAACAGCCTCCACAGGAGATTTCAGCCAGGCTCACAGAGTCTCACTCCCATGTGAGCTCTAGACAAAGGACACAGCACAGCTGATTCCCCCGGCTATTTAAACAGCCCGCAAAACCGGGACCTGGGTAGTGGGATGGAGTCCCACCCTGCTCTACTCCATCCCAGTAAAGCCGTCCCAGGTTAGCCTTTCGGCTATTCTAAATCATCAGCAGCAAACTGCCACCAGCAGCTGATGCTGGAAAAACAAGCTATACGGCTTTACTGCACCAATGCCAGGTACATTGGTGCTACATACCTGCCGTCAATAACGGCCCCTTGCACCTTACCACAATATATATATATATGTAATTTATGATAGGGCAATATGCCCCTTTAAAATGAGGGAAAAGGCCACAGGACCCAGGGAAGCGCTAAATTGAAAATCCCCTGGAAGACACACTAACCATCACCCGCATAACATATAGAAATAATTACATACATAAAATACAATGCAGCCCCCATCCACAGAGGATGCACATGACACAAAAGACAATGTACCCGTAAAATACATGCACATGAAGACAATAACAGCCCGGCAGGGGGCACTCACCCACGCTATGGGTGACAAGATGGCGACCAGAGGGGGCAGATGAAGTGAGAGAGCGAAGGGGGCGGACCGTCTGCACAGCGCGCCAAGCGCTAGGCCCCGCCCCCTCCAACGCGGGGAAACTTACAAGCGGTCGAGCTTCCCATCCAATGCGGGAGCCTGCCTTGTCAACAATACTGAGTCAAAGGGGGGCGGGCCGCCAGAGTAGCGCGCCGAGCGCTAGGCCACGGCCCCTATCAACGCCGGGACCTCTGAGGGAAGAAACATGGCGCCGCATGGCAGGTCTAGAGACCACAGACAGGCCCCCCACGAGACAGCTGCGCTCCCCTGTCAAGCGGGAGCCGGCCTCAGTGAACAGGACAAGAGAGAGCGAAGGGAACGGGCAGCGCGTCGAGTGCTAGGCCACGCCCCCTCCCCTCCCCTCCCTCAGAGCATACAACCAGCCAAGCTCCCTGCCATGCGGGAGCCGGCTGTGGTGACCGGCCCGCCGCAATGGGAGCAGCACTGGACGGCACCAGCGCATAGTGAAAACACATACACAATAAAAATTATATACATATATATCTAGTATACATACCGCCCCCCCACTAACCGGGAACAGGGAGAAAGGGAGGAAGGCCGATAGCTACATTTAGGTTATGTAGTGAGGGCTTTAAAACGGACAGGGCATTCCACGTCAGGATCACCAACCTGACAACCGCCTACCCCTTGGTATGGGGTCTCACGGTGGAGCGTAGCTCCTAAGCACCATAGGGTGCCGTCTACCATTGTCCGAACCAGCAGCCTGTGCTGGGAGGCAAAGTAAAACAGTTAAAAAGGGATCAGGACAGAAATAGACTCAATAGAGGGGCCGGGAGTTATCCCGGCTACCTGCAAGGAGGAGACGTCCATCTTCTAACTTGCTCGCCATCTGCAGAGATGAAAGACTGGGGAATGAGTGGGAGGTACCAGGTATTTATGGACTGGGAGGGCCTTCCTTTTTTTATTGACATCTCTGCAAGATCGCCATCTACAGGTTGGTATAACCCAAGTGTAATGATTATCTGAAGCGGGGTGTGTGAAATACTTAGAATATTGCCAGAACCTCAAAAAGGTGAGCCAAGACCTTCGGGGTATCCACAGCATCCCCCTGCCCTTGCTCAGTATCAGCACCAACAAACTGCTGATTGTCAGAATCCTCAGAATCCTCAAATAATTCCCCCTCTTTTAGCGGGGAATAATCAGACCAGTCAAGGAAATCATAATCATCAAACTCAAAGGCCGGCGCGGCTGGAGACAAATGCTTTCGCTTAGCCGAGGCCTTTCTGGCAACAGAGCCAGAAATAAATTTCTTAATATTAGCCAGTCTGGCACGTACATCAGATTGCGACTCCCCACCTGTGACAACATCACTAGGGGTACGGATAAGGCAGGGAGGGGAAGGAGATGAGGCCGGGACCCCGGACCCAGACGCCTGGGCCCCCAACTGCTGCGTTATGGCCCGCTGAGCACAAGGTATGCAAACGAGTACATTATCCCCCGCAAGGGATGCCCCACAACCCACACACTGCCGGGGTTGCCCCGAGGGGAGCCCAAGCCCGGTATCCTGAGAAGCCTCCATATGGTGATTTTAATGTAGTCGCAATGACCAGAGGGATTTACGCTATTAAGCTACCCGGGATGCCCCTTCAGGTCCCAAGTGGGAGGATTTTTTTTTTTTTTGGGAACCCTAAATTAAACTCTAAGGGACCCTAGGACCGGGAGAACTCCCTCTTTAAACTTCAAAAGAAGGGATCCCACCTAGAAGAATGAGAACAGACATAAGTGTCAACATGCACATCACCCACCATATAAGACAGTTAAAAATGGTGAAATAAATAAAATCCACTCACCGCAGCCAAGCAGCGACCGTCAACCCTCACAGCAGCAAGGGAATGAGAGGGAGAGCAGCAAAGCAGGCAGCGAGGCCGGAAAGAGTGCTTGAGAGAAGCCGTCCTCGAGGGGGGGGTGGACGAGCCACAACGAGCACCTGTTGAAAAGTGAAACCGGCCCAGCAACAACGGCCGAGGGACACGGTAGGGGGGAGAACCCACACCAATAGGTGAAAGGGTAAGAGGGACGGGGCATCCCAAGCCGGGATCACCAACCCGGACACCGCCTACCCCTTTGTATGGGGGGAGCAAGCTCCCATATACGCCATAAGGTGCAGCCTACCATTGCCTGGACCTTTAGCCTAGGCTGGGAGGCATGCTGCTATAGTTTAAATTAAAAAAGGTTCAGGCAGCAATAGAAACAAAGGGCCGGGGGGTTACCCCGGCTACCTGCAAGGAGGAGACAACCATCTTCTGACTTGCTCGCCGATTGCAGAGACGAAAGACTGGGGAATGATGGGAGGTCCCAGGTATTTATGGGCCAGGAGGGGCTCCTTTTTTTCATGTCATCTCTGCAAGATCGCCCTCTACAGGACAGTTACCCAAGTGTCATGAATATTCGGAAGCGGGGTGTGTGATATACTGGGAATATATATATATATATATATATGTATATACACTAGATATATATATATATATATATACATTCCAACTTTTAAGTCAACATCGAGTTAACAGAAATATACATTTTCTAATTTAAATATCACAACTTCAAGTTACAGGGGACAAAAGGAGTAAGAAATTTTTTTATTTATCCCACGCAGGTCCTTGATCCAATGGCAAATGCGTCGGCGGCAGCCACACCAGGCTATACTAGGCCAGGCATTTGTGAATGACCAGTGTGGGCATGCCCCCTGCTAGTGGCTAGCAGGGACGCAGCTGTTGGTGCGCTTGGCTCCATTTGACTTCATTCGGCCCTTAGCCGATTCTTAGTTTAAGGTGGACCAACGCCCACCGCTGATCGCCCGGGAATCTATAAGATTCCCGGGCCGATCAGCTCCCTCCCTGCGGGGCACCCCGATCAGGGGTTCCCCGCTGTGTGAAACCCCCCAGGACGCCCACAAACCTTATCTCCTCCCCGTTCCAACGGCGCATGCACGGGCCGCTGCCGCCTCTCGCGCTTCCCTCTAGCAGGGCGCGCACCTGCGCCGGCCATTTGTGAATGGCCGGTGCGGGCGCACTCCCTGTTAGAGGGAAGCGCGAGAGGCGGCGGCGGTCGCGCTCAGCTTGTCCGTCCTATATTCAAGTTTGTCCGTCCGCGCTGAGGAGTGCTCGCGCATGCGCCGTAGGAGCGGGGTGAGGTGAGTTTTTTTGGACGTTCTGGGGGGTTTCACACAGCGGGGCGATCCCCCGATCGGGGTGCCCCGCGGAAGTGGACCAACCCCCAGGATAGTGAAAATCCTGGGTGTTGGTCCACTTTAAAGGGCTCAATAGAGCTGAGCGCTCTGATTGGCTACATACCCAGACAAGGGCCGTAGGCACCGGGGTTCACACAACGGGGCACCCCAAATCGGGGCAACAACCAAAGCCAGGTCTAGTCAAAATCCTGGGCTTTGCTTAATTTTTAAGAGGTATTACTGGAGAACCCCCTACGCCCCCACCTCCAAATCAGAATTCCGCACTAGTTGAAAGTTTAAAGAAATTCTAAACGAGATAACCTTCAAGGTCTGCAATCATGCACCACTTGTGTTTCTGACCACTGTCGGTCAATAGAGCTCACCAGGTGGGCAAGCCTGGCACACGTATGTCTGGCCAGCCAGCAAACTCCATTGTGGGCAATGGAGAATGGGTAATTACCCTGAAAATAAGACAGGGTGTTAGATTAATGTTTTCTCCGATTACAGATTATTTTCAGGGGATCTCATATTCTTCTATATACAACAATCTACATTACACACTGTCAGGTTTCTTGGTGTGTCAGCTGCTCTCTTCTGCATTCCACTGTACTGCAAGTGTAGCAGGTGACAGGAAGCAGCCACAAGGCACACGGGAACGGGAGTGGGACTACCCCCTATCTGTGTACGGGAGCCAGATACTTGCCAACCCTTACTGTTTTGGGTCTTTTGAGTGCAATTCTATTGGGCATATTTGATTACCAATTGATTTTCATTTTTTACATTTAGAGCTGCCTGGACACTATTTGAATTAACTTTTTTTAATAACTGTAGCTAGGGCTTAGTTTTGGAGAATGGATTTTGAGCATCCTCAAAAAATTCTGATCATGCTAGGGCTGATTTTGAGGGTAAGTCTTGGTAAGGCGCTGCTACCGCCAGGAAAGGGTGGGTTTTTTGCCTGACTGAGGGCCACTTTTTCTACCTATACTGTGAGTACTTACCGATCCAAGTGTACACACAAACTCCCCCAAGAAGTCGTGTTCGTAGAGCTGTGTGCTTGACTTGTCCTGGTCAAAAATGGCAAACTTCAGCTTCTGCACTTCTTCAAAGTGGTAATTGGTTGTAAACTTTTTGGAAAATACTGGGTTCAGGTTGTTGACATTTGTTTCCGTTCTATCAATCTAGAGCAGATAACAGGAAACAATTAATAGCACACACGGTATCATGTACAAAACACATGTAAAAGATAATTCTACTTTCGATGGCCTTTTTAAACGTTTCTATTACTGTGTGCCAAAATGATATGCGCAGTGATTTTTTTTCTTTTTTGTTTGTTTGCAACTCGGTTATACAAGAAAACCATTTTCTGTAGCAACAATGCAGCAACGTACACCAACGTGGTGTTTATTAGTACATATCAGAGACTTCCTAACTCTGGCTTGCTTTGTTTCACTATTTGCCAGATAAATGCCAGACTACGTTTCACTATTTTGCACTACACGTGTTCAACCTTGATTTTTGAAGGAATTTCCAAGGATTTCTCAGGAAAATTATATATTTTTTTTTTCAGAAGAGTCTGGGCTTCAACATGAAATGTCTTGTACGGCCTTTTTTAGTGGATTCTCAATACTTTTGGGTGAAATATATGCAGAAAAAAAAATTAAAAATCTATTTTTTGCAAATTGTAGTGTTTTTTTGTAATAAAAAATGTAAGTCTGTCAATAAAATTTTATTGCGTGTGAAACCCCAATTTGTCCCGGTCACAGCGGTACCACATATGTATAGGTAGACACCCTTTCCTGCCCAGGAGACTCCCCACAAACTGAAACAGAGCTTTAGGAGATTTTCAGATAAAATACAACTGTGATATGTGCTATGCACACCTTGCAGTTTTTCCAGAAAAACAACCCTTTACATTTGAAATACCCCCCACAAACTATATATTCTATGGAAGTAAAAACCTCAAGCTAAATATGAAAGCGCAAGGTCCCCCGAGCAGAACAATACCCAACATGCATAGGTACTATTAACCCTTTTAATTGCCAGCCTACTTGAAGTTTTGTCACCCTCTGTTGACAGGTAATTTTTCCCCATTTTGCTCCATGTTTAACCATGATTTTTGCTGGAATTTCCAGAAAAATTCTATATATATTTTGCAGCAGAGTTTAGGCTTTAACATGAAATGTCTTGTTTGTAATTTTTCTACTGTTTTTTAAAATATTTTTTGCATAAAAAAAATAAAAATAAATAAATACATATTTTTTAGACAATTGTCTCCTTTATATTAAATAAAACATTTGTTTTATTAATGAAAACCATATTGCATGTGAAAGCCCAATTTCTCCCAATTACAACGGTACCACATATGTATCGGTAGCCCCCCCATTCTTGCCCAGGAGACCCCCAAACTGAAAAGAGCGTTATAACATTTACAAATAAAATACAACTACTATCCACACTATAAACATGAGGGGTTAATTAAAAAAAAATGACATAGGGTCCCCATTTTTTTTAATTTTAAGGGTTAAAAACTATTAAAAATCCCCCCCAAAAATGATGTGGGGTCCCCCTTACCCATCATAACCAGCCCGGGACCAGCTATGGGGGCTTGTAGGAACAGGGCGAAGGGGCCAGTTTTGGTGGCCCCTCGCCCTGCCGGCTACAAGCTCTGTGGGCCGGGCTCTTCTGCCCCCCCTGGGCTTTGGGGAGGCAGGTACTTGGGGGTGCTGGGGGTTAATGGCAAGTCACCCGCTAGCCGCAGGTGACTTGCCAGCCCCCAGCCTTGTGAACTGGTATAGGGGTCTCATGGATCCCTTACCAGTTCACAAGGGGCTAAGTGTAAAAAAAAACACACAGACACACGGAGAAAAAAATATTGTATTTGTTTTTTTTTTTTTATACTTACCTCCCATTTATCCCTGGGCACTGTGTCCCACGCTGATCAATCTGGCTTCTGCTGTCCTGCTGCTGCTGGAAGCCTTTTAGGCTAACCCTTAAATATCCCCAAAAAATGACGTAGGGTCCCCCCTACCCGTCATAACCAGCCCGGGACCAGCTATGAGGGCTTGTAGGAACAGGGTGCAGGGGCCAGCTTTTGTGGCCCCCCACCCTGCAGCCTACAAGCCCACATACCCTGTGTGGGCCCGGGCTCTTCTACCCCCCCCCCCCCGAGCTTTGGGGAGGCAGGTAATTGGGGGCGGGGCCAGGTGACTTGCCAGCCCCCAGACTTGTGAACTGGTATAGGGATCTCATGGATCCCTTACCAGTTCACAAAGGGTTAAGTGTAAAAATAAAGACACAGACACATAATAAAAAAAATGACATTTATTTATTTAACTTACCTCCGATCCTCTGCTGTCCCCCGGCGATCTCCGATGACAGCTGCTGGGTGCTTGGTGGAGGGGGGCTGGGGGGGGAGAGGGATCACAGCCCTCTCCTCCTCCTGACCTCTCGCCTCCAAGCACCTGGCAAGACTGATCATGTCGGGTGCGGGGCAGAGAAGCCGGCTGTCAGGTGACATCACTGGGATGTCACCCGGCCCCGCCCCCATTTCTCGCCCTCTCCTCACCATGGAAGAGCCCGGGGGGGGGGGCGATTGGAGGCCCCCCTGGTGAAGAAGAGACCCTGCGGGAGGTATCGCAGCTGCAGGTGAGTAAATGTCTTTTTTTTTTTTACAGTTAACCGAAGCGCGGGGGGGGGGGGGCGCGCTATTTTGGGCACCCTCCTGAAGCAAAAAGAGCCCTGAGGGGGCTGCCCCCCGGGTGAAGAGAAGACCCAGCCAGATCCAATGCCAATACTTTTGTATCTGTGGGGGTTTAAAGTCAGTCTGGCACTAAAAGGGTTAACCCCTTCTACATTAATTCAAACTGCCGATAAGGAGAGAACAATCTTATGTTCCAGTAGTTAAAGGGTTACTGGAGGCGTCCTCATCTGGGGAGGTCATTACTGCTGTTTGATTTTGCCAAAGCTGTAGATGAGTTCACCTGTCATAGTGGAAGGATTCTGCGATTTGTAATGAGTAGTTTCATTTAGGGGCAGGAAACCAACCACTTTAGGATCACAGACACACAGAATTATAAGAAACTTGGAAACGGCATGCTGGTAAGTAAATCACAGGTCTGGGGGCACAATCCTAACACAAATGTTCATTTTACATTCCAGAAAAAGAAAACAATGAAGCAGAACTACAAAAAACTGAGTTTTCCTTTAAGTCTATCTAAATTGTGTAAAGCAATAATCTAATCAATTTGCCATAGATTAGAGTCAGCATCGAACCGGGGTGTCTTAAGGTCAGTGGTGTGCTTAACTACAACGCATACCATGCAAATGCATGGGGCCCCCACCTGCCATGGGGCCCCGAGAGGCAGGCTCAGATCAGTAGCAACATTTTGTTTAAAAAAATAAATAACATCATGCTATGGGCAGGCTGCGGTGAGTAAAGGTTCCAGTTTAACACAATGCAGAAGATAGGAAGCCACTGTACACAGAAGATAGGAAGCCACTGTACACAGAAGATAGGAAGCCACTGTACACAGAAGATAGGAAGCCACTGTACACAGAAGATAGGAAGCCACTGTACACAGAAGATAGGAAGCCACTGTACACAGAAGATAGGAAGCCACTGTACACAGAAGATAGGAAGCCACTGTACACAGAAGATAGGAAGCCACTGTACACAGAAGATAGGAAGCCACTGTACACATGAGCCAGCTGCTGTAGAATCAGTGCACTCAGCTCCATTCAGCAGGATGCTGTGACATCCCAGCAGCTAGCGAGCTGAATGGTGCAGAGCATACCACTGGTTGCATCCCTGCTCACCTCTAGCTGGGGGGCGTGGCTGGGCCGGCCAATCACAAATGGCTGTCCCTATTATGCCTCTAGCTAAAGGTATAGCAAGGCCATGACCTGCTCATGCATCATTGGAACTGGGTAGGTGAATGGGTGCGGTGATTAATGGGGTTTCACACAGTGCGGCGTCCTAGTTTGGGATGCCACAGGGAGTAGAAATTGGACGGTCATATAGGCAATTCCCAGACAGTTCTCTATACCATGCCAGGATGCCCTCCTGTGTGAAACCCTCTGGGTTTGATCGCGCTCCTACAGCACATGAGCAGGCCACGGGTACATCCCCGACAAGGTGCGTTAACATTGTATTTCGCTATACAAAATTTGTCTTGGATTATGGCCTCCAGACACAACTTTGCATGGGGCCCCAGAAATTATAAGCCCGTCCCTGCAAGAAAGTGGACCAAAACCCAGGATTTTGACTATCCTGGGTTTTGGTTCTTTCCCCTGGGGCATCCCGATCGGGGGTTTCCCACTGTGTGAAGCCCCCCAGATCACCCAGCGCAACTTACCTCTTCCCGGTCTACAGCGCATGCATGGCCACATCCCCCACTTCCCTCTAACAAATGCCCGTCGCTGGGATGCTCCCTGCTAGAGGGATAGCGGGGATGAGGCCGCGGCCCGCGCATGCGCCGTTGGGCTGGAAAGTAAGGTAAGTGAACAGGGCGACCTGGGGGGTATCACACAGCGGGGCATCCCGATTTTGGATGCCCCGGGGGGAGGGAATCGATTGTGCTGGGTTTTGGTCCACTTTAAGGCCACCGGTTGAAGGGACTCTAGTGACCCAAATGCTACATTAAATGATGCAATTATTACTATTACTTGTGCAGCATCATGCAGTGCTGAGGTAGGGTGCTGAGGTAGGGCGCGGGGGTGGGTTAAAACAAAAATTTGACCTTTACTTTAAAGGGACTGTACAATGTAAGTGTAAAAACAAATCCTAGCCAAGCTGTTGAAGCTGAGATTCAGCACCCCTTCTGTAGCCCAGACCCTGGATTTTATTTATTAACAAGCACCTTTTTTAGGTACAAAATCTTGCAATCCAATTTACAGATAAGAACAAGGAGCTCACTTTGTATATACAAAATAGAGCAAAGTGTTGTTTGTTTATATCCAGAAATTTAACACCTTAATCATTTGTCAAGGGGACGTCATGGATTGTTCTATTCCTTAAAAGGCTGATTAGTGGACTGGATAAGATTTTTAAGGAAATGTAAGACAGAGGGATGGAAAGTGAAAGCAAAAGTAAAAAAAAGTTGTTAAGAGAAAAGACAGAGGAGAAAATGGGTGAGGGGATGGGGGGAGGTAGATGTGGCAGGGGTGATTGGTATTTCATCAGCTCTCTTTACAAGTAAGTCATTACATATCATTGGTCCTCCTATGCATATCTACAATATCTCCTTGAATAGAAACCAAGGAGACCAGAGATTTGTTCTATGGAGAATCTGCTCCATTTTTTCTGTGACATCAAGAAGATGGATGGCGGTTGGAGAGGTCACTTATATACCTGGCATCAAGAAATATCCAGCTAGACTTCTTTCTTTCATTTAATGGAAGGAATGGGAAATCTGGGGGGCAGGCTCCTTCACCCCTAATACATTCAAACCTGTTACCCCTGGACTTTATTCCTGGTGAAGTGACTTTATTCCTGGCGAAGTGACCCCCCCCCTCTCATCAGCTGATGTGTTCATATAGATTTTTAATATTACAGAATTTCACAATAGAGCTCCTTTAATATGTGAATAAGGAATTTTTATACTTCTTGAAGGACATTTGTTTAGGATGTAGCAGATATGTGGGTGCCGAGTAGTTCAAGGGTTTATTCATAATCACTGTAATCAAATTATCTGCTTCTTTTCAGCTGCACTGCCTATGGGAATGGGATGGGGGTTGCCACACTGACTGTGGGAATGGGATGGGGGTTGCCACAGTTCATAAGGGGAATGGGATGGGGGAATGCCACGCTGCCTATGGGATGGGGGGAATGCCACGCTGCCTATGGGAATGGGATGGGGGGGAATGCCACGCCGCCTATGGGAATGGGATGGGGGGGAATGCCACGCTGCCTATGGGAATAGGATGGGGGGAATGCCACGTTGCCTATGGGAATAGGATGGGGGGAATGCCACGCTGCCTATGGGAATGGGATGGGGGGCAATGCCACACTGCCTATGGGAATGGGATGGGGGGCAATGCCACACTGCCTATGGGAATGGGATGGGGGCAATGTCACACTGCCTATGGGAATGGGATGCGGGCAATGCCACACTGCCTATGGGAATGGGATGGGGGCAATGTCACACTGCCTATGGGAATGGGATGGGGGCAATGCCACACTGCCTATGGGAATGGGATGGGGGCAATGCCACACTGCCTATGGGAATGGGATGGGGGCAATGTCACACTGCCTATGGGAATGGGATGGGGGAATGCCACACTGCCTATGGGAATGGGATGGGGGGAATGCCACGCTGCCTATGGGAATAGGATGGGGGAATGCCACACTGCCTATGAGAATGGGATGGGGGGCAATGCCACACTGCCTATGGGAATGAGATGGGGGCAATGCCACACTGCCTATGGGAATGGGATGGGGGCAATGCCACGCTGCCTATGGGAATGGGATGGGGGCAATGTCACGCTGCCTATGGGAATGGGATGGGGGCAATGCCACACTGCCTATGGGAATGGGATGGGGGGAATGCCACGTTGCCTATGGGAATGAGATGGGGGCAATGCCACGCTGCCTATGGGAATAGGATGGGGGAATGCCACACTGCCTATGAGAATGGGATTTTATTCCTGGCGAAGTGACCCCCGCCTCTCATCAGCTGATGTGTTCATATAGATTTTTAATATTACAGAATTTCACAATAGAATGTTATGAACACAGCGACTTGGCCAGAGACTTGGGTGAAGGTGGCGACAGGGCAGGGTGAGCACACAGAGGAGTGGTGGCCAAGCTAAAGCGAGGGGGCCCCTCTACTGGCAGCTGCCAAAACAGCATTGCCCAGCACCCTTGCCATGGCCTCTCATAGCCAGCACTCATCTTTGTGTCGGTCTCCCGCCTCATTGTGACCCGAGCTGCAGGAGCTGGGCAGGAGACGTACGGAGTACTGCCGGGACAGAATGGCCTCCACACCATGTGCTGCTGCAGCTGCCCTACATGTGGCCCCCTGAGCCTGATGTAGAGGAGGAGGATGACCACCCCAGACACCACATCTTTTATGACTAGCTAAAGACACCTGCATTCTGCCACATTGCTTGCTATGGGGTGATTTGTGGGGGATGCTCTGCTGCACTACTTGTTATGGGGTGATATGAGGGGATTCTCTGCTGCACCACTTGTTATGGGGTGATTTGGGGGGGGGGGGGGTGTTATGCCACATTGCTTGTTAAGGGGGAATTTGAGGGGATTCTCAGCTGTACTGCCTGTTATGGGGTGATTTGGGGGGTGCCCTTCCCCATTGCTTGTTATGGGTTGATTTGGAGGGATTCTCCAGAAAAGTCCCGGGGACGTTTTTAAACCCAGTTGAAGCTGCCCATGATATCAAGGTTTATTAGGAAAGATAGATGATTCCCATTTTCATTATTTTCATCATCATATAATCCATATTTGATATATATACCTGACATTTTCCACCCACTATGAAAAACATGTTTAAGTTAGGCAAACTAAAAAGTAACAAAACCTCTAAGCATTGTAGAAAATAAATTAGCATCACAGACACGTCAATTAATGAAGGAATGGCGTAAAGAGCTGCAAGGAGAAAAGGCTTCCCAGAAGGACCCGACTGACATAGACAATGCGCCACAAATAGACATAAAGACTATTATTATGTTGCGCTCACTCTGCACATTACAAACACTTTGCTTTCTTTTAAATCAGAAAGTACTTCAGCGGGGCCCATAAAAGCTCCTGCGGGGTTCCATTAGAGGCGTATTAAAAAGGTCGCCATTCCTTGCATTTATCGCCATAAAGGCGCTGTCCAAAAAAAGAATTACCATAAAATTAGCCCAACTGTGAGGGTAAATGGTCCTGCTGTCTTAATTTACTGTACTATTTTGTGTGTGAAAAAAAAACTGCCCACGCAAAAGATTATCAGGCTGGCTGTAGCCTTGTTTATCCAACGAGAAGCCAAAGAAAATGCGAACAAGTTGTACTTTTTGAAAAGACGCCATACAGCATGATCCTGGTGGAATGTGCGCCCATGAAAATTAAGCTGACAATGATGTCATTGCTTGCCAGCTTTCTGCTAGGAGGATATTGCTGTTATGTTACAGCAGTAAAGGTAGGGGCCATGGCAGTCTCACAGACCAACTTTGCACCCTCCCCCAAACCATAGGCGTACACACAATAGAGTCAGGGTAGGTAGCTGCTACCAGGCCCGTGGCAAAAGGGGGCCAGGGACAAGCTGGCTTCTCCTGTCTTTCAGGACATGTGGGCCTCTCTGCGTGGTGTGTTTTTTGCCAGGGCTGCTACTGCAATATGCAGCAACTTCCAGCTGTCTGCAGGGAGTGCTGCAAGTCAGGGCTGAAGGTTCTACAGGACTTAACTAAAATGTCATGTTCCCTCCATCACTCTGTGTATGGAACACTGGGGAAACAAGGTGCTGGCATCTTAGTTCCGTCCTATGCAACCTAAGGACCTGACCACTGGTGTTCCCTGCAGGTGACATTGCACACTACGGCGGTACCCCAGGCAAGATACCGACCACACCAGGGCACACTGCTGCTGACCCGGTCCCTTACAATAGTCTACAATATCAGTAAGTACAGTATGTCTGCTCTTTTTTTAGGGGGGGGGGGGGGCTATGACATTTGCTATCAGGCACAGGCGCACTACTGGCGACAAAGCAGTAGAAGTGCTTGGTAATATTCTGCATAGATACACAGTTGCTGTGTATTTATACTACAGCCACATGAAACCCTTGATCACACACTCATATGCTCCATTTAAAATAAACCTACCCCTTGCACACTACTGCATTAGAGTGATGGGTTTCCGATCTCAATAAGGGAAACCAATCCACTTATTGGGGTGATTCAATAATTTTTATTCTTATAAAATACATTTTTTCTTACTTGTTTGAGAAAAAAAACAATTATTTTTTCCTGCATCTCACTGAGCTTTCTAATTTTAACGCAAACATTTTTTTTTTTTATTATTCTTCCTAAAAAAACTGCACATATGATAGGACATTTTTACAAGTGAGATGTATCATTGTTCCAATAAGGCAAGAATGATTGTTTTGTTTAAAAGTTTGGAAACACCAGCACCCTATGGAGGATGCAAATGTTTCCAAAATACATGTGGAGGCTGACTCACTACTAACGGCAGGTATTGCCAAATGTCTATAGCGGCGCTTAGAGCGACCGCTAGTAGATGCTGTAAGTGGGTATCGAGCTATGTGGAAAGACAGAGATTTGGTATCATATATCATATATCTGCAGATACATGTGGAAGCCCCCCCCCCGGCAAGTGCTTAATACTTAGATGATGAGAAGGTTAAACTGGGCGGTAAATTGGTTCCCAGGCCCTGAATAATAATAATAATAATTTTGTATAAATAACAGTGATGTAGCTACTCCCATCCCCTTTACTCAGTTTGAATTGCCATGAGCACACACAGGGAGGGATTCAGTCAATATGGATCTCTCCCTGTGGAGTGTTCTAAAGGGAGGCTGGCAGCTTCCCAGGTGAGTAGCTCTGACTGCATTGCATGTCCCACTTTGGGGACTCAAAAATAAGAGTAGGGATCACACTAAACACACCACGCTAAGTGCCTTGTCGGGTGGTGTGGCTTTCACATGTATCTGCAGATATATGCAATCAAATCTCTGTCTTTCCACATAGCTAGACATGTTTGGTGCTGATGATGAGAGGGTTAAACTGGGCGGTAAGTTGGTTCCCAGGCCCTGAATAATGATGATAATAATTTTGTATAAATAATAGTGATGGAGCTACTCCCAACCCCTTTACTTACTCTGTATACTGTATCAGATATTACTAGCATTTAAGGGTTCTTAAGTTTTGGATCTTAGATGGGGCATTTACTTAACATATAATGTCTTACGTAAAATGTTACGTAAGCTTTCACTGGCAAAGCATTGATTCTTCTTGCAAGCATACACACTGGTCATTGTGAATCTGATTAACTTACTGATGTTGGGGTTCGGGTCAGCGCGGAGAGGTCAGGTTGTGGCTAAGCGACTGGGAAGGGGGGTTACATGAGGGGTTTGGGCCAGCGGCTGGGGTGGGGGATTAGATGAGGGAGTGGTGGCCACAGAGATATTTTCTTTAGGTTCACAAGTGCTTGCGTGAAACAATTATGTGTGAAAGGTGAGAGAATTATTCTAGTTTAACATGGGGGCAGAGAATGTATGTACTCTAGCCCTGCAGGCAAAGGTAAATGTGTTGGGCAACATTTGACATTGTCCTAAACTAAACTGTTTTCCGTTTTTATATTTAAGCAGAAATGGTCAAGATATCAAGGTTTATAGGTTCAGGAAATGACATTTTCTTTTTCATACCATCCCCCAATCAGTTCAGCAGAGCGGGACAGGATTGCTGGTCCCTCCCTCCACCTCCACCTCCAGATTCATCACATTTTTGACTAAAATGCAGCATCACAGATCCAAGGGCCGCACCCACTTTTTTCAGAAGAGAAATAATACAATTCTGTGATTACTCACCTGTAGAATTGTTTTTACGGTGTACAGCACGGCTTGCTTCATTTCAATTCTTCACATTTGGGTAATCCGCCACAAGGTGGCGCAGTTGACTGCAGAAAGACTTGTGGCTCATCCCGGCCCATAAAAAGGGCAGAAATTACCCAGAGACTCCAGTGTTTGAAAAGCCGTAATGCAAGAAGCCGGGAGGCAAGACCATGTTAACAAAAGAACACAGCCCCACTAAAATTATTCTCTCAATAAAATCACCATAACAAGGCAAAAGAGGATAATAACAAGGGAGGGATGAAGCAAGCCGTGCTGTACACCGTAAAAACCATTCTACTGGTGAGTAATCACAGAATTGTATTTTCCCTGGTGTACAGCACGGCTTGCTTCATTTCAATTCTTCACATTTGGGACACCCAACAGCAGTGTCCATGAAGAAGGGTGGGATCCCCAGTGAGCAACAGCAGGCAGTTCAAGACACTACCGCCCGAAGCACCTTACGACCAAAAACAGCGTCAGCTGAGGCCCTAACATCAACCTTGAAAAAGTATGAACGAAAGACCAAGTAGCGGCCTTACAAATTTGTTCAACAGAAGCCTGGTGCTGAAAAGCCCAAGAGGCACCAATAGCCTTAGTGAAATGAGCGGTAACACGAAAAGGGGGATCCTTCCCCTTGGCAGAGTACGCTTGCACCACTGCCTGTCTGATCCACTTGCTGATAGTGGATTTGGCTGGAGGCAAGCCCTTCCTAGGCCCAGCAGGAAGGACAAACAGAGAATCCGACTTCCGAAAAGGCTCAGTGACGATCAAATAGTATTTGAGAGCCCTGACCACATCCAGAGAATGAACACTTCGTTCCTTACAATTAGAAGGGGCAGGACACAAGGAAGGCAATACAATGTCCTCATTGAGATGAAAGGCAGAAACAACCTTGGGCAAAAATACAGGTTTAAGACGAATACCACCTTATCTTGATGCCGTTCAAAATAAGGAGGCTTAATAGAAAGCGCCGCCAGCTCAGAGACACAACGCACCGAAGTCAGAGCGACCAAGAAGGCCACCTTAAAAGTCAGAATGGACAGTGCAGCATTGCACAAGGGCTCAAAGGGAGGACCCTGGAGAGCAGAAAGCACCAAATTCAAATTCCACACCGGTAGCAGGGGCTTACGCGGTGGACGTACATGAATAACTCCTTGGAAAAAAGTCTTGACAAGCCTATGATTGGCGAAAGATCTTTGGAAAAAGATTGCCAAGGTCGAAACCTGACCTTTGAGGGTACTAAGTTGTACACCCGACTCCAGGCCATGTTGTAAGAACTCCAAAATCCTAGAAATGGAGAAAGTGCGACAAGGAAAAGATTTAGACTTGCACCAGGCAATGTAAGCATGCCAGACCCTATAATAAATCAAAGAAGAAAATTTCTTCCGAGCCTGAATCATAGTACTGACGACTGAGGCCGGCAAATCCTTATCCATCAGGATGGAGGTTTCAGCAGCCAAGCCGTCAAAGCCAGCGTTTGTAAATTGGGATGGCACAACTGTCCCTGAGTGAGAAGCCCTGGATCGTCGGGCATGACGAAGTGATCCACCGCCATCTGGACGACGTCCGCGAACCATACTCTTCTCGGCCACTGGGGGGGGGGGGCACCAGAATGGTCGGTACCCCCTCCTGGGCTATCTTGCGCAGCACCCAACCCAGGAGAGGAAAGAGAGGAAATGCAGAGAGGAGCCGAAAATCCGTCCAGGGAACGGATAGAGCGTCCATGGCGAAGGCCAGCGGATCTCTTGACAGAGAGACGAATCTTGGAAGCTTGTGATTTTGACGGGACGCAAACAGGTCCACGTCCGGCTGACCCCAGCGGCGACACAGGGCATAAAGGATATTGTTTTCGAGGGACCATTCCCCCAGACGAGACGTCCCCCTGCTCAGGGAGTCCGCCTCCTGGTTCTCCACCCCTGGGATGTAAACCGCTGAGATGCAGGGAACATTCTCCTCTGCCCAAGACAATATCAGGGACACCTCTTTGAGGGCTCGTTTGCTCCGAGTCCCGCCCTGATGATTGATGTAAGCGACAGCCGTCTGATTGTCCGAACGTGCCACGTCCCGACCTGGACCGCATGACCCCGAAGGTGGGGAGTCAACTGGAAGAGAACCAACCTGATCGCTCTCAGCTCCAGGAGATTGATAGGCGAGTGGGCCTACTGAGGGCCCCACTGGCCCTGGAACTTCAGTGAGTGCCAAAACCCTCCCCAACCGGACAGACTGGCGTCCGTGGTGACAATCTCCCAGCACGGAGGTAGAAAGGACCTGTCCGCTAGAAGATTCCTCGAGTTCAACCACCACGAGAGGGACTGTCTGGCCAGAGGGGACAGAACGAATTCCTGCTCCAGGGATTCCTGTTTCCGATGCCAAACGGTCAAGAGATTCAACTGAAGAGGTCTCATGTGGAACTGGGCGAAGGGTACCGCCTCGAAGCATAACACCATGAGTTCCACCAACTGCATCCCCAGACGGATGGAGGGATAAGGACACGACAGCAGGGCTTGCGCCTACATCTGAAGGCCCTCCACCTTCTGCTGAGGAAGAAACACCTTGACCTGAGAAGTATCCAGCGTCATGCCCAGGAAGGACCTCACCAATGACGGAGTGAGTGAAGACTTGGGATAATTGATCACCCAACCAAAGGACTCTAGGGTGGACACAACCACCTGAGCATCCCTCGCGGCCTGATGAAAAGATGGAGCAGCAATCAACAGGTCATCCAGGTAAGGAAGAATGCGAATGCCCTGGCTCCTCAGGAGGGCCATGACATCCGCCAGCACCTTGGTGAACACCCGAGGTGCCGAAGTGATACCGAACGGCAAGGCCACAAACTAGTAGTGCTGATCCCCCAGAGCGAACCTCAGGAACTTCTGATGCCCTAGGAATCTAGGAACGTGCAGGTAGGCATCCCTGATGTCCACAGTGGTCATAAAGTCGCCTGGCCAAAGAGAGCTCACCGCTGACCGTAAGGTCTCGTCTCGTCTCATGCGGAAATGCTTGAACCTGACAAATTTGTTGAGACCCTTTAGATCCAAGATGGGTCACAGGAAGCCGTCCTTCTTGGGTACCGTGAACAGATTGGAGTAGAACCCCCGACCCCGTTCTTGAAGAGGCACCGGGCAAACCACTCCGGATGACAGAAGATGTTGGACGGCCAACCTCAGGCCCTGCGCCGCCACAGGATTTTGGGAGATCCGGGACCGAAGGAATCTTGGGGGCGGCCAGGCTGCTAGCTCTATCTATCTTGTAACCGGAGGACACCACCTCCTGAATCCACCGATCCAAGACGCGCTGTCCGCAGACGTGAGCAAAGAGCCGAAGCCGTCATCCCCTTCCCCCCCGGGTGGGTGAGGGCGCCCCCTCATGCCCAAGGGGCCTTGGTGGGAGACTTGGACTTGGACCCCCGGGAGAGACCAGGGCGTCCACGGGATCTACCCAGGAGTCCCCAAGAGTCTCTGCGGCTACCTGAGAAGGAGGATCCGCGTCCCCCACGGGAAGGGCAAAATGACGAGGAACCCCGAAAGGGCCGAACAGGCTTTCTACGCTGGGGGATCCGACCATCCTTGGTCAAAACATCAAGACGTTCCCCAAAAAGACGTAGTCCCGTGAAGGGAAGCCCGGTGAAGGACTTCCTAGTGGCAGCGGCAGCAGTCCACTGACGCAGCCAGATGGACCGACGCATGGCAACCAACAGGGCCGAGGCCCTACCACCAAGCCGGACGGCATCATCCATGGCAGACAGCACAAAGGCAATAAAGTCAGAGCAAAGCAAAAGATCCTTGTGGTCATCCGCTCGCTTGCGAGATCTGGCAGCTTCGGCAAGGTGCCTAACCTTCTTCTTAATCGCAATGGCAACAATAGCCGCGGCACAGACTGGGCGTAAGCCAGCCCCCACGAAGGTGAAAGCATTGCAAGCTAGTTGATCCATATGCCAGTCGGCATTATCGTGCAAGGTAGTGGTGTCAGGAGACGGCATAACAGAAGTATTGGACAGCCCCAGGACGGGGAGTCCACCTCGGGGGGACAACACCAGCAGCGAACCAAGTCGGCCCGAGAAGGGATACCTTTTATCCAGTCCCTTGGGCACCGAGGGCAACCTGTTGGCCGTTCCCATTCTTTGAGGACCATATTGGAAAAATATGTTCCGGAAACTGTTCCCTGTTCCGGAAACTCTAAGCGTTGCTTGTCAGGACGGAAGAGCTCACCCTGCTTCTTCTTGGCCGCCTTAGGGGGGACAATATGTAAGGTATCAAAAACGGCCATCAAAAGCCTATCGGTATCATCCGGGAGCCAAGAATCCTCATCCAAGGAGGACCCTGGTTCGCTATCAGCCTCGCCATGATGATCCCCGAAGGAATCAGAATCACGGAACAATTCCCCCTCCTCCATGGAGTCACGGCCGCCATAGGTATCAAAAACCTCATCATCATCAGCAAAGAGGGACAAGTCCGTATCCAGATGCCTCTTTTTACTAGAGGCCTTGGCGGAGGCCAGCCGGGCCAGTTGCCGCTCAATGCTGGCCATGTGCAGCACCAGGTCCGAATGAGACCCCCTGCTGGCTTCCCCCTCGCTGGGGGCTAAATGCAGGCGTGGGGAGAAGGAGAAGTTGCAGGAAGAACAGGGTTGGGTAGAGAGGCGCTCGGCCCAACCTGTTCCGCAATGACATTTTGGGCGCACGGGACGCAAATCACGCTGCGACCACTCAAAGGGGATGCCCCGCACATCAGACACAGCCGAGCCTGCCCCAAAGGGCCCCCAAGCTCGCTATCCCCAGAAGCCTCCATATGGTGATTAATTGGAAAGGCGTCTATAATAAACAGACGCTGGATCCCAGACCCGGGATACCCCACAGACTCGGGAGGGAGTAGGGTGGGATGAGACCGGGAGAAACCACAAGTACGAGGGACCCGCCTGGAAGACACAATAGGGACAGGAATTGAGCATCCCACAGCGCATGCACAGCATAAAAGATATAAAACTGACAAAAGGAGCAGACTCACGGACTGTAAGCAGTGTCAGGAGCTCCCGATCAGGCACAGCCGGAGGAGGATCCTCAATGCAGCAGCGGAGACTTGTCCACTAAGGAGCCCCGCAGATGCGTCCCAGCTGGGACGTCCAGAGATCCGGAGGGGGCTGTCAGCAAGTGCCCCGAAGAAAAGAAGAAAGAGCAGTGCACCAAGCACCGAGGGTGCTTCCGGATACGCACCGCAACCAGCCCACGCTGACAAAATGGCGCAAGGCCGGAAGAACCTCGAGGGGCGGGCCGCGCAGTCCCGCCCCCTCAAACCTCCAGCCGCCGCGCATCACGGCCTGATGATAATGGCGCCCAGAGGGAAAAAACGAGGGAGGTCCCTCGCAAGAACCCCAGCCGTGCGGCGCCGCCGCGCTGACGGGGACCCAGCAGGCCCCAACCCCCCGCCGCGCGCAGGAATGCGCCCGGACCCCCCTCCCCGGTCAGTGGAGTCTCGTCAGGAGAGGGAGAGAGCCCAGAAGGGGAGCAAGGAGAAGGGAGGGCAAACGGGAGGCCAGGAGGGGACAAGGAAGGCAAATAAAAAAGAAAGTGACAAACAGTACACAAAGCACAACAGGCAGGGGTCCTAAGAGTGGTTTCTCCCCCCCCCCCCACAAGGCTCACCATAGCCTCAGCCGGCTACCCTTTAATTATAGGGTCTGCGGCCCAGAGCCAAGCTCTGCGAGCACCCGACCCCAGGTGCTCCCCTACCATCACCTGAACCTTCAGCAGGGCTGGGAGGCATAAGGGTCCGGAACAGGTGGAAATAGGCCTGCAGGGCCGACGGGCTCGGGATGCCCTGCTCGCCTGCGATCCAGATAGAGCCATCTTCTGTCTTCGCAGTCAGGACTCTGGAGTCTCTGGGTAATTCCTGCCCTATTTATGGGTCGGGAGGAGCCACAAGTCCTTCTACAGTCAACTGCGCCACCTTGTGGCGGATTACCCAAATGTGAAGAAGGGGTTGAAGGTGTAAGAAAGAAATATTCTGGTGTAAAGTGTGAGGCCATTATGCTGATGTGAAGAGTAAGATAATTATTTAACTATAAATGATAGGGGATTATTTGGGTGACAGGTGTGAAGCTGTTATTGGGACGCATCATTTGAGGGGATTATATTGTGTAAAAGATTTAAGAGAATTATTTTGGTGTAGCGTTTGGTTATTCTGGTGTAAACTGGGCAAAGATACTCACTGGGCTTGTGCTCCCAGTGGCGTCTTAACCACTAGGCATACCATGCAAATGCATGGGGTCCCCAGACGCATGGCCATATCAGTGGCAACTTTTTTTAATTTTACCATAAATAAATAATAACACTCGGCGGGCAGGCTGAAGCGAGTAAGGGGTTTTATACAATTCAGAATGCGCTGCAGATAGGAATGTAACCTACACGCCACTACCAGGACCGGGTGACACGGGGAGAGTTGTTCACGAGTTCATTTGAGGGAGCTTGGGTTTGGGGCTTGTGGAGTCACTACACACTTCAAATGTCTCTTTCCAACGTTTATTACACACGGCAATTTCCAAATCAGCAACTTCAAATAGCAAACACAGTCTCTGGATCCTGGGGTCACTCGGGGGGCTGGGACTATACAACTGCAGTACCTTATATGATGGTCTTTAGTGTACTCCTCTCAATCCTTCTAGGCCCTCATGGTTTCTCTCGTAGAGGCATGCTATCTTGCGGGAGTCTCACTCCTCATTTCTGTGTGTTTTAAAGCGGACCAAAACCCACATTTTTAAGTAGTATCCCCTAAATTGCTCCCCCCATGAAGAGCACCTTTTGCCAATTTTTACTGCTCCTGCTTCACTCTAATCCCAGATAATGGCGCCTGTTTTAGCTGTAAAGCTCCACCTCCTCCATTCATTGCCACTGTTGCGTGTGGCAATGACTGATCACCTGTCATCCTACACCTAGGGACAGCAAAGAATCAGTGTTCCAGGACCATTCGAAAAGAGAAAATATCCATTTCTAGTTCTACACCCTAAGAAGGAAGTATCGGCAGGGGCTTTGGCCAAATGTATTTCACAAGTTCAATGGGTTTTGGTCCACTATAACTCTCTCTCTTTCCATGTTCTGTCTCTCAGGCTACTTCACTAGGCCTCATTCACACTGTATGTTACCAGGGAGCACCAGAAGTATTTAAAGTGGACCAAAACCCAGGATATTGAATATCCTTGCCCCTGGGGCACCCCCGATCGGGCTGTGTGAAACCCCCCAGGTCACCGTAACCAACACACCCTTTCCCGGTCCTACTGCGCATGCGCGGCTGCTCGTCCAATCAGCGCGATCGGATCCGCTGATGTCATGTCGTCTAAGCCTTCTTCTAAGGCAAAAGCGGCTTCAGTGCGCTGGTGGTCGCATCCCCTGCTTCCCTCTAACAGGGAGCGTGCCCGCACCGGCCATTCACAAATGCCTGGCGCGGGCATGCGCCCTGCTAGAGGGATAGCGGAGATGCTGCCGCAGCTCGTGCGTGCGCCGTTGCCCCGGGAAAGAAGGTAAGTGTATGGAGGTTTTCACACAGTGGGGCAGCCCGATTTTGGATGCCCCAGGGAGGGGGGAGTAGTTGATCGGCCCAGGAATCTTATAGATTATGGTTTCTTAGCCCACTCTTTGGGGAGCACACAGTGACTGTGTATTGGTGGTACAGAAATAAATCTTTGCCATACCCAGTGGTGCAAACCCACCTGTTTCCCATCGCAAATCGGAGTTTAAGTGGACCTATGAGCATATTTCTACTTCAGATTCACATTAAAGGATGTGTTGAAGGAAAAAGAGTTTCACAGAGAGATTTCCTGAATCCATAGTGTTTCTTTTCACATAATTTTGTTGTGATTTTTTGCAGTCATGCCCCTAGGAACCCAGCGGGCCCTAGGCAGCTGCATGGATTGCTCTGTGGATAACCTGGCTCTGAAAAATAGAGCAAAACCAAAGTGGTAGAAGCTTTACTATTTGTAAACTGCGTCTCAAGAAATTTTAATCCAAATACTACTGATATATACATAGAAATATATATATTGCAGTATGTGCTTTTAATTCCCGGGCAAGCCAGTCTGTCAAGAAAGATCAAAATGAAAGACTTAGAATAGAATAGACTAAGATTTAGTGGCTGAGCAGATATCTGACACAGATAACCGCCCTTAATTCTCATGTGATCAACACTGGGAGAAGCTGAAAATCCATTTTCAGAAGTGTCAGACAGAAGGCAAATGAATCATAAAATGAAGGTCACCTTCTGTGCCCCAGGGACAGTAACACTCGGGCCATTACCACTCGGCAGCCTCTCGCTCCAGGTCTTGTTTCTGAGAACTGAAGCCACTTTGTGAAACATAATCAATAATTCTCCAGTTACAGATAACGCAGAGCTTCAGTGCGTTTTTCAAACGACAAGTTCATTACCGTACCTCTGTCCATTTGTCATTTACTTCCAGGAATAAGACACAAAAGGGGTCAGATTTGGAGGCCACATCTCGGTCAAGGAGGTTTTGACAGGAAATGGAAAGTTCGACTCTACAGACGCAGTACTGGGAGCCCACCGGACCAGCGGAAGAGCTGCTATATGTAAACGCCATCAGCTTCAGCAAAGCTCAGCAATCTGGGAAGCAAAAAGGAGATAAAAAGAAGGTCAGGTATGGCACTTCAAAATCATCGAAGTTAAACAAAAGGGCTGAATCCACAATTACAAAATTGTAAATTTGTCTGTGAAATAAAAAAATATAATGTGCCCCCACCCAAGCCAACCAGCATGGAACACCAGGCATAGTGGCTGGCAACCCAAGACGGCTGAATTGCCGACCCCTGGCCCTGCCAGTTCACCAGCACTTTGCCCTTCAGCACACGTCCATTGCCCTTGCCATGGCATCACTGGAGGGAAAGGGCATGCCCCGGCTCCATCTCTGATATAAATGCTTCTAATAATGCAGCTCTCAGACCCAGAAGGGTCACCAGTCGCTTGGCTGTGGCACAGATTATAATTAACTTAAGAGGTCATATAATTCATTTGGATCTGGATCCACCCCTGTGACCCAGAATAATGTGGGATCATTTGACAGGTAAGTGTTAAGGAGAAACTTCCATTAAACCCCAAATCATATTCACCTCCTGGAACAAGGCTCCCCCGTCATCCCTGTACTCAGGGCCCTGACATCCTCCTGGCATTTCTGGCTTATGTCCTGTAGGTAGGTGTTTGCAGCATACAAGCCCAGACCAAGGGGGTCTCTATGGGCTTTTCCAGAAAGTACCAGTTTGGGCATTCAGATGCCAAGTCGTGTTTGTGCACTCCTTTTATCTAGTACAGAGTACCCTACTTGTCAACCTGTTTGCTAGCAAATGTTGGATGGGCTTCAGCAAAATGAACATGCAAATGTATCTCACAGAACCAGATTTCAGGTGGGGAAGTTTAGCTCCCCAGCGACTGCAAGGGAGAAATATGTTTGACTTACACTGGACCTTCAGCATCATTTTATGAAAAAGCCCAAACCCTTAAAAAACTATTCCCCAGCATCTAAAATTAATATATTTTCAGTTTCCAGTCACTTATTATTATTTCCCCCACTGGGCTGCAACTCTGTTCAGGACTCTAGGATATGGGCGCCACCATCTTGCCTCAGAAGCATCACAAACTGAGGAGAGGGGGCGGGTTATAGCTGTGCTTTGCAGAGACAGAGCAGTGCTGGGGTTAGGAAAAAGACAGAAATCCCAGAATGCAGAGCGCCACAATCAGAAGACACTTCTGTCTGCAGGCAGCCTGAGACTCCATGGGCTGCCATCTTGGATGTTTAAAGGCTCTGAAAATGCAGTAGATGCAGGTAGGAAGATTTTTAATGCGAGCAATCTGTATGTACAGGTTGGGGGAAACATATATAAGCTCTTATTCAGGGCGAAGGTCCGGTTTAACAGGCCTTTAAGGTCACTTTTTTTTTTATTACATTTTTTGGAGACGCAAATGGTGTAAAAATAATGGGGGTCCAAAACGCAGCACCTACAGATTCCTAATATAGAATGCACTCATACCTTTGCTATGAAAAATGTAAAAAATCTGGAGTAGCTGGCATAAAAGCCAAAACGATTTCACTGTCGAAAACATTCTAAAAGCATTTGCTGAAACCCGAATAAATTCATTAAAAATAATCCTGCACTTCCTGAAATAATTGAATCTGCTGGACTCGGCTGTAAATAGAAATTGTGCCCCGGGGTAAAATCTTCCTAATTAGAAGGCTGCGGCACCAGCAAGTGCCAAGTGCAGGACAGGACGAGTCTGGTCATCTGAAGATAGTGACAGAAAGGCTCCCCAACCCCCCTAATTCCAGGAATGACACAAATACTGTCTTCAGGAGTGACACGCCAGCGCACCACAAACTCAGAGCACCCCCCACCCTATAAGCAAATGAGGTCAGACAAAGCTTGGCATAGCTTTAAAGATTATTTTTTGCTACAAATAAAGAATTGCCTATTCTCAACTTTTCCCCTGGCCAATGATAAGCTGACAGCGGAGGAGGTCAGTTTTCTGTTATCTGAGTGGAGGGATGAGTGTGCACCCTGACTGGCCATGCTGAAGTGTCTATCTCAGGGGTGGATAGTCTGTAGCCCACAGAAGTCGGTGAGGAGTAGTGGTCTTATCCCCTGACAGCAGAAGCCCAGCAGCTTATAAACTACTGCAAGGGATCAAAGCTGAGGTTTGAAGAGTATATTTGGTAAGTTGGTTGGGTATGAGTTAGCTAAAACAACAAACTCCTGAAAATAAATGGCAACATAACATCCATCAGCATTATACCTGTCTCACACTTGTGTTGCCCACAGACTTCTGCATGCAACCGTTTCCCAAGATGTTGTGCAGCACCTAAATGTGTCCGTTGAAAATAATGGGCAGCATTTTTTCTTTGCATTGTGACTGCACTGTCACAATGCATTGTAAGGTGTGAACAGAGCCTTACATTTGAACAAAACCCACCTGGGTCAGCCCTGTAATCTAAAAGATTGAAATGGGATGCCCCACTGTGTGACCCCCCCCCCCCCCCCCCCCAGGGCGCCCATGAAAACATCCAATGAGACCCATCTGTGACTGTCATTCGGCAAATGGCTCTTATTGTCAATTGGGAGAGCACACTGCCGCATCCCCCGCATCCCAGACCTCGTTTGCGAGCTCTCGTCCCAGTTATTTAGAGTAATGAATGGAAGTATAGTCAAATTCGGATTAATACAGGAATTTATTTGGTAGTTGTCTTTTTTTTCTCCACTTTTGAAATTGTAAGGGGTTAAACGGCAGGGTCAGAGGCTGGTTGTTCAGGCTTGGGTTACCAGCCCCTATGCCTGGTTCCTGGGCAACAAAAAAAAAAACATGTTTTACTTCCATTTAGGTGCAAATTATCTGTAGACACCAGTAGACATACAGTTTCCACCCCAATTAAGAGTCAGCCCAGTGTTCTAGGAACCCAAGCACCAGGACATGCATTTAACTCTCTAAGCTCCCACTGTTGCTCATGTGTAGCGCATGGCACAGGCAGTATTCCAGAAAATACAACCTTGGAGGTCCTTCTCTTCAACTTCGTACCTAATTCCATAAATGTATTCTTAAGGATCCTCAATCTCCCATTAACTCTGTCATTGGTCCCCAAGTGGACCATGACAGCTGGGTCATCCCCAGGCCCTCCAAGTAATTTATCTACCTTTTGCACCTGGCACCAGGGAGACAGCAAAACATTTGGTTAAGGCAGTCTTCTAGACAAATTATTCTATCAGTCCTCCTGATAATAGAATCCCCTATTACCAGTAACTGTCTAGTCCTACCTGCAGTCCCAACCACCCGCTCACTAGTTGGGCTGTCCTCCCAGCTGTTAGGGAGAGCAGTATCCGCTAGGGCTGCCATTTCTGAGACTGACACTCTTGCATCATTACCCAACTTGGCAATTTTGCCAGGGTGCATAGACACAGGTATGTGATTCCTTTTCTGTGCTCCCTTTATACTCCCTCTATCTACATTTACCCAGCTACTTATCTGTTCCTCCTGACTTATTTCTCCACCCTCTGTTTCTACCCCACTTAATGCCTGTTTAATGAGCAGAATGCCCTTTTCCATATTGTTAGTCTCCCTCAGTGTTGCATTTTGCGCCTCCAGATCTCTAACCCGAGCTTCCAAGGTTGCAATATGCTCATTTACCACAGCGGTATTCACCCTGGAACTGCTGCTCCTGAAGTGTATACATATGACAAATTGGGCACTGAAGTAGACCTTGCTGGCCATTATCCCAGTTACAAGAACAGCAGTAAAATCACAATTTTAGTGCTTACAGTTGAGGCAACTTTGGCTTTTAACTTCTTATTTTAGCTCTATAACACTTAAAGTCCCCCAATATAAAGTTCCTTAATGAAAAGTCCTCTCACTTATAATCCAACCTCACTTGAAAATACAACCAGAGCTCTCTAGAGCTCCTAAATTTGCTTTAAAACAAACTTATTTACTTCCCTTCACCAGTGTCAATCTTGGCTAGTCTGGCAAACAGTGTTTAAGATTAGTAATTATATATATATATATATATATATATATATATATATATATATATATATATATTGTAAATCCTAATATTATAAGATTATAAAGTCATTAAAGCATTAAATATGAAATCATTAAAATCAGACCAAAACAAATCGCCCCGCATGCCCTCTACTGCCACCCCCACCCCAATACCTGGAGGCATCTTGGTTACGCGTAGCCACGACCAACCGCGAAATTTGAAATGTTCGGTCGGCTTTGCTAATTGATGTAGTGCATTCACTGGCCTTATCCCTAGGCTCACTGTAATCAGAATATTGCTTTCGACCCCAGCCTATCTCAATGCCTGAATGCTGGAGCGTGCTGCAGCCCAGAGATGCCAGGAATGCAGCCGAAGGCTTTGAATGGACTGTGGGCCCGCTGGTAAAGTACGTTTTTTTGGTGATCCTGGGGGTTTCATCCCAAATATAGTAAAAAGCTCAAATTATTGCAAATTTCTAATCAACTATCCAGTGCAAAACATTAAAGAGGAAGTCTGAGCTTTTTTAACCCCGCCCTTCCTAGTGCTAAGCCAAATTACAGTGTTAAAAAAATAAAAACAACTCACTTGATAACTCTCAACTCAATCCTCCCCCGAGTGGGACTCTTTGTGTATTCTTTATTCTCTCCGAGATGGCTGCACCCAGAACCCCTTATAATTCTGCCCCCCCCCCCCCTCCCGTCCTGCCTAAGCGCAAGGGGAGGGAGGCAGGGGAGGTTACATAGAGCCTGGACTTCCACTTTATTATTAATAGACTAAAACCAATTACCAACATACAAGATAAATAATATAACATAAAATCAGGCAGGGGCGGTTATATAGAGACTGGACTTCCACGTTAATTATTATTAACAGACTAAGACCAATGACCAACATACAAGATAAATAATATAACATAAAATCAGTATAAATGACAGGCCCATCACCGGTATCGATCCAAACCCCAGCTCTGAACAGGCATACTCAGCCATACATCGTCTGGGCTCATAGCAACACAGCAACAACCAATGCCTCAAACTGGAGGAGCTCCAACTGACAATTTTTGCTGAATTCTGCTCACACACACAGATAGGCAAGTATACTTTGTGAGAGGAAGAGGGTTCCTAGGATAGGTGAAGGAAAGTCTGTCCTATTCCAACTTGCCTTATAGAATGTAGGTACATGTAAAGCCAGAATTGCATTTCATTCACAGCAAGGTATCTGGGGTGCTGGGTATTCCGCCGAAGGCCTGTGAATGCTCTGTGGGAATTAATGTGAATATCTGGCAAAACACAGCATGAGCTAGAGCTGCGTAATTCTGGTTTTGATGCCCTCTAAAGGTTGTAAAACATGGAGACTGATTCATTACTAACACCAGGTATTGGCAGATGAGTGTCTGTAGTGGCGCTTAGCCGCTTACAGGCTGATTCATTAATAGCGCCAGGTAGCGACAGATGAGCGACAGTAGCGTTATTTTCACAGCGCCCGCTAGTATTCGCTGTGCTTGGACGTTGTTCGGCTGTTGACAGCGACTCAGTCGATGTGCGGCAATGTTGAATACGGGGTTATGAGTCGCTGTTTGACAGGTTCTGCGCTGTATGGGAGCGCATGACAGCGAACGGCCATAGCGAACGGCTCCCAGCATATTCATTAACAAATCACGCTCCAAAAATTCTCGCGCTGTGAAATGCTTGTTTAAACCCCAGAGCGCTGGCGGCGATGGGTTAAAAGTAGTTTTTTAACCCCCAAACAACCATATTTTTAGAAAAAAAAAAAACGTTTTTCAAAACATTTTGTAATATGAATACATTAATATCAGACCTGTAATATCAATTCTGCACAAATTTTTTTTTTTTTTTTTTTAGCTTAAAAAAAATATCTAACATTGCAGAAGTGGTCACAGAATTTTTGACATTAAAAAAAAAAAAAATAAATAAATAATAGCAATTAATTATGAATATTTAAAAATTGCTGCATTGAAATGCATTGGAGAGTGCCAGGTAGCGAGAGGTCATACCTGTCGCTGTTCAAAGTCGCTCGCTGGCGCTGTGGGGTGAGGCTGGAATAATGATGAATGATTCGCTATCTGGCGCTCTGTCAGTCGCTAAGCAGGATCGGCTTGATAAATGTGTGATTGCGGAGGGGAGCCGGCGTTCTCGTGGCGGTGAGCGTCATTACCGTTCGCTCACCATTCGCTACCTGGCGCTATCCCTTGTTAAATAAGGGCCTTAGTCTCTAGAGCGACCGATAGTAGACGCTGTAAGCGGGTATCGGGCGCTGTAACAGAGCACCTCAGTTGCTGTAGTAACCTGGCCCGCATTGATTAATGTGATGTATATTGTTTGCTCCAACATCAGTACAGTGTTGCAGGGAAAGAGAGGTAGCGACAGCTCTTTGCGACATGCGCTTCACACCATACATCAAAAAAACGTTGGTGCTCTAAATCTGGTCGCTATAGCATAGACAATTCTGCATAAAAATATAAAAAGTAAAAAAAAAAATTTATAAAAGTGTTTGTTTGCAGCCAGGAGAGGTCACACAATGATTTGACCAAAAGAAAAAAAAATAGCAAACACGCTGTTTAAACACAAACAAATGAACGCCCATTGAATTGTATGGGAGAGCGACAGTGAGCGAAAGGTAATACCTGACGCTCTGGAAGCTAGAGCTCCGGCGCTATATGCTGAGCCGCCTGTAATAATACATTGGAAGCTACATGGTGCTGTTAGAGTCGCTCACTAAATTTGCCTTCATAAATGTGGTTTTGCGTACAGCGCCCGGCGTTCACCAGCCGCTGCGGCACTACCTGCCGCTATCCCTTCTGGAATAACCCCCATAGTATGTGGTTAGTGGTTACACATACTTCCATCTTGTTTAGCCCACAATGGTTTTCCTTAAGGCCTACTTCCCCTTAAACCACATTCAATCCAGCTATAGATCAGTGAAACCGGGCCCACCTACAGTAACAAAGGGCCACAGGATAGGTATGACTATAAATCTAGTGAATGTGTCACCTGGAAGGCTCTGGATGGCAGTTACAGATTTGTGAATTACAAAGAAAAGGCATACCTCTGAAACGGCCGTAAGGTGTTGTGTCTGTTTTCTTTGTTGATATAATGAAATTGATACATTTTTGCTGAACTGTTGATTCTTAAGTGCAACAAATTAACAAAAAAGTTGCTATTCTTCTGAAGCGCAATCCATTTGTTTACTAAGACACAGATGCATTTTACTGAAAGATAAAATCCTTTAATTGCTATTTAGGATAACATGTGCAATATGCTACTGTAGAAGTAACTCTGCTGCTTAATTACAATAGCTGCTAAAGCACTTTTTTGCACTTTAATAACATGTGCAATATGCTACGGTGTAAACAACTTTTTCTTTTTATGTGATTGCTGCTAATGCACTTTATGCACCTTAATAACAGATAAAAATATGAATTTGACTTACCCTAATTTTCATTATAGATATATGAAGCAAGTGGTTATTTATCTGTGTTTTTAATATGGGTTTTTTTTGTTTGTATTCGTCTGAAGGAAACTATGAGGCCGATTCATTAATAGCGCCAGGTAGCGACAGATGAGCGCCAGTAGCGTGATTTTCACAGCGCCAGCTAGTATTCGCTGTGCTTGGCCGGGGTTTGCTTGTTGACAGCGACTCAGTCGGTGTGCGGTAATGTTGAATACGGGGTTAGGGGTCGATGTTTCACAGGTTCCGCGTTGTATGGGTGCGCCTGACAGCGAATGGCCAGAGCGAACGGCTTGCTGCAGATTCATTAACAAATCACGCTCAAAAATTTCTCGCGCTGTGAATTCCTTGTTTAAACCCCAGAGCGCTGGCGGCGATGTGTGTAAAGTAGTTTTTAACCCCCAAACAACCTTTTTTTTTTAATGTAAAAATTATACAAGTTTTTCTAAACATTTTGTAATATGAATATCAGACCTGTAATATCAATTCTGCACAATTTTTCTTTTTTTCTTTTTTGTACTTAAAAAAAAATCCTAACATTGCAGAAGTGGTCACAGAATTTTTGACATTAAAAAAAAAATAAATAAATAAATAGCAATTAATTATGATTATTTAAAGATTGCTCCATTGAAATGCATTGGACAACGCCAGGGAGCGCCAGGTCATACCTGTCGCTGTGATGGGATTAGCAGCGGCGCTGTTCGTTGCATTCGGCTACATGATGAATCCCGCGCTAGGTGACGCTCTCGCCGGCGCTAGCCTCATTTAGCGTGATAAATGCGTCATTGTGACCGCCGCGGGGCGTACTTGAGTCGGTAGCCGCCGTTAGCTGGCGGTACCTGGCGCTCGTCAGACACTACCTGGCGCTAGCCCTTGATAAATAAACCCCTATGTATTGTAACTTCATCTGTACAATTAAATCTTTTGAACTGAATAATATAGAGGAGTGCACACTTTTTTCTTTGTAATTTGTATTTGGTTAAGAGGGATAATTGGATATCCCTATTAAAGTAGCGACATCATTTATCTAAAAAAGAGGGATATATTCCCTCTCTCTGTGTAAAAATTCTTTTGTGTGAGTGCTGGACTGATAATAAATAGTTACAGATTTGTGTACATGAGGCAGTAGGTAGGCCACTACTAGAATCAGCAGTAGGGATTCCAAGCTTGTAACCTGCAGCCCCCCTCCTTCCCCCTGTGCATAGCCCAATTTGTTTAATAAAATAATAAACCAACTCACCTGATTACTGGATATCCTCTTCTGATGCTGGCAGGAGACGGGTCTCTGAATGGCAGCCAAAGACCTGAGTGACAGTTGGAGTTGAGTAACATGGCCTCAAGAGTCTATAAGAGTCTATACTGTGGATATAGATTGATGTGGAGACCTCTCGCTACGATTGGCTACGTGTCTGCGAATGTGCTGTTGGATTGGCGGTCAGATAAGTTTTACTGGGGATCTGGGGGGATGTTCAACAGGTTTTGCCCTGGGGCAAAAACCAAAACCTGGCATAGTTAAAATCACGGTTTTGGTGCACTTTTCAGATGGAGATTGACATCCCTGCCACACGGCCACCCCTCACCAAGCCCAATTGGATCCCCTGCAGATCCTAACAGAGGTATATACCTGCTACAAGGCTACTGTGGAGCTTTAAGTTGGTGAGCCAAAAAATGGGGAAAGGAAATGAAGAAAAGATAAAGGAACGGGTAATACATTTTGGGAAAAAAAGGAAAACGCAATAAAAAAGAAAAGAATAAAGAGACGTCCACCCTACTACAGCACCCGCCCTCCCCAGCTGTGGAATGCCTTCTGCGTGAGCAGTAATACTGATCTGCATGAACTGGCCAATGACGGGGGACACAGGAAGCCGCTGTCTCTGTCAATTAAAGGCATATGTGTGCAGCAGTTTCCAGTGTCCCCTGTCTGTGGCTGACACACAAGCATTGGTAAGCATTACTGATCTGAAGGCAGCATACATCCAAAATTCTTGCTGGGGCAGATGCTGCAGAGGGGTGGATGCCCAGGCTTGTGGGGCATGCTTTACATATGAGGGAAGGAAAAAAGTAAAATTATAGAAGGAAGGAAGTGTCTGTGAAAGCTATCATTCATTCAGCTCATTCGATGTCCATAGATATAAACCAAGGCAACTGGACATGCTGTGTTATTTTCTTAAAGTGGACCAAAACCCAGCCTGGAGTCTGCGAGATCATTCCAGAACTGGAATGACACACTGTGTAAACCCCCCGGGGCGCCCAATATTCCTAACTTTCCCCTGAGCCCATGGCGCATGCGGGGCTGGCATCACTCGCCTCCCTTCTCGGCTCTGCGTAGCCCTGCCTGACACAAGGGGCCGCGCACAGCCTAAGGGAGCCGAGTGATGCTGTGTGCCGCTGGCATTCTGGGCGAGTTCACACTGCGGGGTGCCCCAAGGGGAAGGACCAGAACTAAGGATAGCTAAAACCCCAAGTCCACTTTAAAGACATTTTGCTAGTCATCCAACTGGCTTCCTCAATTCAGAATGCCTTGTATGTACAACATTGTGTATGAAGAGCAGTGAGTGGGGCTGGACAGGTCTGTGGGTGAATTCAAACAGCAGTTAAAGGGTCAACTTCTCTGGCCAGGACTCAGGACACTCCTTTGATGACAGTCAAGTTTGCATCTTAGATGCAGAGGTTGACTGGTTTAAAAATACAATTCTGTTATTACTCACCTGTAGAATTGGTATTATGAGTATACAGTACGTCCTGCTCCAAAGCTAATACTTACAGTTGGGATATACTCCGCCAGATGGTGCTGGACTGCAGAGACATCGAAAATAGGCTCCTCCCGGCCCCTCAAATACCCAGGGACCTCCCACAATCCCCAGCATTGAAAAGCAGTTAATGAGAAGCCGGGAGAATTAAACAATCCAAACTATCAACTATAACAATGATAACAATCACCATACAGGGGATCCAAGATAATGCAAAAAATAAGGGTAGGTTGGAGCAGGACGTACTGTATACTCATAATACCAATTCTACAGGTGAGTAATCACAGAATTGTATTATTCTTAGAGGCCGATTTATTAATAGCGGCAGGTAGCGACAGATGAGCGACAGTAGCGTGATTTTCACAGCGCCGGCTAGTATTCGCTGTGCTTGGCCGTTGTTCGGTTGTTGACAGCGACTCAGTCGGTGTGCGGTAATGTTGAATACGGGGTTAGGAGTCGCTATTTGACAGGTTCCGCGCTGTATGGGAGTGCATGACAACGAATGGCCATAGCGAACGGCTCCCAGCATATTCATTAACAAATCACGCTCAAAAAATTCTCGCGCTGTAAAATGCATGTTTAAACCCCAGAGCGCTGGCGGCGATGTGTTAAAAGTAGTTTTTTAACCCCCAAACAACCTTATTTTTGGAAAAAAATAATAAACAAGTTTTTTTTTTTTGACCTTAAAAAAAAGATAAAACATTGCAGAAGTGGTCACCGAATTTTTGACATTTAAAAAAAAAAAAAAAACATTAATATCAATTTATTATGAATATTTAAAGATTGCTCCATTGAAATGCATTGGAGAGCGCCAGGTAGCGAGAGGTCATACCTGGCGCTGTGATGGGATTAGCAGCGGCGCTGTTCGCTGAAGTCTGCAACATGATGAATCCCGCGCTAGCTGACGCTCTCGCCGGCGCTAGCCTCATTTAGCGTGATAAATGCGTGATTGTGTTCGCAGCCTGGCGTTCTGGAGTCGGTAGCCGCCGATAGCTGGCGCTACCTGGCGCTACCTGGCGCTAGTGAGACACTACCTGGCGCTATCACTTGATAAATAAGGGCCTTAGTATACAGTAAGTCATGCTCCAAATCTAATACTTACAGTTGGGACATCCAATAGCAGTGTCCATAAAGTAGGGTGGGATCCCCAAGAAAAATCAACAGCAGACAGTTTAAACCACTGCCGCCTGCAGAACCTTTCGGCCAAAAACAGCATCAGCTGAGGCCCTAACATCAACCTTGTAAAACTTTGAAAAGGTATGAACAGAAGACCATGTAGCGGCCTTGCAAACTTGTTCAACAGAAGCCTGGTGCTGAAAAGCCCAAGAGGCACCAATAGCACGAGTGGAATGAGCAGTAAGGCGGAAGGGAGGATTCTTCCCTTTAGCAGAGTAGGCCTGAATCACAACCTGATGAATCCACTTGCTGATAGTAGACTTGGCAGGAGCCAAACCCTTCCTAAGACCAGGGACCACAAAAAGAGCATCAGTTTTCCTGAAAGGTGCAGTAGCCACCAGATAGTACTTCAGACACCTAACCACATCCAAAGAGTGCAAAACTCTCTCCTTAGCATTGCTAGGATTAGGGCACAAAGAAGGAAGAACAATGTCCTGATAGTAGGGGGGCTGAATGGACAGCGCCGCCGTGTCTCTCATAGTAGGGGGGCTGAATGGACAGCGCCGCCAACTCAGACACACGCCTGACAGAAGTGATAGCCACCAGAAATACAACCTTGAGCGTAAGAATGGCCAGGGCAGCATCCTGCACAGGTTCAAAGGGAGCACCCTGCAAGGCAGACAGAACCAAGTTCAGATCCCAAACAGGCACCATAGGCTTACGTGGGGGACGCACATGAGTGACCCCCTGGAAAAAAGTCCTGATCAGAGGGTGCTGAGCAAAGGACTTCTGGAAGAAAATAGCCAGGGCAGAAACCTGAGCCTTCAGAGTACTGAGTTGGAGCCCCATCTCCAACCCATGCTGCAGGAACTCCAGAATCCTGGGAATAGAAAACACACGACAGGGAAGAGACTTAGACTCACACCAGTCAATGTAGGCACGCCAAACCCTGTGGTAAATGGAAGAGGAAGACTTCTTCCTAGCTTTAATCAAAGTATCCACAACCGAGGCAGACAAGCCTTTCTCCATCAAGATGGGGGTTTCAGCAGCCAAGCCGTCCAAGCCAGAGTTTGCAAACTGGGATGGCGTAGTGAGCCCTGAGTGAGCAGATCTGACACCAAGGGCAGAGTGTACTGATCTACTGCCAGCTGTACCACGTCTGCGAACCACACTCTTCTTGGCCACCTGGGGGCCACCAGAATTGCTGGCACCCCTTCCAGAGCAATCTTGCGCAGAACCCTTCCCAGCAGGGGAATTGGAGGGAAGACATACAGGAACTGAAAGTCCTTCCATGACATTGCTAGCGCATCCGAGGTCAAGGCCAGAGGATCCCTGGACAGAGAGACAAAAGCTGGGAGCTTGTGATTGTGGCGGGACGCAAACAGATGCACATCTGGTTGGCCCCAACGGTGACACAGAGATTGAAACACCTTGCTGCATAGGGACCATTCTCCCTGGCGAGAGGTCCCCCTGCTCAGAGAGTCCGCCAGGGGTTTTTCCACCCCCGGGATGTACACAGCTGAAATGCAGGGGACATTGGCCTCTGCCCAAGTCAGGATCAGAGACGCTTCCTGGAGGGCCCCCTTGCTCCGGGTCCCTCCCTGATGATTGATGTAGGCAACTGCCGTCTGGTTGTCCGAGCGCACCTGAACAGGCAGGCCCCGAAGATGAGTAGTCAAGCGAGCCAGAACTAACCTGATCGCTCGCAGCTCCAAAACATTGCTAGGTGTGTGGGCCTCCTGAGGGCCCCACCTCCCCTGGAACCGCAGGGATTTCCAGAAACCCCCCCAACCTGACAGATTGGCATCCGTGGTGACCGTCTGCCAGGAAGGAGCAAGAAAGGATCTGCCCCCCAACAGGTTCCTTGAGTCCATCCACCACAAGAGGGACCTCCTGACCAGGGGGGAGAGCACACAGACCCTGTCCAAGGACGCTGGGTCCTTGTCCCATACAGACAATAGGTGAAGTTGCAGAGGCCTCAAGTGGAACTGAGCATAAGGGACCGCTTCGAAGCATGCCACCATCAGCCCCACCAGCTGCATCCCCTGCCTGATGGAGGGATGGGGACAAGCTAGGAGGGACTGAGCCTGTGCAATCAGACTGTCCACCTTCTGCTGAGGAAGGAAGATCCTTGCCTGAACTGTATCCAGATTCATTCCTAGGAATGGAGTTACCAAGGAAGGGGACAGTGAGGACTTGGGGTAGTTGATCACCCATCCAAATGACTCCAGAGTGGACACCACCAGCTGAGTATCCAACTCTGCCTGATGTAGAGACTGGGAAGTGATGAGGATGTCATCCAGATAGGGAAGCACGCGGACGCCCTGACATCTGAGCAGAGACATCACGCCAGCCAGCACCTTGGGGAACACCTTGGGAGCTGAAGTGAGGCCGAAGGGCAAGGCCACAAATTGGTAGTGTTGATCCATCAGAGCGAACCTGAGGAACCTTTGATGACCTGGGAACACAGGAATATGAAGGTAAGCATCTTTGATGTCCACAGAAGTCATGAAATCCCCTTGGCGCAGGGAACTGATGGCAGAGCGCAGAGTCTCCATGCAAAAGCGCCTGCCCCTGACAAACTTGTTGAGAATCTTTAAGACCAGGATGGGTACTGTGAATAGGTTGGAAAAAGGCCCTTGCCTTTTTCTCTTAAAGGGACCTGGCAGATGACCCCCAGCTCCAGGAGGCCTTGCACTGCTTGCACTAGCTCCTGAGCTGACACAGGGTCCTGAGAAATCCAGGATCTGATGAATCTTGAAGGGTGATCGGCAGCAAACTCCAACTTGTAACCGGAGGACACTACCTCCTGAATCCACCGGTCTGAGACATGAAGCCTCCAGATGTGAGCGAAGTGCTGCAGCCGTCCCCCCACCCGGATGGGTGAGGGCGCCCCATCATGCCTGAGGGGGCTTGGGAGAGGATTTAGCTTTGGGACCCCAGGAGGAGCCAGGACGTCCACGTCCTCTGCCTCTACCCCAGAAATCTCCCCGGGCCCCAGGGAAAGAAACCCCCCTTCCCTGTCTTGCACCACGGTAAGGGGAGGAGAAGGAACCCTGGCCCCGAAAGGGCCGAGATTTCCGCCTGCACTGGGGTAACCTGCCTCCCTTAGCAAAAAGGTCCAGGCGGTCTCCAAACAGACGCAGTCCTTTGAAGGGAAAACCAGTGAGGGCCTTCTTGGCAGCGTTGTCAGCAGCCCACTGGCGCAGCCAAACCGAGCGGCGTATAGCCACCACGAGGGCAGAAGTTCTGGCACACATTCTGATTGTGTCATCCAATGCTGATAGGACAAAATTTACAACTGGAGAGTGCATTAAACACCTCACAAGGCAAATCATCAAGCATATTTCTGATAAGGGTTCTAGTGGCCACAGCAGTAATGGCAGAGGCACAGACCGGGCGCAGCGCCGTCCCCGCACATGCAAAGGCGTGGGATGCCAGCTGATCAATACGCCGGTCTTCGGCATCCCGCAGGGTAGTAGAGTCAGGGGAATGCATGACAGAGGTATTAGATAGCCCTAGGATCGGGGCATCCACCCCGGGGGGGGGTTGACCAACATTTAACCACCTCAGCAGGATTTAACCCCGGGAAGTTTACTGGGGCGCTCCCATTCCTTGAGCACAAGGTTATGGAAATGTGCCTGCTCTGGAAATTCCAAACGTGATCTTGCTGTATGGAAAAGCTCCCCTCTTTGCCTGGGAGCCTCAACAGGGAGAGAGATAGACAGAACCTCAAAAATCTGGGTCAATAATCTGTCAGTGTCATCCGGGGCCCAGGGGTCAGAGCCAGAATCGTCATGACCCCTTGGTCTCTCATCAGATGAGCCTGAATCAGAAAAGAGCTCCCCTTCATCAGACGGGGTATAGCCACAAAGACTCCAAAACTCCTCAGCTCCCATAGGGAAAACAGTGACATTAGCCGTCAAGTGCCGCTTATTAGCAGGGGCCTTACGCGCTAAAGACTTCGCAATAATCTGTTCAACAGTAGCCAGTCTAGAAGACACATCAGGCTGAGAATCCCCACTAGTATGCAACTCAGCAGGAGTGAGATTTAAGCTTGGGGGAGTAGGCGAAGTGAAACGAGGTGCAGCCACTGGCAGGCCAGATTGCAATGCAAGCACCTGCTCAGCACAGGGTACACAGACCCGCACCTTGTCAGCGTCAGCATGAGGCTGCCCACATGCTACACACAGCCGGTCTTGTCCCAAAGGGACCCCGGTAACATTATCCTGGGATGCCTCCATACGGTGATTATAGCGGCGCTATACGCCGATAGGGAATAACGCTATATAGCAACCCTGGACGCCCCAATAACCCGCTAGGGAAGTGGGAGTATAATTTTTACAAGGCCTACAAGTAATATACTAAAACAGGGCCGGGAGAAGCCAAGAAAGGTTCGTCCCGCCTGAAAGACATAAGCAAACAAGACCTTAAGTACATCGTGACAAAAGTGAAGGAGATAAAGCCGCCCACGAGGGCACTTACGGACCGCGGTAGGTAGGAGTCCGTTGCGCATAGGCCAACCAAGCAGAAAAGTCGGTATACCTTGAGGGGCGGGCCAGTAATAGCGATGACGCGGAAAGCGCCAAAGACGGGCCCCGCCACCCCGAAGAGCGCGAAGCCAGAAAGGCCAACAGCCAATGATGGTGCACCAGCGCCTGAGGTAATGCCGCCGCCAAGCGTGGAACCAAGTCAGCGCTCGGCGGCGGCAGCAGTAAATTTAAAAAGCAGTAAAGACAAGTCAGCGTGGCGGCTGACACAAGAATAAAGGCATGTGAAAAGAGAAAGCACAGACTGCATAACATACATATCTATACACATACACACACAGCCCCCCCCCTCTTTTCCCCCGAAGACTACAAGGAGGATGAGGGAGGACGGCGGCCACTGAAATAGGGCCCACCGATAGGCAGGGGCAAGGGGCAATAGTGCGGGAGGGGCATCCCATAGAGGCTCACCATAAGCCTGAACTGCCTACCCTTTGGGTATTGCGGTGGAGCAGCGCTCCTAAGCACCAACGGTGGTGCTGCCTACCTTCACCCGACCAGCGCAGCCAAGGCTGGGAGGCATATTACTAGTGGAACGGGTGGGAATAGTCCTACAGGTTAATAACCCCGCTCACCTGCGAGTAGAGAGCCAATTTCTCGTCCTTCGCAGCCAGACTGCAGAGAAATTCTGGGGCTGTGTGGGAGGTCCCCGGGTATTTGAGGGGCCGGGACGATGTCTCTGCAGTCCAGCTCCATCTGGCGGAGTATATCCCAACTGTAAGTATTAGATTTGGAGCAGGACGTACTGTATACTAAGATTAAAGGTGTGATACTTATTGCCTGGGACTTACAATGCTGTGTTAACGCCAGAGGCAGCTACTAACACCTATTAACCCCCACTCATTCTAACGCAATCAACACCTCCCTATTATTTATGGTAGATAGAGGATGTGGATTGTGGTTCCCATTTATTGCTGCCAGATTTCTGTACAGAGGTTGGCCCTGGATTCCTTTAGATTCCACGCTGGTGGGCTTTGTTCCACTTTAAAGAAATAGAAGGAATGTAGGAAGCAAAAGTACTGAAGACAAAGGGGTTAGGAAAGAAAAGTAAGCAATATTATTATCATTATCATTATTATTGCTTATTCATAAAGCATCATTGTATTCCGTGGAGAGGTACAGGGGTAAGACAAGTAAATACTTATAATATAATATAATAATACAATGACGACAATGCATATAAAACACGATAATATGAATCAAATGTAGCAGACAAGTGAATAAACACAAAGATGCAGGAATACATTAGGCGAGAGGGCCTTGCCCCTGTGAGCTTACATTCTAAAGGTTGAAAATAAAGTTAAAAAAAAAGGTAAGCAAAAAAAAGGGGGGTCAAACAAGGTAAGAAAAATAAAAGCAAAGAAAGAAAGGATGCAAGGATGCTATATCTAAGCAGAGTTACCAGCAATAAGAGGCATGGAAAAGCAAATCTTATTCCCCCAGTTTACTGGCCAGGCACTTATGCAGTGTTCATCTCCTGGGGCTTGTGGCTGAACACATGTCTCGGCAGTGGAAGAAGGAGCACACTGTTCTACTTGAAAGCATTGCTGGACTTTTCACAGGTCACGGGGGTGATGCAATGGAAACATGGGCTGGGATAATGTGTAATTTTGTGGATGGAAATGTGCCTGGGTGCTGCTGGGTCATAATTATTACCTGTATGATTAGTCCTAATTACAACATGAAATTCATTTACAGACTGGAAAATGGAGCTGCTGATGGGCACACGGTATGGGGAGATTAAAGCCGCATCTGCAGACTGAAAAAAACAACCTACTCTAATCAAGTCCAGTTAAATCAATTGCCAATTGTTGCCAGCCCTCCACAAATTCTGACCATGTAATGTTGATTCATTGTTGTTGCCAATCCCCCACATATTCTGACAATGTGCTGTTGATTCAATGTTGGCACCCTGTCAAATACTCTAATCACGTGCGGTTGAATCAATTGCCAACCCTCCACAAGATCTGGACAGCGTGCTGTTGATTTATTGTTGGCACTCTACCGGATTCTCAATTACAAGTACAGCTAAATCAAATTACAGTTGTTGCCAATCCTCCACAAATTCTGACCACGTACTGTTGATTCATTGTTGGCACCCTACTAGAAACTCTAATCACGGCCAGTTAAATAAATTGGCAATGGTTGCCAGCCCTCCACAATTTCTGACCATGTAATATTGATAGATTGTAGCCAACCTCCCAAAAATTCTGACTACGTACTGTTGGTTCATTGCTACCTGCCACACACTGACCACAGTCTGTTGATTCCTTGTCTTCAACCCTGCTGACGTCTAGTTGCTAATCATCTGATGTGCCTAGCCATGTCTTGAGTCTGCTGTCTTCCAGTCCATGGCAAGCTCCCAAACCCCAACTCTGCTTGTCACTGCCTCTACCATAGTTTAGCTCTGCACAGGTCTAGAACTTCCCTCAAGGCTCTTCAGAACGTCTGAACTATGGCATGTGATCTGTGCTTGATAGACTGTTAGTGAGAGACTATAGTGTTACATGTAAAGTTCCTACATCACAAGAATCTTCCAAACAATAATATCGCCATCTGTCTAATGTGGGGATTCCAGTCTCTGAGGGCAGTAAAAACAATTCCATGGGCCTTAAAAGTTATTGTTAAATATCTATAGCTCTATCAATTCCTCCAGTAGAATTTCTCACCATTTTTCACCATTGCGTGAAGCGGCTTGTTTTAATCCAGACATTACTAGGTGAAGACAGCACAGGCTACAAGAAGCTTTCATACAGAGATGCTATGCATGACGTACAGTTTCACTATTCACACAGTTAGTACTATTCACACAGATAACTTACACCAACCTTTACATGAGAGCCACATTTACCACTGAAAGATGGTGGTGAGCCACAATGGACATCAATAGATTGTGGAAGTCATAAAACCCTTATCAATCGAGAAACAACTAGAAATTGTTCCAAATAACAAGGCAGTGAAGTACATGAAAGCATCAAACGTGGTAGTTCAGCATGTATGTGGATCCCACTGGTACCTAAAAAATTAATAAGCAGAGTGCCAGCAAATTCTCTATCCTTTAATTCATATGCATAGTGTGCACAGTTGCCCCAGAATCAATACTCATTCTAACTTATTTTAACCTTTAGGTCTCGATTCAGTTAACTTGCCTTAAAGGGACACTGTGGACAAAATTCTTAAACTATCATTCAATAGCTCACCTCTTAATGGCTGCCCTCTCCCTTTCTGTCAGAATGCAACTGCTCCTGGGAGTAGAAAAAAGGCAAAGAGTAGTGGCACATCCCCTGAATTCCTTTGCCACCAATCATAGGACTCATCTGGTGGTCTATAGCTCTACCCCCAATTTGTCAGCTCAGCAAGGATGAGCACACTAATCATGCAGCCTCAGCCATCAGCCTGTCTCTGCCCTGTCCCTAATTAGCATATGGATAATCACCGTCGCACCTAATTAGTACTTAAATTGCCTGTATGCTTGTGATTTGGAGCAAAATAGAGCCTGAACCCCTCCCTGCACCAATGACGCAATAGTGGGCTCCTACAGCTACCCGTCTATTATGCTAATTATTATGCAGCAACACAGAGCCAAGGGCCATGCCCATGTCCACTGGCTTCAGAAGAAAAATCATAATGTGAAACTGTAAACCTCAATACCTTAGCCATTCAGCTTAGGACAGTGCCATATATAGCCTGACATAATGGACAACTGTTTCTTGCTTCATTTATGTATAGAGCAGGGAGCTAAAAATACAATTCTGTGAGTACTCACCTGTAGAATTGTTTTTACTATGCATGGCACAGCCTGCTTCAAGAAGTCCTTACGTATGGGCCGCCATGAGGTGGCGCAGTGTACTACAGAAGAGTTGTGGTTCCTCCCGGTACCCTATAAAATGGATCACCAATAGACCTCTCCAGTGTTGACAAGCAGTTATACAAGGAGCTGGGAGATAAAAAAGGTAAAAAAGGTAAAAAACCCCAACTAACTTGGAACAATCACCATAAAGAGGCAACCAAGAATAACAATAACAAGGGTGGGGTGAAGCAGGCCGTGCCATGCATAGTAAAAACAATTCTACAGGTGAGTACTCACAGAATTGTATTTTTCCTATTGCATGGAACGGCCTGCTTCAAGAAGTCCTTACGTATGGGACATCCAACAGCAGTGTCCGTAAGGTAGGGTGGGATCCCCAAAAAGTAGCAGCAGGCAGTTCAAACCACCACCGCCTGAAGTACCTTGAACCTGACGAACTTGTTGAAACCCTTCAAGTCCAGGATGGGCCTTAAAGACCCGTCCTTTTTGGGGACCATAAAAAGATTGGAGTTGTACCCCTGACCCTGTTCTTGGTAAGGCACTAGACAAACAACTCCTGACTCTAAGAGGCATTGAACCGCAAGGCGCAAACCCCGAGCTGACAGAGGGTTTTGAGACATCCAGGATCTGAGGAATCTTGGGGGCGGCCAGGCTGCAAACTCTATCTTGTAACCGGAGGACACCACCTCATGAATCCACCGGTCTGAGACGCAAAGCCTCCAGACGTGAGCAAAGAGCCGAAGCCGTCCCCCCACCCGGATGGGTGAGGGCGCCTCCTCATGCCTGAGGGGCCTTGGGAGGGGGGTGGGCTTGGACCCCCAAGAGGCTGGGACCTGCCACGGCCCCAAGAATCTCTGCGGCTACCCGAGAAGAGGGAGCCACAACCTCTCCTAGAGGCACGAAAGGAATAGGAGGAGAAGGAAGGCCCCCGAAAGGGCCGAGACTGCTTCATACGCTGAGGTAGCCTACCATCCTTGGTTAGGACATCCAGACGGATCTTAACCAGGTTAGGGGAGCCCAGTGAGAGCCTTCTTAGCTGCAGTGTCAGCAGACCACTGACGCAACCAAACAGAGCAGCACATAGCCACCAAGAGGGCCGAGGCCCTACCACCCAGCCGGACGGCATCATCCATGGCAGTAAGCACAAAGGCAACAAAATCAGAGCAAAGCAAGAGGGCCCTATAATCCTCCCTCCTCCTACCAGCCATGGCGCCATCAGTGAGACGTTTGAGCTTCTTCTTAAGAGCAATGGCTGTGATGGCAGCAGCACAAACAGGATGCAGCCCAGCCCCCACAAACGTAAAGGCATGGCAGGCCAGCTGATCCATGCGACGGTCCGTGCTGTCACGCAGTGTAGTAGTGTCAGGGGAGGGCATGACCGAGGTGTTGGACAGCCCTAGGACGGGAGCGTCCACCTCAGGGGGGCACGACCATCGCTTGACCAGGTCAGCAGAGAAGGGATACCTCCTATCCAAACCCTTGGGCACCGTGGGCAATCTATTTGGACGTTCCCACTCCTTGAGGACCATATTAGAGAAATGGCCCTGTTCAGGAAACTCCAGGCGCTGTTTATCAGGATGAAAGCTCACCCGGTTTCCTCTTAGCCACCTTAGGGGTGGCGATGTGCAGGGTATCGAAAATGTCAGACAACAGTCTATCAGTGTCATCAGGGAGCCATGAATCCTTCTCGGAAGCAGACCCAGGGTCACTGTCGTACTCCTCCTGCTGGTCCCCAGAGGAGTCAGAGTCCTGGAAAAGCTCCTCAGCAAAAAGGGAGGGCGTGGGATCAAGGTGCCGCTCCTTGCCAGAGGCCTTACCCGTCACAGGCATGGCAAGCTGCCTTTCAGTGCTGACCACACCTAGTTCCAGATCAGAGTGTGACCCCCTGCTAGTATCCCCCTCACTATGGGCTAAATGCAGGCGTGGGGGAGTAGGAGATGCCGGAGGAAGCACAGAACTGGGCAGAGAAACGCTCAACCCAACCTGGTCCGCAATAACACTTTAGGCGCACGGCACACAAACCGCGCCACCACCACTTAAAGGGGATGCCCCGCACATGACACAAAGCCGGGATTGCCTCGAAGGACCCCCAAGCACGCCATCCCCAGCAGCCTTCATATGGTGATTAACACAGGCGCAATCGGCCAGCACAGGGATAATAAAAGCCACCCGGGATGCCCCCCAAGGGATGCCCCCAGAATCCAGGAGAGGGGAGATAGAGGGGGGGGAGGAGCAGGACCGGGAGAAACCGCAACACACAGTTATCCCACCTGAAAGACATAAACAGAAAAACACATAAGCATCCCGCAGCACATGCCCAAAAGGAATAAGCAACCCCCAAAGGGGACTCACGGACCAAGGAGACCGGACGTGCAGCATACACCGAAGATCGCCAAGCCACCAGGCCATGGATGGTAAAGACTCAAGAACCGATCACCGCCGCAGCCCACGGAGGAAGAGGGGCCCCGGATACGCAGCAGCCACAAAATGGCGCCAGAACGAGAGCCTCGAGGGGCGGGCCGCGGGGGGATGACGCGATACGCGTCATCCCCGGCACTGCCCCACCCCGAAGAGCGCGAAACAACGCTCACGTGACCCGTGCCAGCGCCATTACACTCAGAAAACGCCTCACAGCAGTAGCGCCGCCCGCCGCGGAGCGGTGTTCAAAGTGGCGACGGCGGCGAAAACAGCGGCAAATAACCACCTGCCGCTACCACCCCCCGCCCCGCCGGGGGGAGGGGGAGGAAGAGAGGGTAGGCAGCGGCAGGGCCAGGGTAGGGAGGGGGGGGTGAACGGGAGCCCCAGAAACAAGGGGAAAGAGAGAGGTAAAACAAGGTGAAATAAACCAGCAACACCAGTCCCCAAAACACCACTCACCCCCTCAATAGCTAAGGCAGGATCTCCACATCCCTCAGTAGGATCACCATAAAGCCTATGGCCGGCCACCCTTTGTGTTACAGGGTCTGCGGCTTGGAGCAGCGCTCCTCGAGCACCTGACCCTAGTGCTCCTCTACCTTCACCTGATCCGTCAGCAGAGGCAGAGGGTCCGGAAACGGGTGGAAATAGACCTGCAGAGCCGCAGGCTTGGTTGCCCCGCTCACCTGCGCAATATAGAGAGCCATCTTCTATCTTCGCAGTATCACTGCAGAGGAAACACTGGGGAGGTCTATTAGTGATCCTGTTTTTATAGGGTACCAGGAGGAGCCACAACTCTTCTGCAGTACACTGCGCCACCTTGTGGCGGAATATCCCATATGTAAGGACTTCTTGAAGCAGGCCGTGCCATGCAATAGGAAAATAAGGTGTGATTCATTAAAGGGAGGCATTTGCACCTAAAACTTTCACTACAGAAATGTGACAGTTTATTTCATTTATTTTTAAAGTCAATTTAAAAGTTTTACAGTTGCTGGATCTATATCTTTAGGGGGGAGATCTTTTAGGCAGTGGCTTAACTTAATGTGACAGGGCCCTGGTGCGAACATTAAATGGGGCCAGGAGTGTACACAGCCCATAGCAGGGCCCCCACCATCAGCAATCTCTCTCCCCGCAGACTCACTTGATGGTCAACAACTTACCTCGGCATGCAGCGCAGTGGGAGGAGCAGGACGCCATGGGAGGAGTGCGGCACGCGTGGAGCCGATGGAGGAGTGTCCGTGTCAGAGCCAGGGCGCATGTGCCAACTTAGAGCCAAGGCCCGCACACGGCACCAATGTGGAAGCAAGGCTTGGCAAGGGTAAGTATGTGCAGCAGGTACATAATGCAGAGATGGTGGAGGCATTCGGCCCCCTTGTTCCACGGAAATAAGGTTGAGGAACTATAATGATGGCCCCCCCCCCAACCTTCTGGGCCCCGGTATGGTTGCACCTCCTACAGTTATGCCCCTGCTTTTAGGTATTAATAACCAGCATATATGCCCTTTACGCTGCTGTGATGCTCTCCTTTCTTTAAATTGTACCTTCTCATGCTTATTCTGAGATAAAGAATAAAATGGCCCTAATTTTTGAGAGAGATTTTAAGAGAAGTTTACTAAATCGAGGCATTAGTTAATTTCTCTCTTGTAACGGCTAAATCTGCAGTAGATCCATCCCAAAATTGAGTCCCTGCTCACTGGCTGCCTCCGAGGTGAATAGAGACCCCCCAGGACAGTGACTGGCCACACTTACTCAATTCACTAAATTGCATAAATATGTCCTGAAATCACTGTAATAGACCCGGGTGGTCGTTTAACACTGAGTTTGCTAGTGGGTGGTGCCTGAGCACGGACTCGCAGAATCGGTAGGTTTATACTATGAAACCAGGATGGATCACAAAAGGTGTTTTTTGCTTGTTGCCTGAACTCTCCCTAGGGAAATGAAGTGGACATGACCAATCACTGAGACTGTGACTGTCAATTGGTGGTGTCTGTTCACACCAGAAATTGCCAGTGAGAATGAACACATTAGGATTCAATTTTGGGACCCAGTTTTATACTACTGGACTAGGATAAAAGTGATGCAAAGTGGAGATTAAGGGTTCTCCGTCATTAAAGTTGCGAAAAAAATACTATGCACACACCCTAGAGTGTAAAAGACTCCAGGGCTGGGTAAAAGGAGCACCTCTATTTGAGTTACCCTGCTGTGCCTCGTATCAAGTAATCTCAAGAACCCCTTATCCAATGGGCATCCCCCCACTGGCATATCTGAATGGCTGCAAGTGGGTGCGTGCAGCCAGAGAGACCCTCAAACAATCCACTTATTCAGAATAGATTGTAAGCATGGAGTGAGGTAAGAATCCAGCGATTTCATGGGGGTTCACATACATGCATCCTAAATCAAAATGCCCCTTTTAAGCAGACTAAAGCAGGTTACAGTTGTGCTTTGGTAATACAGAGCATAGCTGGGTTCAGGGAAAGGTCAGCAGTCCCACAATGCATGGCAGCACATTACTTCGGCAAATCTGGATGCCATGCTGCCTGTAAATACCTTGATGTGCCACAAACTCGCTCCTCTCCATCCTACTCCCGACGCCAAATAGCTGCCGGCAAACATTTCGGAAAGCAGCTATTTACTGGCCTTCAAAACACTTAGCAATCAGCTCTCTGAATTGGTCGCAAGCCCATGTCAATCACGTAAAAAATAGGATCGAACGCAAAAAATACGATTTGGACGGGAAAAAGACACGAACTAACGCAAAATATCCAATTGACGTCCGAAATGCGTATGAACATATACGTCTATGCGTGAACGATCGTGCGAATACGAAATGGCCAAAAAAAAAGGAAAAAATGACAAACACCCACCCAAACTTACGATTCCCGATCCGGAATCAATTAACTTTTGCATTTTGAATCGAGGGGATTGTCTAGATAGTAAAATAAAAAAGGTTATATTCCCCTTTATCCCCCACAGATAATCGCTCCTGGTCTGATGCTCTTACACTTAGGATCAGCAGATCCAAGTCCCATCCTGTCTGGCCTGATCCTCCACCACTTCCGTAGTATCGATGGCAGACTGACCCCCACTATCCATCACAGGGACTATGGCACTCCTCCTCTATTTACTGCAATGGAGGTGGCGTTCCAGGTCTTGATATGTTTGGTGAAGTCATGTTTTTTGATTACCGTACTTGTGATGGTATATTTCTTATTATTTAGCTTTCTGGATTAGTTTTCAGGCATTGATGCACCTTGGATGCACTTTAATATAGAATTTTCTTTTGCACTTTGTTTTGATATCACAGTGTAATATTTGTATACATGCCTAAATATATAGATTTTTTTCAGGAACTACAGCACTTTATACTTTTTGTCAGCCATTTAGCGATCCCCATCTTAGGCAGGGCATTTATTATAGTTTTTGATATTGTATTTATGAATTCTGAAATTATGCATTTTTATCTACACAATCTAACCCCATACATCTCACCTTGTGCTTGCGTTTTGATGTATGATTTTTTAATTGTTTTAATGTTTATTGTGTTGTTGTATAGTGGCAATTAGGTGATAATAAAGACTTGTACTTAATAATACACATATTGTAAAGCAATGCCTCCCATTTGTTCTTGATCCATCTGTGTATCCTTGATGTTTTGTATGTTGTAATTGGCAAGCATTTACTGTATTTTTCGCCCTATAAGACGCACTTATTTTTTCCCCAAAAGTGAGGGTAAAATATCAGTGCGTCTTATCAGGCGAATGTAAAAAAAAAAAACTTACATTCAATGCCTCCGTAGTCGCCGCTGCCTGCCTTCTCCTTCATCCGGTTATGGCCCCTGGGTAGGTAGTCCAATGACGCCGGCAGGAGTCACAGGCCACGCCCACCCCGAGCCGGAACCAGCTCACTCTGAAATTGCAGCTGCTGACTGCTGCTTCCGTAGCCGCAGCTCCCTGCCGCCTCCTACAGAGGAAATGGCAACAGGGAGCAGCAGTCAGTGAGTTCAGAGCGGGCCGATTCCGGCACGTGGGGGTGTGGTCATTGGACGCTGGCAGGAGTCACAGGCCACGCCCCCGGGCCGGAAACAGCCCGCTCTGAAGTTGCGGTGGGCAGCGGCAGGAACGCCGAGAAATGTACGGTAAGTTATTTTTTTGCTCGCTTTTCAGAGTATGCTGCAATTTGCCTGTTTCGGGGATGCCCGCACACTGCCTGTTTCGGGGATGCCAGCACACTGCCTGTTTCAGGGATGCCCGCACACTGCCTGTTTCAGGGATGCCCGCACACTGCCTGCAATTGGGGATGCCCGCACACTGCCTGTTAATTGGGGATGCCCGCACACTGCCTGCAATTGGGGATGCCCGCACACTGCCTGTTAATTGGGGATGCCCGCACACTGCCTGTAATTGGGGATGCCCGCACACTGCCTGTAATTGGGGATGCCCACACACTGCCTGTAATTTGGGATACTGCTCAGAATATTTTTTTTTCTGATTTTTCTCTTCCAAATCCAGGGTGCGTCTTATAGGGCAAAAAATACGGTAATTGAGCTAGTAGTGGTGCAAAAATATTCTTGCAGTTAGGTCCTAACATTCCCACTCCATTACAAAGAATGGAGGGGGCATGCCATAGTCCCTGTGAGAGATGGCCTGTTGATACTACGGAAACAGCGATGGTCATGCTGGGCGTCGTGGGACTTGGATCTGCCAATGCGATAAGTGTCAGAATGCCGCAATAGAAGTGGTCTGTGGGAGATAAAAGGTGAGTATAGCCTTTTTTTTAAGGCCTGAACAATGACTTCAAGATGTTAGCTAGTTTTTCACCAGAAATCTGTGAGTGTGCAGAGTTTTTGTTTTTGGCAGGAAATGAGCATTACATTCAGCGAGGACACTGATAATAACACTAAGAAGCTCCAAAGATCCACAGCGGACACAGACCACTATTAGCCTATTGGGGCATTATGGATGAGTAGCTGGAAAAGAAACCATTGTATGGAGTTTGTAAAACAACAATGTGGCAGATTCCGCAAACACAAAAATCCAATTTAATTCCAGGTTGTAATACAATAAAGCAGGAAAAACATCAAAAGGGGAAAAATACTTTCAAAAGGCACTAAATTGTTCAGAGAGACTTTTATTTATTTATCCAGTGGCCGACGCTCTACCCCACATACACATGTATATGTATAGCAGAGAAATCTATATTTGACTGGTACTGTATGTGTGACAATGAGAAAAAACAGGCAAAGCTAAATTTTTGCTTCTCGCCTTTGCGTTATCTGAAGCTACTAAAAATGTAAATTTCTCAAAAACTACCAGAAAAGCAGAAATCTTCAACTGACTAAAGTAGTTTATATTTAGCTGTGGCATGGACTCACTCCAGGACAAGCTCAGGCTGCGCTACGGCATGGTCAGGTCGTGTTCTGGTTGCCATGACAGCTATGCAGTTTGCACGGAATAGAAAAAGACTTCAGATGAATGTAATTCCCCGATAAACACACGACATGACAAGAACGGCATAGAAACATCAAGGGAAGGCTTTTCATTCTATTATCCTCTATACGCGCAGCGTCTGCCCATTCAGGCCTAATTCTTGCAAGTTGCAGAAGCCATTATGTTTCCTTCCCATTTTAAACACAGAGAATTTACATAATACATTTTTCTGCGTGGTGGTGAAGGGAATAAAACATTCGTGCCTACAAATGGCCCCCACTATCTATACAGTACAAAAATCTGTTTACGTTTTCATTGGAATGGCCTTTCTCCATGCTGAGCAAGTAAAGGCCACCGTAGTAAATTGTGAGACATCTAATGAAAACACATCAAGTTCAGTTGTTTAGACTAACAAGTACAGGCATCCAATGATCTGGGTGGATGGAAACCTCCACACATATGGCCCTAAGCTGAGTGGAAAACCAGATCTGAATCTAAACAAGCAAGTCTAGCGGCTTTTGACTACTCACTGACCTAATCATTCTAAGCCAGGGGTTCCCACCCAGTGGTACTTGTACCACTGATGGTACTGAAGATCACTCTGGTGATACTCAAAGCCATTGGAGGTGAAGGTTAGGGGACATGAAGTACTACAGACAAGCTACTGCTCCAATAGGATGTGGGATGTGGCTGTATCAACAAGCTTCTCCAGCCTCACATTAATATGTGCAGCTGGAGAAGCTGAGAAGCCGCATCTGCGTCGTGTGCTTGGGAAAGGTAAGCGCAGTGGGAGATCTAGGGGGTTTCATACAGCAGGGCATCCCAAATCAGGGTGCCCCAGGGGGACGGACCAAAACCTGGAATAGTAAAAATGGTTTTGGTCCACTTTAAACCCATGTGGGCCTGGTCATGCTCAAAAGGGCATGGCATGAAAACAAACACAACTACAGAATTTTCTCCAGTAAGTCAAAAATGAAATCAGGACCACTAAGCAGAACAAACCCCTGAGTGGCCAGCCCTGGAATCCTAAAACATTCCAGGGCCAACCACTGGCCTTCCCCCTGCTGTGTGAAACCCCCAAAGCTCATCTCATCCCGGTCCAATGGTGCATGCGCAGGCTCGTGTCCAATCGTAGCTCTTTGCCGTGACTATGTCATTGGGCGAATGGCTCTAAATTGTTTTCAGTGGGAAGCATCTTCTGCATCTTCGGGCTGTGTGCTTGTTCCTGTCCCAACACGGGAGTGATTGTGCCACTGCGGATGCGGTCGCTTGCACTCCCCATTGAAGCAAAGCAATTTACCCAATAAAAATGTCAAAGCAATTGGCTTTGATTGGATGTGACCCCCTGCATGCATCGTTGGACTGGGAAAAGGTGCGCTATTATGGGCGATCTGGGGGGGTTTTCACACAACGGGGCATCCCAAAATGGGGCACAGAACTGAACCTGTGATACTCAAAATTCTGGGTTTAGTTCTGCTTTAAAATCTTTGGTTTAAAATAAAGTGCCTCCCCATACCTTTCCAACATAGATGTCTCACCTGGTCCCAGCTTTTCGCTTGCTTTGTCAGTGATGTCAGGATGAGGTTTTGGTCCTTGCCCCCAGGGCACCCCGATCAGGGATGCCCCGCTGTGTGAAACCCCCAGGTCGCTGAAACCCCCCCGGGTCACCTCTCCCCAGGCCTAGGCCCCATAATAACCAATGCTTCTTAGGAAGGTGCATGGCTTGTGCACAGTCAGTAAATAAAGATACTGTATGTGTGGCACTGAAAATATTCTAAACCGCTGCCAGTGCACATGCAGTAGCGTCTATAAGGAGGAAATGCTCAGACCTACCTGCCAAGTACCTATGGGTAAAGTGATTTTTAAATTGAAGAAGAAATGGCAGAGATATCGAGGTTTACAGTTTTACCTAATGATTTCTCCTCTGAAGCAAGTGGGCGTGGCCCTGGACTCTGTGATGCCGCATAATAATTAGCATAATGGCTGGGGTCTGAAGGGTTCTGAGAACTTGCATCAGACACTCTGGCTGTGCTTCTCCTCTCCCCCTGTTGCTAGGCGACATTTGACCCTAGACCAGCACTCCCAGACACACAGTCGCACTCCCAAAGCCCATGGGCACACTCCCAAATGCATGCGTGCACTCTCAAATCACATTGCTGCACATTGCTGTCAAACACACGTGTGCACTCCCAAAATGCATGTGCGCAGTCCCTAACTCACAAGCACATCCTCCCAAAGTGCATGTGCGCAGTCCCATGCCATGCCTGTAACCCCAGATCAACAGATGGGCATGTAGGTAGGAAGCTGGGTAAGAGGTAGGAGAGCAAGTAGGTGGGTCTGTGGTAGGTGTATGAGCAGGTAGTTAACTGGGTCAGTGTGTGGGTAGGTGGGCAGTTAGGTAGGTAGGTGGGTGGATAGGTAAGTGGCTGGGTCAGTGGGCAGATGGATAGGCAGTATGCAGAATCCCCCCCCATCATCCCATAACAGGCAGTGTGGCACAATCCCCCCAATCCCTATCTGTGCTGGGCACCGCTTAAATGACCAGCTTCCCCAGCATATGCCCACCTGCCTGCTTGAATGGATGGGCAGTCGCATACAGAGCTGGGGAATCCCCTCTTTGGTGTTCATCCAACTGTCATTGTTAGGACGTTGGCATCAGTGGATCCAGGCGAGGCGTGAATTTCTTTTCAACATTCCTAAGCGTGGTGATCGGGGAGGGGGTGGAACTTTATTATAAGCGTCTTGGTGGCTGATTGGGCCAATAATAATGCAGAAGGAACAGACCACAAGCCTGTCTCAAGTGTTTCTCCTCTAATTCCTGCAGCGCAGGTCTCCAAGGTTTTCCCCTCCTTTCAATTCCAGTCCTCCACGACCACAATCCAAATGTGGTCACACCTGTCCCTTGAGGCCCTCAGCGTGAGCGAGCCTGGGAAGCCACAGTGGTCATGCTTGGAAGCACTGAACAAAAGGGACGGCCATGTGATCATGTTTGGGGTGTGGTCATGGAAAAATGGAAAGTTAGGGAAACGTTGGAGACCTGCTACAGTATCTACATCATGGGCACATGGGACAGGCTTTAGGTGAGCTACTTGCTGCCTTATTTATGCCATTGCCTGCACTGTCCAGTGAATGGTAAGCGTGCTCATAGCTGCTGGGAAAGTTGCCTTTTTGCTCTGAGCATTTTAACATATATCTGGGAAAAACTATTACTGTATCAAAGTATACCATATTTCAGTCTTTAATCTTAAATATGGAAGTGGTTGTATCCCAGCATTTGCTAAGCTAGTATTATAGGGATGCTGTAATAGGGACTGTGATGATGTAAAGCCTTAGGTGCCGCAATCTCTGTCCACCTGGAAGCGGGGTTATTTCACAGTATTCCTGGGTGCTCTTCTTTATCTCGCTCATGCACGCTTTGGACATAGGTACCTGGCGGGTAGTAACAAGCTTTCCTTCCTTGTAGACACTGCTGCCCATATTGCATGCACAATGGCAGTATATTTTCAGTGCTGCACATACAGTATTTTCATTTACCGACCATGCACAAGCCATGCGCCTTCCTAAGAAGCAAAGGCATTGCATTCTCTTCCCCTTGCAAACAATGGAAAGTTAATGCGAGCTGCTTACCCTGCCAGTGTTAGACAGCAAATGCCGATTGGCTGCTTGTGGTGCGGATTATGCAGCGGATTTTATTTTGGGATGCCCCAGAGGAAAGCCGGCTGGAATCTTTTAGATGGGTTTTGTTCCGCTTTAACAATATTTGTTGCAAGCTTTTACCAAATTAATTATCAGTAATTGTAATGATCAAATTAAAGTAGACCAACACCCAGGATTTTGACTATCCTGGGTTTTGGTCCACTTCCCCTGGGCACTCCGATTGGGGGTGCCCCGCTATGTGAAACCCCCCGTTTGCCTGATTCAACTCACCTCAACCCGCCCCTATGGCATATGTGCGGCCGCTCGTCCAATCAGCGAGCTTGGAGACGCTGAGGTATGCACGTCAAAGCCGTGTCAAACCTCAGCGGCTCCGAGCACGCTGGCGGCCGCATCTCGCGCTTCCCTCTAACAGGGAGCGTGCCCGAGCCGGCCATTCACAAATGTCCGGAGCGGGTACGCGCCCTGCTAGAGAGAAGCGCGAGATGCGGCCCGCGCATGCGCCGTTGGACTGGGATTCAGGTAAGTGCAGCGGGATGCCCCGCGGGGAGGGAAGATTCCCGGGCCGATCGGGCTGGGTGTTGGTCCACTCTAAATACATGTTTTATTGGATATACATGAACAATACTCAGATACTCCTTTTTTAATAAAACTTTAATAACAAAGATGGAAAATGACTTTTGTCATAGTGGCAGGTCAGTGTTCTTTTTTCAGTATCCTATAGAGATATCAGTATTAATAGAGATACTAATCCAGATTGTTACGATGAATTGGCAGCCTCAAACATCACCATACAGCTATACAGCCATCTATCTCAAGTCGATGAAGACTCAAGGGCCTGAAACACACGTCCACAAGGCCCTATACCAAAGGATTGCACACCCTGATCAGCTTTGTACATACGCCCTTATTCATCAAGCGATAGCGCCAGGTAGTGTCTGACGAGGGCCAGGTAGCGGCAGCTAACGGCGACTACCGACTCAAGTACGCCCGGCGGCGGTCACAATGACGCATTTATCAAGCAAAATGAGGCTAGCGCCGGCGAGAGCGACGGCTAGCGCGGCATTCATCATGAAGCCGCCTGGACCGAACAGCGCCTCTGAAAATTCCCTCACAGCGCCAGGTATGAGCTGTCGCTCCCTGGCGATGTCCAATGCATTTCAAAGGAGCAATCTATAATTAATCATAATTAATTGGTATTAATTTTTTTTTTTTTTTTTTAATGTCAAAAAATCGGAGACCACTTCTGCAATTTTAGGATTTATTTTTAAGTAAAAAAAAAATGTAAAAAAAATTTGTGCAGAATTGATCTAACAGGTCTGAGATGAATGTATTCATATTACAAAATGATTCTAAAAACATGTATAATGTTACATTCAAAAAATATGGTTGTTTAGGGGTTAAAAACTAGTTAATACACATCGCCGCCAGCGCTCTGGGGTTTAAACAAGGAATGGACAGCGACAGCACATTCTGAGCGTGATTTGTTAATGAATATGAAGCTAGCCGTTCGCTCTGGCCATTCGTTGTCAGGCGCTCACATACAACGCTGGACCTGTGAAACAGCGACCCCCCAGCCCGTATTCAACATTACTGCACACCGACTGAGTCGCTGTCATCAAGCTAACGCCGGCCAAGCACAGCGAATACTGGCTGGCGCTGAAAAAATCACGCTACAGTCGCTCATCTGTCGCTACCTGGCGCTATTAATGAATCGGCCTCCCCGTCCGGCCTGCTCTTTCTGGGTGCTTGAGATATTGCAAGGGTGAAAAGAGATGATTTGCATGGCTTTACCTACTGCTAAGAGACATGGGTGAATTCTGCTCTGTATGTGCCATGTATGTCATTTCTGTTTTAGGTGAGCGCCCTTTACCTTATACTCTTGAATGTGAGGAGGGGGGGGGGTTGGTTGGTTTATTTTTGGCCTACTAAAAGATTTACATGAGCCTTTAACTCCCTAATCATCAACTTATACACCCCTGCATCAAAAACATTCCACACAAGCATTTTTGGCTTTGCAGGTTCCAATTTGCTTTTACAGGGGAGGCCTGCTAAACTCTAATAGTCTGTGTCCTGAGCAAGCCTATGCTGAAAGAATTGTAGGGCTTGGAAAATGCACTGTATTATAATCCGGTTCCATATTGTCTTCTTCTCTCCCAGTGCCTGGCCTGGCCTTCCCATTGTAATGAATGGGAGAGGGTGTGCACAGGTTCGGTCACTGGCATGAAGAAGCAGGGCCATAACAGTAAGCGTTAATTGTGGCCCAAGAATGCCCCTTGTTCTCAGAAACTCAGAGGTTTCTGAACGGCAGACCAGCCAGGAGCGGCTGTGTGGCACAGAAGCGGGAGTGTCTTTTTGTTTTTTGATTTGGGTTTACAGTCCCTTTAACCCTGCGCATGCTGCTGGCAATGTCCAGCCCCAGGGGGCAAGGTAATCCCTAACCTAAACAATGTGCTAGACCTTGGCTAGTGTTCTGGTCTGGCAAACAACTGGCAAGCCCCACAATAGGGGTCTGCGGGCCACAGGTTGAGGACCCCTTCATAACCTTAATAAAGATGGAGAAAAGAGGCTACCAATACCCCCTTGTAGTTTTGCTAAAAAACATCCCATGGATCTCCCTCTGAGTCATTCCCGGGCCTGAGCTGGGTGTGTGAGTGGTGCACCAGCCTGCAGGCAGCTACAGGGAGAGGAAATTTATTTCCACAAGATTATGAACATATGTTCTAACATGATGTCTGCATGGAATTGGACACAGGGAAAAGCTTCATGCTGCGCTCCCGCACACACACATCCACCGAGAAATGTACAGGAACAAACTGTCCATAGCATATGGGCCACTGCTCATCAGCAACCAATGGATGGCAGTGACATCATAACCATCATGAGGTCATCATCAGCTAGGATGGCAGTCAGTGATAAACACGTATACTGTGTTTCCTCTTCAATAGAAAGTAGAATCTCTGAGCAAAGACTCCCTAACCAGGGATCCCCAACCTGTAGCTTGAGAGTTGGCTTGCAGACCCCTGCTGTGGGGACCACGGCTGTCTGTTAGACCAGAACATTTGTGATAACTCGCACCCTGTCGAGGAGGGGCTGCATGAGTTATGGGGTTGATACTTTTTTTTATTTCTTTAGAGCAGGGGAATCTGCTTGTTGGGAGCATTTTATCTTGTGGCAGGAAATCTGCCTGCACACTAAACTGCCAAGGTACAGAAGCATAATGTAATAAAATTCATTTTATGAATAATTTTTGAAATTAACTAGATACTGAAAGCCGCTTTTCTGCTCCCTGCCATTAGCCTTTGATAAAGCTGTAGCAACAGTGAAACGCGTTAGGCGGGGCAGCGGCAAAGTTTTTCTTTTATTTTATTTTTAAGGTGAAGTGTATCCAATTGAATTTAAGTTCAGTTCCTAACCGCATCTATATCTACTACTGGCCATAGTGGAGTAAGGGAAGGAGAACTATTCTTTGAGCTTATTCATTGTGTATACGCTTTTGGATTTTTGTAAGTGCAATTTTATTATTAAATATGTGAATACATCAGACGGGGTTGCACTATTTTCTTTGTTCTTTTTTATATATGATCACTGAGCATCACGGATTGAATCCATGGAAATATATTGAATTTATGATTTTTGGAATTATCACGGAGCCTGTTGATTATAAGGACTTGTTTGATACAAATTTCTGGTAAGCGCACACAGTGTGAAGGGCGATCACTATTAATTGATGCATGAACGTGGGATACCCATTGGACTGTGTCTGCATTTGAAAAATTCTCTTTATAGCACTTTAAACTTAGTGCATGTGTTTTGGGACACTTATTAATTATGGACTCACGATTATGAAAATGTTTATTTAATTTATTTGGAATGTTTATATCTAATAAGGTTTTTTTTGATTAAGGATATATATTTCTCACTTTAGGTGGTATTCTGCTTTTATTTGCTCTGTACCTTAATACATTAATAAAATTCAGGCCAGGCGTTTCAAAACCTGTCTCTCTCATCGTGCTGTACAATGTAACAAGAAACAGGACTTTGCTATTACATTGTAAAAAAGCTGGTCAGATCCCTGTGTATAGCATACATGCGTTAGCTAATACAATGTCATCAGCTCACAGCCAGATTACAGCTATAAAGTGGACCAAACAACAGGATTTTGACTATCCTGGGTTTTGGTCCCTGCCCTGGGGACAGCCTACATCGGGATGTGGAACTGTTTGGAACCCCCCCAGATCGCCCACTTTCACTCACATTTCCGACATTCCCACGTCACATGCGCAGAAGCTCATCCAATCATCTGTTCCCGTGTGCCCGGCCTATCTGAATGGCTGGGCGCGAGCAGCATGCACAGCTACAAGGAAACTTGCCCCTCGGTGGCCCATTCCTACTATCTTTTGGCTTTAACCCTTTAAGTGCCAGCCTACCTGCAGCCTTTGTCACCCTCTGTTGCCAGACCATGTTTCACTATTTTGCGCTACACATGTTCAACTGTGATTTTTGAAGGGATTTCCCAGGAAAATTATATATTGTTTTTTCAAGTCTGGGCTTCAACATGAAATGTCTTGTATGGCCTTTTTTTAGTGTATTCTCAATACTTTTTGGGTGAAATATGTGCAAAATCTTTTTTTTTAATCTATCTTTTGCAATTTGTCGTTTTTTTTGTAATAAAAAATGTAAGTTTGTCAATAAAATCTTATTGCGTGTGAAACCCCAATTTCTCCCGGTTACAGCGGTACATATGTATTGGTAGACACCCTTACCTGCCCAGGAGGACTCCCCCAAACTGAAACAGCGCTATGCGCACCTTGCAGTTTTTCCAGAAAGACAACCCTTTACATTTGAAATACCCCCCACAAACGATATATTCTCTGGAAGTACACACCTCAAGCTTTCTAGGTGTACCAGGCTTGTTTATGTGGGCTTAGTTTACCCGGAAGTAATCCCTCAATCAATTCTTTGGTTGCATAGAGTTTCCCTAAAAAAGAATAAAAAGGAAGAATCAAGCCACATTTTCCTAAAAAAAAAACTATATGCAAACAAGAAAAAACAAGTAAAATCTTCAAAAGCAACATGCTCCGAACAGAACAATACCCAGCATGCATAGGTACTGTCAAGGGAACAGTTGCCAAACACCACCACCGCCATGGGCCCTGCCAGAACCAGGTAAGATTACCAGCACCCTGGGGGGGGCAGCTTCACATAGCAGGGCATCCGGCATAGGATGCCCCAGGGGCAGGCCAGCGCAGCTGCGGGAGGCCGATTGGTCCACTTTAAAGTGGCAGTCCAAGTAAACCTACAGCTTTATAGTGGACTATCCTGGTGATTGGTCTGTGCCCTGAAGGCATCCCGATGTAGGATGCCCCTCCTTGTGGAACCCCCCAGATCGCCCACTTTTACTCACCATTCCGACATTCTGATAATGCATACATGGGACCTCGTCCAATCAGCGCTTTATGCGGCGCATACTAATGCATGGCAAAAAGCCGCTGATTTGAATGTCCCACCAGGCTTAGGTGTGCTGGTGGCCGCATCCCCAGCTCCCCTGTGGAGTGCGCTCTCCCGTGTGCCAGGTCTATCTTAATGGTGGAGATCGCACACAGCTACAGGGATGCCGGGGATGCAGACGTCGGTGAAGACAGAGTTGCGGGCCTTCCGGGCTTGGTCCACTTGGTCCACATATAATTTTCCTGGAAATCCCTTCAAAAATTACAATTAAACATACATAACACAAAATGCTGAAAAATGGCCCGGCAACAGAGGGTGACAAAATCTCTAAGTAGGCTAGCAGTTAAAGGGTTAATAGCAGCAATCCATAAAAAGATGGTTTACATGGCTAAACCTACTTTTATAACTAATACTCGGTTTTAAAAAAAGAACTCTTAACCTTGTACTTGTCAGTAAGGGCTTTTCGGTATCTTTCTGTGAAAGTGAAAAAAAACCCAGGATTTTGACTTTCTCCTTGGTCCAACAGCACATGCGTGTGTTCTTGTCCAATCAGAGCCCTTTGCCGTGTTTACCTCCTTCGGTAAAGGGCTCTTGTTGATTTTAATGGGGAGAGAAGTGGCCGCATCCCAGTGGCGTGCACGCTTTCATTCCAGCCGATTTGATCGGTTTTGTTCTGCTTTAAGCCTAACATGGGCCTCTTCTTAAGGTTACATCAGAATAGTTGAGAAACAATGATTTGCAATAGTGACTAACAGATCCTACGCATGAGAGATAACTGGCAATGTAAACACATAGCCCTTCAGTGCTTATGTTATATAACAGCTGTCAGCTTGCTTACTTTAACTAGACCTGAAAAAACGTAAACTGTATGGAAACTGTATGAAATTGTATGCCATCCACAACTGGAAAGTCAACATTCTTGCATATTTTGGCTAATAATAGAGCACATTGTATTCTCAGCATTCTGCAATGCATAGTTATGCTAAAATGGGAAAGAAATGAGCCCTGGGGTCAGTTCAGTTTTCAATTTCTTCCCAAAAAACTGTCAGCTTCTGCATTATAAGATGCTACAGCGCCTTGTAGCCCACATACAGTACTCCTGTGTGACCCAACTAATTCAGTGCTCTATAACCTCCAAGGGCCGCCACTAGGAATTGTGGGGCCCAATACAGCCACAATGGAGATGCCCCCACTTTTCTTACCGTTCATCGTGTCCACAGTGCATGCGTGGAGGAGGGCGGCGGCGCATCCTTCGGCTATGCATGGCCACACCAGCCATTCAGTTACAAAGGAGGGGTGGCAGCCGCTCAGACCATTTTATAACTAACCTGGGAGGTGCATGTCAGCAGGGCAATTAGGATACAAAAGTCTTAAAGAAGCCACAGCACTCAACCCTGTTAGCTAGCAGACCAAACTACAATCTGTCTCTAAATCTGGACAAAGGACTTGGTCACATACATCTGCAGAAGTATGCTTAAAGTGGACCAAAACCCAGCTACCCGCGGGGCATCCAAAATCGAGATGACCCGCTGTGTGAAACCCAACAGGTCGCCCGCTACACTTACCTTAATCCTGGTCCAACGGCGAATGCGCGGGCCGCAGCTGCAACCCCGCTATCCTTCTCCCTGTTAGAGGGAAGCGCGAGATGTGGCTGCCAGCGCGCTAGGAGCCGCTGAGGTAAGACGTCGCTCAGACGTGCATAGCTCAGCGGCTCCGAGCATGTGAGGTTTTTTAGTTTTAACCAGATTTAGAGACAGATTTTAGGTTTGCAAGTTAACCGGGTTGAGTGCTGTGGCTCCTTTAAGACTTTTGTATCCTGATGCCCTGCTAACGTGCACCTCCCAGGTTAGTTATAAAATGGTCGGAGCGGCTGCCACCCCTCCTTTGTTTCCTTTGAATTTGTGCAAGCACATGGTGTGTGTGGTCTAGGCTGTACTGTGAGGTCTTTGACCCTTCCACCCCATGGCTTGCACTTGAGAGGTTTAGGGCAACCTCAGGTAAGCATGCCCCCAATTTATCTATTGCATTGTATGTCCCAAATGGGGCTCTCAGAGATTAGAGTTAGGACTGCACCTCACAGGGGCACCTTGGCGCTTGGTGGTGCAGCTTAAGCATACTTCTGCAGATGTGTGTGACCGAGTCCTCTGTTTTTAAGCAGATTTAGAGACAGATTGTAGGCTGGTCTGCAAGCTAACAGGGTTGAGTGCTGTGGCTACTTTAAGACTTTTGTAGCCATTCAGTTACGGCGCACAGCCAGGAAAAGGATGCAAGTCGTGCTGCCAGACGCCCAGTATGCCCTGTGGGCTTGTTGACGAGCATACCGGACGACTGGAAGGGGTTTCAGACATTGGGGCATCCTGAATAGGGGGAAAGTCAAATTCTTATGGTTCCTTTATGACTAAAACAGCAGAGGCAAATGGTGCTTCCTTTCTCGGATGATGCCAAGTGAGCACAAATCTGATAAGGGGGGGCAACAATGAGGGGGGCTTCCCTGACTTCTTGGGTGGGGGTGTAACTTGAGGGGGTGAAGGGAGTGTGACCTCACAGGGGCCCAGAAGGTCAGGGGGGCTCCATCATTGTTGCTCTTCCACCTAATTTATAATATTTGTGACACATCATTTAGAGAAAGGAAGCTCCATGTCTGTCCATCTATGCTGTTTCAGTCTTTAGTTGTCTAAATTGAATTTAAAGAGCGATAACATTCAGTGTATGAGCCATAAAGGGCCCCATTTAAGGTTTGCACCAGGGCTCCGTCACATTTAGTTACGCCACTGCTTCTGGGCCCCGGTGCACCCTCTATAGTTACGCCCCTCATGGGCCCCCTCCGTTTGTGTGTGCCTGCCTCCGGTGGCATAACTATATGTGGCGGGGCCCTGGTGCAAATATTAAATGGAGCCCTTCCATAGTACATACAGTTACGTTTTTTTTGTCTTTAAACTCATTTGAATGCAGCTAGACAACTAAATATTGAAACAGCAGAGACAAATGGATCTTCCTTTCTCTAAATGATGAAAGGTTATCACAAATATGATAAATAAGGTGGAAGAACAATAATGGTGGGGCCCCTCTGACCTCCTGGGCCCCCGTGCGGTCACACAACCTACACCGCCTCAAGTTACAGCGGCTTGAATCTCTGCACTGGCCCTGTCCATCTCTCACTTCAAATTCATGAGGGGGCGACAGCATGAGGAGCTGCTGCCAAGGCCAAGGGCGGGGGATGAGCGGGGGGAAGCGCTATTTCTTTCTGATATATTTTTGTCTTCAGAGCAGCATAGTTCTCAGGGGCAGATTCACCCCCCACCCCCTTTGGAGCACCTGTGCCCGGGCCCAGGAAACTGGTCCCGCCAGTCCCCCACTGAAGGTGATCCTGCCCCTCGGTGGCCCATTCCTACTATCTTTTGGCTTTAACCCGTTAAGTGCCAGCCTACCTGCAGCTTTTGTCACCCTCTGTTGCCAGACCATGTTTCACTATTTTGCGCTACACATGTTCAACTGTGATTTTTGAAGGGATTTCCCAGGAAAATTATATATTGTTTTTTCAAGTCTGGGCTTCAACATGAAATATCTTGTATGGCCTTTTTTTTAGTGTATTCTCAATACTTTTTGGGTGAAATATGTGCAAAATCTTTTTTTTAAATCTATCTCTTGCAAATTGTAGTTTTTTTTTGTAATAAAAAATGTAAGTTTGTCAATAAAACCTTATTGCGTGTGAAACCCCAATTTCTCCCGGTTACAGCGGTACATATGTATTGGTAGACACCCTTACCTGCCCAGGAGGACTCCCCCAAACTGAAACAGCGCTATGCGCACCTTGCAGTTTTTCCAGAAAAACAACCCTTTACATTTGAAATACCCCCCACAAACGATATATTCTCTGGAAGTACACGCCTCAAGCTTTTTAGGCGTACTGGGCTTGTTTATGTGGGCTTAATTTACCCGGAAGTAATCCCTCAATCAATTCTTTGGTTGCATAGAGTTTCCCTAAAAAAGAATAAAAAGGAAGAATCAAGCCACATTTTCCTAAAAAAAAACTATATGCAAACAAGAAAAAACAAGTAAAATCTTCAAAAGCAACATGCTCCGAACAGAACAATACCCAGCATGCATAGGTACTGTCAAGGGAAGAGTTGCCAAACACCACAAGGTAAAGCATGTGCGTAACGGTAATTTTACTTGAAAATTTCAGCTCTGCAGACAAAGTGCGCACCTTGCAATTTTTCAACCAAAACAACCCTTTACATTTGGAATATCCCCCATAAACCCATATATATATACATATATATTCCCTGAAAGTACACATGTTAAGCTTTACTAAGCGTACCCAGCTTGTTGTAGTGGGCTCACCTTTCTGGAAGTAATCCCTCGAAGAATTCTTAGGTTGCACAGGGTTTCACTAAAAAAATGTATAAAAAAGCCTAATAAATAACATGTTTTCCTGAAATATCAATATGCAAACAAGAAAAAACAAGCTAAATCTGAAAGCGCAAGGGCCCCCGAGCAGAACAATACCCAACATGCATAGGTACTATTAACCCTTTTAATTGCCAGCCTACTTGAAGTTTTGTCACCCTCTGTTGACAGGTCATTTTTCCCCATTCTGCGCCATGTTTAACCGTGATTTTTGCCGGAATTTCCAGGAAAGTTATATATATATATATATATATATATATATATATATATATTGTGGTAAGGTGCAAGGGGCCGTTATTGACGGCAGGTATGTAGCACCAATGTACCTGGCATTGGTGCAGTAAAGCCGTGTAGTCTGATTTCCAGCATCAGCTGCTGGTGGCAGTTTGCTGCTGTTGCTTTAGAATAGCCGAAAGGCTAACCTGGGACGGCTTTACTGGGATGGAGTAGAGCAGGGTGGGACTCCATCCCACTACCCAGGTCCGGGTTTTGCGGGCTGTTTAAATAGCCTGGGGAATCAGCTGTGGCCTGTCCTTTGTCTAGAGCTCACATGGGAGTGAGACTCTGTGAGCCTGGCTGAAATCTCCTGTGGAGGCTGTTCATGCGGACCTGAGGCCTATTTGACTGTAAACAGGACCTTTACTCAAGGACTAAAAGCCTGACTGTATCATTTATGCTGCGGTTTCCTGAAAAGGTGATGTAACCTGTATGGACATATGCTTTTGTGGATTTTTGTGTGAAATAAACACAGACTTTGCTTTGAACTGTTTGCCTCCGCCTCTATACTGCTGACACCCGGTCGCCTACCAGAGCTAATCTCCACATTTGGTGTCGGATGCGGGCACAGCAGTGAGGCCGTTGCTAGGAGCAACCGACGAAAAAGTTTTTGTTTTGTGCATGTCCTATATTAAACCTGCCAGGCTGCTACCTGGCACTGCAGACAAAATGGAGGCGGTCGTGAAAGCGCTCTTGGAGGCGAATCTGCAGCAGCAGGAGGCCAACAGGCAGCAGCATGAGGCCAACAGACAGCAGCATGAGGCCAACAGACAGCAGCGCGAGGACTACAAGCAGCAGCAGGAGACCAACCAGCTGCTTTTGCAACATATGATGGCGCTGCAAGCTGCAGGTGCGCCCAAAAGTATTCCTGATGCCCGGAAAGCTGTCCGCTCGGCGCTCACAAAAATGACCCCTTCAGATGACGTTGAGACTTACCTGGCGGTGTTTGAAAAGGTGGCTGCAAGGGAGAAACTGCCTACATTCGTGTAAAAGTTGATGGTCCAAGAAGTCCAAGTTATGGAAGATCACGCTCTCGCAGCCGTAGTCGTAGCAGAAGCCGTAGTAGAAGCAACAGTCGCAGCTACTCTCCAAGAAGAAGCCGTGGATCCCCTCGATACTCTCCCCGCCACAGCAGATTCTTCAGTGTGCTTGGAGTAGCTGATTGTTGGCGTGTGCTGTAAGCCACACGGTACCATTTCTCTGTGTGCGCGTTCCCTTAAAAGCCTTCAAGCTGGATATGTCAGGAGGTGGCGTGATTAGGGGGCCGGCGGGCAACAATGATTGCCGAATATACGTCGGTAACCTTCCCCCTGATATCCGCACCAAGGACATAGAGGATGTGTTCTACAAGTACGGCGCAATCCGGGACATCGACCTGAAGAACCGCCGCGGGGGGCCGCCCTTTGCTTTTGTACAGTTTGAGGATCCCCGGGATGCTGAAGAAGCAGTGTATGGCAGAGATGGCTATGATTATGATGGCTATCGTCTTCGTGTAGAGTTCCCAAGGAGTGGTCGAGGAGCTGGCGGAAGGGGCGGCGGCGGCGGTGGTGGTGGTGGCGGAGGAGGAGGCGGTGGGGGTGGTGGTGGTGGCGGAGGAGCTCCCCGTGGGAGGTATGGACCACCATCCAGACGTTCTGAGTACAGAGTAGTGGTATCAGGGCTCCCTCCTAGTGGAAGCTGGCAGGATTTGAAGGATCACATGCGTGAAGCAGGTGATGTATGTTACGCTGATGTTTATCGAGATGGTACGGGCGTTGTGGAATTTGTCCGAAAAGAAGATATGACCTATGCTGTGCGGAAACTGGATAACACTAAATTTAGGTCACATGAGGGAGTTCATAGTGCAGACCGATGCCTCCGAGGTAGGTCTCGGTGCTGTACTGTCTCAGGAAGTCAACGGGGAGGAGCACCCCGTTGTCTACATGAGTCGCAAATTAACACCCGCGGAGACCCGGTATAGTATAGTGGAGAGGGAGTGTTTGGCCATTAAATGGGCCCTGGAGTCTCTTCGCTACTACTTGCTGGGAAGAAGGTTCCGTCTGATTACGGACCACTCTCCCCTCAAGTGGATGTGCCAGGCTAAGGACAGAAATGCCAGGGTCACCCGATGGTTCTTGTCATTACAAAACTTCAAGTTTACAGTAGAGCACAGAGCGGGACGATTATTGGGTAACGCGGATGCCCTGTCCAGAGCACATTGTTTGGCATGTGTACACCCCCTCAGGGTTGAACAAAGGGGGGGGGGGGGTATGTGGTAAGGTGCAAGGGGCCGTTATTGACGGCAGGTATGTAGCACCAATGTACCTGGCATTGGTGCAGTAAAGCCGTGTAGTCTGATTTCCAGCATCAGCTGCTGGTGGCAGTTTGCTGCTGTTGCTTTAGAATAGCCGAAAGGCTAACCTGGGACGGCTTTACTGGGATGGAGTAGAGCAGGGTGGGACTCCATCCCACTACCCAGGTCCGGGTTTTGCGGGCTGTTTAAATAGCCTGGGGAATCAGCTGTGGCCTGTCCTTTGTCTAGAGCTCACATGGGAGTGAGACTCTGTGAGCCTGGCTGAAATCTCCTGTGGAGGCTGTTCATGCGGACCTGAGGCCTATTTGACTGTAAACAGGACCTTTACTCAAGGACTAAAAGCTGTTTGCCTGACTGTATCATTTATGCTGCGGTTTCCTGAAAAGGTGATGTAACCTGTATGGACATATGCTTTTGTGGATTTTTGTGTGAAATAAACACAGACTTTGCTTTGAACTGTTTGCCTCCGCCTCTATACTGCTGACACCCGGTCGCCTACCAGAGCTAATCTCCACAATATATATATATATATATATATTGCAGCAGAGTTTAGGCTTTAACATGAAATGTCTTGTTTGTAATTTTTCTACTGTTTTTTTTTTATATTTTATTATATTAATATTTTTGCGTAAAAAAACAAAAAAAGAAATAAAAAAATATTTTGTAGACAATTGTCTCCTTTATTTTAAATAAAACATTTACTTTATTAGAGAAAACCATATTGCATGTGAAAGCCCCATTTCGCCCGATTACAACGGTACCACATATGTATCGGTAGCCCCTCCATTCTTGCCCAGGAGACCCCCCCCCCCAAACTGAAAAGAGCACTAACATTTGCAAATAAAATACAACTACTTTCCACACTATAAACATAAGGGGTTAATTAAAAAAAAAAACGACATAGGTTCAAAAATCCACAAAAAAAATATGGGGTCCCCCTTACCCATCATAACCAGCCTGGGACCAGCAGCTATAGGGGCTTGTAGGAACAGGGCGCCCCCCGCCCTGCCGGCTACAAGCTCTGTGAGCCGGGATCTTCTGCCCCCCCCCCCCCTGGGCTTTGGGGAGGCAGGCGAGCCGCAGGTGACTTGCTAGCCCCCAGCCTTGTGAACTGGTATAGGGGTCTCATGAATCCCTTACCAGTTTACAAAGGGTTAAATTAAAAAAAAACACACAGACACAAGGAGAAAAAAATATTTTATTTATACTTTATATTGTTTACTTTTTAATACTTACCTCCAATCCATCCCTGTGTCCCACGCTAATCACTGGCTTCTGCTCTCCTGCTGCTGCTGGAAGCCTTTTATAGCTGCTGGGCGAAAGAGCATAAGGGGTTATTTAAAAAAAAATGACCTGGGGTCCCCCTTACCCAGCATTACCAGCCTGGGACCAGCTATGGGGGCTTAAAGATCAGGGCGCAGGGGCCAGCTTTTGTGGCCCCCCACTCTGCATCCTACAAGCCCACATACCCTCTGTGGGCCCGGGCACTTCTGCCCCCCCTGGGCTTTGGGGAGGCAGGTAATTGGGGGTGCCGGGGGTTAATGGCAAGTCACCCGCTAGTTGCAGGTGACTTGCCAGCCCCCAGTCTTGTGAACTGGTATAGGGGTTTCATGGATCCATTACCAGTTCACAAAGGGTTAAATGTAAAAATAAAAACACACCCCCTTACCCAGCATTACCAGCCTGGGACCAGCTATGGGGGCTTAAAGATCAGGGCGCAGGGGCCAGCTTTTGTGGCCCCCCACTCTGCATCCTACAAGCCCACATACCCTCTGTGGGCCCGGGCACTTCTGCCCCCCCTGGGCTTTGGGGAGGCAGGTAATTGGGGGTGCCGGGGGTTAATGGCAAGTCACCCGCTAGTTGCAGGTGACTTGCCAGCCCCCAGTCTTGTGAACTGGTATAGGGGTCTCATGGATCCATTACCAGTTCACAAAGGGTTAAATGTAAAAATAAAAACACACCCCACATTATAAAAAAAATGCTGGGGGGGGGGAGGGCAAGGGATCACAGCCCTCTCCCCCTCCCAACATCTCTCCTTCAAGCACCCGGCAAGACTGATCGTCTCGGGTAAGGGTCAGAGAAGCCGGCTGGTGTGTGACGTCCGCGCCCAAAGCGGGGGGGGGGGTGCTATTCCGGGGGTTCTTCTGGAGTCAACCGTGCCCCCAGAGAGGATCGGATTGCACCAAATTAAAGAGGAGACCCAGACGGATCGACAGAGGGGTCAGGTGAGTATTTTCTTACATTTTTTTGGCACTTAGGTCCTGGAAAGATAGGTGTTACGTGCTTGGCACTTAAAGGGTTAATGCATATGCAATCCCATACCACTCCACCCAATACCATCTTACAGCACTATAAACACCTGAATGGCCCCATACCACCTGCTGACTCACCCATACCATCCTAACGCCCCATAACCCCCGTAATGCATAAGAAAACTCATACCACCCTGTGGCCTGTCTGAACCATCTTTATACACCATAACCCCCTAATGCATAAGAGAATATATATCACCCTGTGGCCCAATTGTACCATCCCAAGGTCCTATAACCACCCTAATGTATAAAAAAACTCATACCACCCTGTAACTCACCCATACAATAGCCGCCCCAATGCATAATAGGCATCTGTCACCAGAAAAGCAGAAAATGACACAGGCTTCTGCGCATGCAGCACAAGATCAGTCACTACTGGAGTCTACATCTTAGGATAGAAGTTCTCTTTAACTTAGGATAGATCAGGGCTGTCAAACTCATATACACAGTGGGCCAAAATTAAAAATGAGGACAACCTTGATATTTATTTAAAAAAATGTCTATCCAACAGCATATGTGTGCAGCAATCAGAACGGTTTTGTCTTTTCTTAGCTGATGAGAGCTCTTGTTGGCTAAAGGCCGAATTGAGCCAAGTGCGCCGCTGGCCGCATCCCCCACTATGCTCGAGCTGTGGACGTGACCATGCCAGCCATTCACAAATGCCTGGCTAAAGGTACAGTGAAGCGCGGCCCGTGCATGCACCATTGGATCGGCGGACAGGTAAGTTTTACTTACTCCAGGGCTGCTTTTGATCCACTTTAATCGGCCAGCCCTGGAGTCTTTTAGACTCCAGAGGCCTGCCAAATATGTGGTTGGTCCCCTTTAATGCAGCATGCCATTTCCATGATGGGATGGCATAGGGTTCTCTGCCTTCCTTCCTCTCACGCAGTTGCATTTCACAGTCACTGGCGGACGGAGTCTACTTGGCGTCATCCTGAGGAAGACGGCAGCCAGCTCAGGCTGCCAAACACTGATCTTCCCTCCAACTAGCTCCAGGTTGTGCCCCCTTGTTTTCTCGTTAACTTTCTTTTTAAAATAGACCAAAGCCCAGCGCAATCAGTCCCTCCCCGTGGGGCATCCAAAATTGGGATGCCCCGCTGTGTGATACCCCCCAGGATGCCCTATTCATTTACCTTGCTTCCCGGTCCAGGAAGGACCAGGAAGAGGTGAGTTGCGCTTGACGATCTGGGCGCTTTCATGGACTTGCCCGTCAGACCATAGGTCAGGCGTACCCTCTGGCAATAGACACCCCACTTACTTTCCACCTGCTTCTGTGCTGCATATCTCTCACTGAGTAGTTGGATTGCGCTGTACTGAGGCCATGCTCACCTGGCTTTTTACACTGGCGTTGTGGGAGCGGGTGGAAGGTAGGTGGTGTGTCTCGTTTCTGAGGGCACTGCTGGTTTGATGACTGTCAGGTAAGTCCATGAAAGGTGTCAATTATGTCCCTTCTTTTCCTTCTTTCCTCCAAGATGTACAAATAAAGTTTCTCAAGTCAATTAAGGGGGTTATTCAAGAAGGGATAGCGCCAGGTAGTGCCTCGTAGCGGCAGACAGCATCTGGTGAACGCCGGGCGCTGTACGCAAAACTACATTTATGAAAGCGAATCTGGTGAGCGACTCTAACAGCGCCATGTAGCTTCAGATGTATTATTACAGGCGGCTCAGCGCATAGCGCCGGCGCTCTAGCTTCCAGAGCGCCAGGTATTACCTGTCGATACCTGTCGTTCTCCCATACATTTCAATGGACGTTCATTTTCTTCTGTTTAAACAGGGTTTTGTTTTTGGGTTTTTTTTCTCTCAAATAATTGTGGGACCTCTCCTGGCCTAGAAAAAGTCATTTTTGAAAACTGTTTTGATTTTTTTTTTTTTTTTTTTTATGCAGAATTGTATTTACAGGTCTGGCACTAAAGTGTTATTTGCACAGTGTTAAAACAATGTAATTCCATGTGTTTTTGCTTTGCTACTGGTGGATATGTGTTCAAAAACAGACTTTAATCACACAGCGTCTGGCGCTATATGCTACAGCGGCCAGATATAGAGCGCCGACGCTGTATGTGTGTAGTTTTTTGATAAGTATGGTGTGAGTCGCTGAGAGTTGGTCACACTGAGCTGGCGCTACCTTTCGCTCCATACAGCGCTGTACTGGTGATACAGCGCCCAACATACATCACATTCATAAATGCCGGCCAGGTTACTACAGGGACTGAGACGCTCTGTTACACTGCCGATACCAGCTTACAGCATCTACTAGCGGTCGCTCTAAGCGCCGCTATACAGGTGCTCATCTGCCGATACCTGGCGTTAGTAATGAATCAGCCTCTAAGTTCTTGCCCCGAGACGGCGAGGGATGCGGTGCAGGCTTGGATCCAGGGATCAGGTGAGTTACTGGTCGCCCAACTCATCTGCATCAAGCAAAAGGTAAGTACCCTTTTGTTTTTTATTTGCCTGTTGAAATAATTTAATTTATTATCTTAACAGCCCATACTGCCTAAGGGCCAAGAGAGATAAGGGGACCCCTTATGTGGATGTCTGAAACTGGCCAAAATATCTTATTGTGTCTATGCTCCCATCCTATTGGGATATACTGATACCCTGAGATATCCCAAATTTATATAGCGGGTATAAGCAACTTGGCCTAATTGAGGCTGGTAATTACAATTGTATCTTCCACTACCTGTGATATCGAGTCAGCCCTGACCTAACATGAAACACCTTATTATTATCAATAGGACTTGAGATAGCTCTTCAGCTCCATATTGGGGAGGAAGGGGTGTGAGGCACACCCATTGCGATTTCTCTCCGTATCCTCTCACCCCACAGTCACTTCTTTGTCTACCTTCCAGGCACACACCCTTGGCACAGGAAAACGCGTGTGAGTAACGGGTAGCGCTGTGTATAAAATTTGACACACAACTGCAAAGCCCTTTGCAGCTCTATTCAGACTGTTTACTGTACCTCTGGCTCTGTAATTTCAGTCCCCCGTTTCTTAACAGCTCAAATGTCTTACATTTGTTTAGGACTCTTACTTCCACAACCCAAAAATAAAGTTTAGAGATTTAGCTACAAAAGGTCATGTGATTTCTTTAATTCTTTTGGCTACTGTGCACATTTTTTATGTCTCAATTATTTTTCTTGAGAAATACATACACAGCAGTATATACACTATCAATAATAAACTATTCACTGAAAAAAATATATAAAACAAGTGAAAGCTAGTTTTCCAACTAGAATATGGTAATAAAAATGGAAATAAAATATGAAAAAGGAGAAAAGAAAGGAATAAAAAAGAGAAAGAAATGAAATTTTCCGTCAGGCCTGTGTGTATATAAAAAGATATTGCACACCACTGGCCGTCCCCATAGCCTTTAAAGTGGACCAACACCCAGGCTGATTGGCCCGGGAATCTATAAGATTCCCGGGCCGATCAGATCCGTCCCCGCGGGGCATCCGTAATCAGGATGCCCCGCTGTGTGAAACCCCCCAGGACGCCCCATTCACCTTACCTTACCCCCGTTCCAACGGCGCATGCGTGGGCCGCAGCCTCATCTCGCGCTTCTCTCTAGCAGCGCGAGAAGGAGCCGTTGTGGTTGTCCGTCCCTTGTATGTGCATACCACAGCGGCTCTGAGCGCACTGATTGGACGAACCCCGCGTATGCGCCGTAGGAGCGGGGTGAGGTGAGTTTTTTCTGCCATTCTGGGGGGTTTCACGCAGCGGGGCACCCTCGATCGGGGTGCCCCGCGGAAGTGGACCAAAACCCAGGATAGTGAAAATCCTGGGTGTTGGTGCACTTTAAAGGAGGACTATTGTGAAATAAATAGCACAATGATAAGTATATGCAGGATGGCAAGAGGCACCATTAAGAATAATCCAGTCTGGCTTGTTAATTTTCTTTAATGGAAGGAAGAGGAAATCAGGGGTAACAGGCTCTGTACCCCCTGATACACTTACACCTTTATCCCCAGGATGTTATTCCTACCAAGCGTGGCGGGGGGTTTATTCAGTTTGGGTGTATAAGTGACCCCTCCTCTCATTAGCCATCGTGTTTATATGGATTTTTGATATTATACAATTTTGCGATAGAGCTCCTTTAAAGTGGACCAACACCCACCGGTGATCGGCCCGGGAATCTATAAGATTCCCGGGCCGATCACCTCCCTCCCCGCGGGATCATCCAAGATCGGGATGTCCCGCGGGGTGAAACCCCCCCAAACACCCCAAACTCCTTACCTTATCTTCGGCGGCGGCCGGCCGCCGCCGCCTCCCTCGCTCCCCTCTAGACGTGCGCGCGCTCGTCAAGAGGGACGCGCGGGAGGCGGCGGCGGAGGAGCCGCTTGTCCGCGGCTTGTCCGTCGGCGCGGGGAGAGGTGAGTTCGGGGGGTTCGGGGGGGTTTCACACAGCGGGGCACCCCGATCGGGGGTGCCCCACCGAAGTGGACCAAGACCCAGGATAGTCAAAATCCTGGGTGTTGGTCCACTTTAACATAAATATACAGTGTACGTGCACCCAGCACTTAAAGTGGACCAACACCCAGGGGTGATCGGCCTGGGAATCTATAAGATTCACGGGCAGATCACCTCCCTCACCGCGGGACATCCGAGATCGGGATGTCCCGCCGGGGTGAAACCCCCCCAAAACCCCCCAAAAACCTGCCGCCGCCACCTCCAGCGCGCCCCTCTAGACGTGCGCGCGCCCGGTTTGTGAATGGCCGGCGCTGGCGCGCGCCCTGTGAGAGTGATGTGCGGGAGGCGGCGGCGGACGCGCTGTCTTGTCCGTCACTGTCACCGGCTTGTCCGTCGGCGGGGATTGGACGGCGCGGTCACGTGGGAGCGTGGTGAGGTGAGTTTTTGGGGCTTTCTGGGGGGTTTCACACAGCGGGGCAACCCCAATCGGGGTGCCCCCCCGAAGTGGACCAAATTTTTACTATCCTGGGTGTTGGTCCACTTTAAAGTGGACAAACCACCCAAATCTAAGGGACTTAAGGGCCAGCCGACTAGGCATGTGTGGCTTTGTGAGCCCACCCAGCTGCCCAAAGGAGCCTTACCTTCATCACTGTAGCTGTGAGGTAAATATATAGTTTTTTTTTTTTTTTTACCAACAAGAGGTATGCAGAACAATTTGGTGAATTCTTTAGCATAGCCCCCAGGGTGTAAAAAATATCCTTAGCTTTTTGGATATCTGATTTACCTCCCCTGTAGAAAGCCCTATCGCAGGCACAGGTGATTTTGGAGGGAAAAAGTAGGACAGCTTTTTTTGCACTTTTCTGTTAACGCTAAAAAGTTCCCCAGATCCACACCGCAATGCACACCGGAAGTCATACTGACCAAATAATTAGCATGACCCTCCGCCCCCCGGTGCCCTCCAAAATGCATGGGCCTCCTCATTAGCAGGCATATCTTCTCCTCAGCCATAGACTGAGCGCCCCCCCCACCAAGACACAAAATGACCCTTATGAGTGGTTAAGGGGTTAAACGGAGAGACGCAGACTTACCAGCTTTGCAGCTTTAGAAGTCACATGACCACAGCAGTGGAGGTAGGAAAATCAGGTCCTGTTCACAGCTGAGGTCATGGAGCAAGGGGCACATAAGTGCCTTATGGTGAACAAAAATGTGCATCAAAATGTTTGTTCAAAAAAAGTTTTCCCCAAAAATCCACCTGAACCTGCCATGAGCCATTTTAGCAGGTGAGGTCAGAATATTTTTTACAGAATAAAGATTAGAAATAAAAGGACCCTTGTTTTTTTTAGGGTATGGATATTTGTAAAGGAATTTAGAAATAACGACACCATGTGGGCCAATTTTTTTCAAAATTTTCAAAATTCTTTAAAGCATAACAAAACCCACCAGTGGCAACCCTGGAATCTAAAAGATTGCAGGACCGGCCGCTGGCTTTCCCCTGCTGCCCCCCTGTGTGAAACCCACCAGAACACCCATAAAAACTCCAACGGAGCATGTGCGGGCTCTCTTCCAATAACAGCAGTCTGCTGTGACTACATCATTCGTCAGGCATCTCTCATAGTTTTGAATGGGTAGCGCGCTGCCGCATCGCCCGCAGCGCGCACTCCCGGGAAACACAGCAAACGGCTCTCATTGGTTGAGCACATGCACCATTGGAACGCTGGTGTGTGCCATACAGCAGGGGGATGACCCTGGGGGAACGGAAAACAGGTAAGGTGATAAAATGAATGTTTTATATTGCTATTGTCTAGTAAAATTAAAAAGCTGACTGAAACTTAGGTTGCAATTTACAGTGCAAAGTACACCTGCTGTGTGAAACCTCCCAGAATGCCACTCTTCACTCACTTATTCCTGGTCCCAATGATGCATGCGCGGGCTCTCGCTCAGTGAGAGCCATCTGCTATAAATCAGGCCCTTATTTAAGAAGGGATAGCGTCAGGTAGTGGCTGGTTAATGAGAGGTAGCGACTGGTGAACGCCGGACACGGCACGCAATTACACATTTATCAAGCAGAATCTGTTTAGCGACTGGGATAACGCCATGTAGCGTCTGATTCATCATTTTCACAGCCTCAGCGAACAGCGCCGGCGTTCAGCCTTGCACAGCGCCAGGTATGATCTCTCACTACCTGTCGCTCTCCCATACATTTCAATGGACGAACCTTTTCTTCTCTTTAAACGGGGTATTAGGCCCTTATTTATGAAGGAATAGCGACAGGTAGCGACTGGTGAGCGGCCGGTAATGACGGGCCCCGCCACGAGAACGCCGGCTCCCCACCACAATCACACATTTATCAAGCCAATCCTGCTTAGCGACTGAGATAGCGCCAGATAGCCACTCATTCATCATTATTCCAGCCTCAGCCCACAGCGCCAGCGTCCGAACAGCGACAGGTATGACCTCTCGCTACCTGGCGCTCTCCAATGCATTTTAATGGAACAATCTTTAAATATTCATAATTAATTATTGTTTTTTTTTTGTTTTTTTTTAAATGTGAAAAATTCTGTGACCACTTCTGCTATTTTAGAAAAAAAAACAAAATAGTACAGAATTGATATTACAGGTCTGATATTAATGTATTCATATTACCAAATTATTTAAAAAACTTTTTTTTGGTTTCCAAAAATATGGTTGTTTGGGGGTTAAAAAACTACTTTTAACCCATCGCCGCCAGCGCTCTGGGGTTTAAACATGCATTTCACAGCGCGATCATTTTTTGAGCGTGATTTTTTAATGAATATGGTGGGAGCCGGTCGCTAGGGCCAGTCGCTATCATGCGCTCCCATACAGCGTGGAACCGGTCAAATAGCGACTCCTCACCCAATATTCAACATTACGGCAAACCGACTCAGTCGCTATCAACTACCGAACAACGGCCAAGCACAGCGACTACTAGCGGGCGCTCTGAAAATGCCGCTACAGTCGCTCAACTGTCGCTACCTGCCGCTGTTAATGTATCGGCCTCTTAGTTTTTTTGTTTTTTTTCCCAAAAAATCACAAATAATTCTGTGACCTCTTCTGGCATTGAAATAGCATTTTTTTCCCAATTTTTTCATTTTTTATATATTTCTTCAGAAATGACATTACAGGTCTGCCATTAAAGTGTTCATGTTACAATGTTGTTACAATGTAATTCCATATGTTTTCGCTTTGTTACTAGTTGATAGATGCTGAAAAACAGACTTTACACACACCGCCTGCTGCGCTCTGGGCTTCAAACAAGCATTTTTCAGCGCCAGAGATTTGTGAGGCTGTTTTTTTGCTGAATATGGTGTGAGTCGGTCGCTATGAGCAGTCGCTAACATGCGCTCCCATACAGCGCTGTACTGGTCAAATAGCGACTCCTCACAATGCATTCAACATTACTGCACAGAGACTGAGTCGCTATGAACTAGCGACCCACGGCTGAGCACTGCGACTACTAGCGGGCGCTCTGAAAATGCCTGCTACAGACGCTCATCTGCCGCTACCTGGCGCTAATGATGAATCAGCCTGCCCGTCATTCAGCAAATGGCTCCCTATACCCATCCACCTATACCAAGTTAGTGAGTGAACGGTGAGTCCGAGGGTAGTTGGGGGCCCATCATGGCTGTTCAGATCATGGGTAGCTGGGATAGTAATTGATTTTTATTCATGAGGTTAGTGGCAGTTGGGTAGAAGCTGTTCTTGAAACAAGTGGTTTTATTGTGGGAACCTGAAACTGTCTTTTAACAGAAACGAGAAGAGTTCCCTCTTTTTCTGTTTCTCTTTTCCACATTGCCTTCTTTTCTCTTGCTCTATTTCACACTGCCTTCTTATTTACTTTTTCTTACCCCCTACTTCTCATTCTCTTTTCCACATACCCTCCTCCTCCTATTTTCTTACCACATTTCCTCCTTCTCCTATTCTCTTTGCACATATCCCCATCTTCTCTCTCTATTTCCCATTCCCTCCTTCTCTCTTACCCTTTTCCACATTCCCTCCTTCTCATTTTCTTTTCTACATTCTCTCCTTCTCATTTTCTTTTATATATTCCCTTCTTCCCGTTTTCTTTTCTACATTCCCTCCTTCTCTGTTTCTCTTTTACACTTTCCCTTCTTTTCTTCTCTTTTTTACATTCCCTCTTTCTGTTTCTCTTTCCCGCACTCCATTCTTCTTTCTACTGCTGTCCCGCATTGTCTTCTTCATATTTACTTTTGTGTACTCCCTCCTTCTCCTATTCTGTTTTCCACATCCCCTTCTCCTTTTCTTTTCTACATCCGATTCTTCAATATTTCTCTATTTCACAGTACATTCTTCTCTTTTTGTTTTCCCAATTCTCTGTTTCTCTTTTTCACATTCTCTTCTTCTCTCTGTCTCTGCATTTAGAAACATAGAAGGTTGACGGCAGAAGGAGACCATACGGTCCATCTAGTCTGCCCTTATGTGTATACTGTATGTACTCTTTATCTTAGGATAGATGTGTGCTTATCCCAGGCATGTTTACATTCAGTGATTTCTACTTCTTTCTTTCTTGTCCCATCTATCCTTTTCTGTCCATCCCCATCTTTCTAATTTCCATGTTTCCTCTTCCTTCTATCTCTTTTCCACCTTTTCTCTTACTCTTTTGCACATGCCCATCTCCTTTTCTTTTCCACATTTTCTTGCCTCTTTCTCATTCTCTTTTTACCACTTCTTCTTGCCCCCTCCTCGTTCCTTGCCCAGTAAGATACTGGCTTTTTTTTATACTGCGCCACTCTATATCAATCCATAAAAAATAAAATGTCAATAAAAAGGTTCTCTGCTTTTCATTGACATAAAGAATCGTGCAAATCCACTGCAAAGTTGATTATTTTCATTTGACTTGTGACATCTGAGCTCAACTAGGACAGATTTTTGGCGCTAAATATGCTCAGAAAATGGAAGGAGTCCAGAAATGTGCAAAATGCTTGCCGGCATTTTCCTGGCAAGACTGATTGTAAGTATCGACATCTTCCCAACGGCGCTCTGAAAAGCACAAGATCCCCAGATGCCAGTGCAAATGTGTCAATGTGTCCCGGGTTCCAGGGTGTGGACAGAGATCCCCTTAATCCATAATAATCCTCCTAGACGTCTATTCAAAAACTAATAGACAGCATCAACCTGTTTAGTGTCAAACAGCGTGAAAGTGGCAATGGCAGTGCAGCAGACAGGGCATCCCGTTAGGGGGAGGGGTCAGAAAAAATCAATTCTGCCGATTTTTCATTTGATGATATTAGAATCATTTTTTTCTTTCTAGTACCGATTCTGACTTTCCCCCCTACAGTAAAAGAAAAGAAAAAAAAAAACACTCCCCTGACCCCTCGTTCGATCCGGCCGGCTCTCCCCTTCACCCGAGGGCCTCCGATCCCCCCCCCCCGCCCCTCTTCAGTCTTCAGGAGAGCGCATGACAAGCCCTCTCCCCCTGCCTCCCCGAAGGGGGCCACCATCTTCACGATTAGCCCTGCCTATTTGGGGGCGGGGCAGATGACATCACCCCCACAGGGGTCATCCTGGCTTGCGGCGGCTCAGCTCTCAGATGCCGGTGATCGCTGGGCAGAGGAGAGAGGCAGATGATCCTCTGATTTCCTCCCTCCCCCCCCCTCCTCTGGCCAGTGATCACAGCATCTGTCATCGGGGAGGGACACAGAAGCTGCTAATCGGAGGTGAGTAAATACATTTTAATAAAGGCATTTTCTCTATGCGTGGTGCTTTTTTCTTTACTGTTAACCCTTTGTGAACTGGTAAGGGATCTATGAGCCCCTATACCAGTTCACAAGACTCTGGGTCTGGCAAGTCACCTGCCATTAACTCCGAGCCCCCCTATTACCTGCCTTCCCAAAGCCCGGGGGGGGGGGGGGGGGGCAGAAGAGCCCGTGGCTATTAGGCTATGCCGGCTTGTAGCCACCAAAGCTGGCCCCTGCGTCCTGTTCTACAAGCCCCCATAGCTGGTGCGGGCTGGTTATGCTGGGTAAGGGGGACCTCACGCCATATTTTGGGGGATTTTTACGTTTTTTTTTTATTTTTTAATTTAAATTAAAATTAAATAAAAAAAAAAAAAACACATTATATCATCTTTGAGCCAGAATCGGTATATATATCAAGGTATATTGTATCGTCATACGTGTATCGCGATACTTATCGTATCGCCAGATTGTCAATTCACACCCCTACATCCCGTCCACATGGGCGTCATCAGTTGTCGATGAGCGGAATCTCGGCCCCATTATTTTCCTCCATCACTTCTATAATAGAGGTGAGCACACACCCAAGTGAACTGTGTAAATATATACATTGCTGTACAACCACGGCACAAAATAAAAATATTCCATGGAGAAAGGATATGGAAAGGGAAGAAAGGAATGCAGAAAACAGAAAGAACATCAACACTGAGAGATGGAAAGAGGATGGATAGACTGGGCAAGAAAAAAAATGGCGAAAAGAAAGATTGGAGTAGGAAAATATGGAAAAGAGTAGAAAGAAATGTAGAAAAGGTAACAAAGAAAGGAAAGCGGAAAACACACAGGGAATATGGAAATCAGAGAGAGAGAGAGAAATCAGAGAGAGAGATGAAGTGAGGCAGAAAATGATGGAACAAAAAAAGAGATAAGAGGAAAATAGTAATGCAGAAACAGAAGGACTGGGGTAAGGTATAAAAAGATAGAGAGGCAAGAAATGTGGACAAGAAGAATAGAAGAAGTGAATGTGGAAAAGAGAGAGGAGGGAATGTGGAAAAGAGAGAGGAGGGAATGTGGAGAGGAAAAAGAGATGTGAATATGGAAAAAGAGAAACAGAGAAGAGAATGTGAAGAAGAAAAGGAGATGGGAATGTGGTGCGAACTAGTAAGAGAGAAAAAAGATTGGAGAAAAAGATTGAGAAAGACAGATGAATTGGCAATGGGGAAGAGTAAGAGAAGAAGTGAAGGAGGAAAAGAGAAAGAAGACATGAAAAGACAGAAGTAACATGGGAATTAGAGAGAATGATGGAGAGAGACAAAAAAGGATGTATGAGGCAAGAAAAAAATGTAAAAAGAAAGTAAGAATACAAAAAAAACTAAGATAGAAAAAGTGAGAGAGGCAAGGAAATGTGGAAAACAGAAAGCGAGAAAGGAAATGTGAAAAAGAGAAAGAGAGAAGGTGGAAATGAGGAAAAGAAAGAAGAGGAATGTGGAAAAGACAGAGGGAACATGGAAATTAGATATAGCAGTGGAAAGAGACAGAAAAGGATAGACATGGCAAGAAAAAGAGGTGAAAAGAAAGTAGGAATGCAGATATCGTAGGGAAAGATATTGTATGAGATTGGCAAGGTACTGTGAAAAGAGGAAGAAAAGAAAAAGAAAAAAAGGAGAGAAAAAAGAGAGGATCATGTAAAAGACAGAGGGGACAGATCAATTAGAGAAAGATATGGAGAGAGACAGAAAAAGATAGATGTGGGCAAGAAAAAGAGGTAGAAAGAAAGTAGGAGTACACAAAAAAGGCCTGGAGTAAGATATAAAGAGTGTGAGAGGAAAAATAGAAAGAAGGTAATGTGAAAAAAAGATAAAGAGGGAATGTGGAAAAGAAAATGAGCTAGAAATGTGGAAAATATTAAAAGGGAAGTAGAAAGAAAAAAGGAATGCAGAAAAGAGGGAACATGTAAGTTAGAGAGAAGTGGAGAGATACAGAAAAAAGGAAAAGAGTGTAGAAATGTGGAATGTAAAAAAGAAAATGAATAAGAGAGAAGGAAGCAGCGAGACAATTAGAGAGAATACAGGAATGTGGCAAAGCGAATAGGAGGGAATTTGGAATAAAGAAAGAAAGAAGAATTGAATGTGGAAAAAGAGAAACAGAGAAGGGGTGTGGAAAACAAAAAGAGAAGGAGGGGATGTGGAAAAGAGAAAGAGAGGAGGGCTAAGCAAAAGTAATTGAAAAGACGACAATGCAGAGTAAGAGGAAAGAAGGGAATGTGGAAAAGAGAAAGAGAGGAGGGCTAAGCAAAAGTAATTGAAAAGACGACAATGCAGAGTAAGAGGAAAGAAGGGAATGTGGAAAAGAGAAAGAGAGGAGGGCTAAGCAAAAGTAATTGAAAAGACGACAATGCAGAGTAAGAGGAAAGAAGGGAATGTGGAAAAGAGAAAGAGAGGAGGGCTAAGCAAAAGTAATTGAAAAGACGACAATGCAGAGTAAGAGGAAAGAAGGGAATGTGGAAAAGAGAAAGAGAGGAGGGCTAAGCAAAAGTAATTGAAAAGACGACAATGCAGAGTAAGAGGAAAGAAGGGAATGTGGAAAAGAGAAACAGAGGAAGGGGGAAACCCAGGTGGGTAAAAATGTACATAAAATAAACAGCCAGCACGAGGCTGCTGCTATGGCACAGGGGTGTACGCACAACAAGCTCCGCCCCCTGACATAACACATTCACACAGTGTGGTTATACCCAGGAAGCGCCACAGGAACTACAAGGGGGTTTGTTGCATTTCTTGGGTTGTAAAGCGAGTTTTGCGTCACAGAAATGCTGATAGACATGGCAAGTGCTCCCAGATTACGCGCAGGTTATTCTCCCAGCGAGCAGGCGTTTTGTCCCTGTGAGTTGCCATGGCAGCAGCCATCTTTGTAAACCCCCCATTTAAAGAGGAACCAACCACAAGTACAGGAAACAGAAGCCGACTTTAAAGCAGACCTAAAGTCTAAAATGACTTAAAGTGGACCAACACCCAGGGGGGATCGGCCCGGAAATCTATAAGATTCCCGGACCGATCAGATCCCTCCCCGCGGGGCATCCGAAATCGGGATGTCCCGCGGGGAGGAACCCCCCAGGAGGCCCACAATCCTTACCTTACCGGCGATCCAACGGTGCATGCGCGAGACGCGGCCGCGTCTCTCGCTTCCCTCTAGCAGGGCGTTTTGTGAATGGCCGGCGCAGGCGCGCTTCCTGTTAGAGGGAAGCGAGAGACGCAGCCAATGACAGCGCTCTGGTATGCACGTCCAAGCGGCTTTGGACGCGCATACCAGAGCGGCTCTGAGCGCTGTCATTGGCCGGACGAGGTCACGTGGGAGCGGGGAGAGGTGAGTTTTTGCGGCGATTGGGGGGGTTTCACACAGCGGGGCACCCCCGATCGGGGTGCCCCACCCAAAATCCTGGGTGTTGCTCCACTTTAAGGTTGCTTTAAACCCGCAGCCCACATTAAGAGGCTTTTTAGACTCTATAGGAGGTCAATTCAGAGCCTGGTGAGAATTCTCACTGCTTTTTTAGGAGAGATAAGTGTCATTCTCTTTTATCGTCTACTGGATGTATATTTTCACCTGGCTCTGAATGAACCCCAAGGTAGACAAGGAAAGTGAATGACAGTTTTCTCTCCTAAAAAAGGCGTGATAATTCTCACCTGGCTCTGAATCGACCCATAGATCCTTAGGAAGCCTAAAGTGAGGCAGTACTTTTGCATTTCTGACATTGACCGACCAATCGGGTTTGTAACACTTTTGGTCACTAGCGGAGTGGGTGAGTAATCCTGCCCAATTTCCTGGTTCCTAGAGATACATAACCAGAAAGGCATGCCAATCAGGGTGCTTTGTGGTGAGGATTAAAAAGTAAAGCCTTTTTTCCTCTTTAAAAAAACAATCCCCAAATATCTACCAAAGGATTGGTATCAGATAACTCCTGAAGCACTGGTCCACAACCTGTAGCTTGGGAGCCACATGTGGCTCATGGAACCTTGCTGTGTGGCCTTAGGTCAATGAGTTGGGCAGCTTACCTGTCAGCTGACACCCTCTTCTCCATGTCTGACTTTGCAATTTAACATTTTTGAAGCTAGAGGAACTGCTTTTGAAGGGACATATATTTTGGGGGGTCAGGGTTCACAGAGTTTCAGGTTGAATGTGCTCAAGATCATCTCTGTGATGAATGTGGTTCTCAAGGTAAGAAATGTTGGGAACCCCTGTCCTAAAAGATTGGTCTCTGATCTCTCCTGAAGGTTTGGAACCAGATATCTCCTAAAGGTATGGGGCCATATATGCCCTAAATGACTGAAATCTATTATCTCATGTGTTTGGGACCAATGTTTGGGACCAGGTATCTTCTCAAGGTTTGGAACCAAGTCTCTCTTAAATGTATGGGACCAGATATCTACAGAAGGTTAGGGACCAGATATCTCCTGAAAGAGGACCAACAGTCAAAATGACTGTTGACCCATGCAGCATCAACTGCATGCCCATATTTAGCTGCTTCCACAATTCCATCTTCTGGGCACTCAAGATGTACCATGTGTGACTGCTGGTGACTAGGGCAGCTTTGGATGGTAGACACACACACTGGCTGCCAGTGATCATGTGGGGTTGGGAGGCTACGTGGCTACGCGGAAGTGAGTACGTTTTAGGGGCGGGGATTAGGCTTCCCCTGCCAGTGTGTGGTGCGAGCATCTCTCAAATGTGACTGTTGGTCTTCTTGAAGGTTTGGGGATAGATATAGCCTAAAGGTTTGGGGACAGCTATCTCCTGAAGGTTTGAAACCAGATACCTCCTGAAGATTTGGGGTCAGATATATCCAACAGTTTAGGGATCAGATATCTCCTGAAGATATAGTGCCAAAAATCTCCTCAAGGTTTGTGACCAGATGGCTTTTGAAGGTTCAGGATCAGATATCTCCTGAAGATCTGTGGTCAAAGATCTCCTTGAGGTTTGTGACCAGCTATCTCCTGAAGGTTTGGCACCAGATATCTCCTGAAGGTTTGGCACCAGATATCTCCTGAAGATTTGGGGCCAGATATCTCTTGAAGGTTTTGGGCCAGATATCATGTGAGGTTTTGGGGCCAGATGGATCTGAAGGCTTGGGACCAGATATCTCCTAAAGGTTTGGGGCCAGATGGCCTCTGAAGGTTTGGGACCAGATATCACCTGAAGCTTTGGGATATAATCTCTCCTATAGGTGCAGGACCAGATATTCAGTAAATGTTTGGAGCCAGATGTCTCTTGATGGTCAGATTGGTCTACATATTAGTAACTTTGTAAAAAGCTTCATTTTTCTCCCTGCCTCTGGCACTGGTCCGTTCCCTACCTAGGCTTCCACAGTCCATCTGTGTTTCCCACAATGCATCACAGGAACTATATTACATCATCTAGTCTGTTGAGAATGGTTTAAGATCTGAATTTTCTACACTGACCTGGTCTGCCCACCCAAAACATTTTATAGCACCCTGCTATAGGGATAGTGGGGATGCGGCCGTTGCTCGTGCATGTGCCGTTGGACGGGGATCAAGTTTTCAGGCGTCCAGGGAGGTTTCACACAGCGGGGCACCCCCGATTGGGAGAGCGAGTATGCCTGTCTCATAGACTCCAGGGTGGGTTTTGGTCCTCTTTAAATGCTTTTTAATGGCTTCTTTGTAATATATCACAATGGGCTGAGCTGGAATGTGATGGTTAACAATTGCTACATCTGTAACTAGATAATAGAATAGATGCTGCACATCCATGGATACCAGTTATGATGTTCTCCGGAATTGTGCCAGGCCACCTTCGGAGCTGGAGAATGAAGGTTTGCAAGCAACAGGTAGATTCAGGGGTGAAACTATACAGGGTGGGACTGCACTGGGACCCAGGAGGCGAGTGGGGGCCCCATCATTGTTGCTCCTTCCCCTTATTTATCACATCATTTACAGAAAGAAAGCGCCATTCGTCTCTGCTGTTTCGTGTCTGCTGTGTTTTTAGTTGTCTAGTTGCATCCAATTGCATTGAAATACAGAGGAAGTTTAGTGTATGAGCCATAAAAGGGACCCATTCAATGCACCAGGGCCCGTCACATTTATTTACACCACTGCTTCCATTATATGGTAGCAGTCTCTAACAGTCTTCTGTGTATGGCTGCAGTTTCTGTCCAAGTCTCCCACTATATGACCCCAGGCTCAAGGAGACGTCCACTACATAGCTGCCGTTTTTCACTCTGGGGATGCAGCTGATTCCAGTCTGCCATGAGGCTGCAGTCTCTGTGGTGAAACACCTGGTGACAATCCTGCGGCTCTATTATAATCTCTCTTGGTAGGGTCGGGGGTACATCATGCCAGTGGTGAGAGAGGTGCCAGGTGGGTGTAGCACTTTAAGGGGAGCCCTGCCAGCCACACCACCCTGACAGCAAACCTAAATGCCAGCAAAGTCAGGAACCAACTTCCCAAAACTGATGCACACCAATTATTTTCTTCCCTGACCCTGAGAAATGAAAGTGTGCCCTGAATTCAGTTTCAGACCCAGAGAAGACCCCACATATATATAATATATAAAGCATATTACAGACACACACACACACACATATATATATATATATATGGCACACTAATATATATAATACACACAGATACATAAAAGATGTATACACACAAACACATATATAGTATATACACAAACATATATACTATATATATATCCAGAGTCAGTGATTGCTGGGGACAGGTGGGCACAGGGGGCAGTTCAGCAGTGGTATCACACACATGGGGTGGCAGCAGGAAAGTTACTCACAGCTCAGTGCTCCGGAAGTCTAAGCAGAGGCAGCGGATCCAGCAGAGAATCCCATGTGCTGCGGGTGCGATGTGTCTCTATGGCAGTAGTTCTATGGCAGTCGTGGCTTGCTCGGCATAGTGACAGTGTGCAGCTCTTCTCTCTCCTCTCTGCCCGACTCCGAGCTGCGCCTCAGCCCGGAGAGATGTCTCCTCCCTTCTGGGTGACATAGTAAGAATGCCCCCAGCTTCACCCAGGCCCCTCCCCCTGGCTGCGGACACTACCTTGTATGTTACACTCACACTTTCTTCCTCATTCTTTTACTTTTTGGGAGGGCCTCCCTCCACTTCCTTCCTGCCAAACCTTTCTTTTCTTTCCCATTCATGTAATCATGATCCTTCCTTCCTTGTCCTTTTTCTTCAGTCGTTCATTTCTTCTTTTTTCTTACTCCAACATTCCTTCTTACAGTCTACCTGCCTTTCTTCCTCTTCCTCTTTTTCTGTTTGTCTTTCAGTTCTCATTTTTCTTCACTTCCTTTTTGTTTTATATGTATTGTCTTTTTTATTATTTTAGCCTTCACATATTTCTTAAAGCAGACCTTCAGCATCATTTAATGAAAAGCCCAAACCCTTGAAAAACTATTTTCCCAGCATCTAAAATGAATATATTTTAAGTTTTTAGTCACTTATTATTCTTTCGCTCACTGGCCTTCAACTCTGTTCAGCACTCTAGGATATGGGCGCCGCCATCTTGGCTCAGTAGCATCACATACTGAGGACAGGAGAGGGGTCAAAAGTGCAGTGGTGCGAGGTTATAGCTGTGCTTTGCACAAACAGAGCAGAGCTGGGGTCAGGAAAAGGTCAGCAATCCCAGAATGGCACAGTCAGAAGACACTTCCTGTTTGCAGGCAGCCTGCACTTCCATGGGCCACCATCTTGGATGTTTAAAGGCTCATAACATGCAGTAGATGCAGGTAGGATGATTTTTAATGTGAGCAATCTGTATGTACAGGGTGTGGGAAACATATAAGATAGACTCTTATTTAGGGTGAAGGTCCAGTTTAAGTTTCCTCCTTTCCTTTAAAGCGGACCTTCACCCTGAATAAGAGTCTATCTTATATGTTTCCCACACCCTGTACATACAGATTGCTCACATTAAAAATCATCCTACCTGCATCTACTGCATGTTATAAGCCTTTAAACATCCAAGATGGTGGCTCATGGAGCATCAGGCAGCCTGCAAACAGGAAGTGCCTTCTGACTGTGCTGCTCTGCACTCTGGGATTGCTGACCTTTTCCTGACCCCAGCTCTGCTCTGTATGAGCAAAGCACAGCTATAACCCCGCCCCCTGTACCTTATCCCACTCTCCTCTCAGTAAGTGTGATGCTTCTGAGTCAAGATGGCGGCGCCCGTATCCTAGAGTCCTGGACAGAGTTGCAGCCCAGTGGGGGAAAGAATAATAAGTTAGTGACTAAAAACTTAAAAGATATTAATTTTAGATGCTGGGGAATCATTTTCTAAGGGTTTGGGCTTTTCAATAAATCATGCTGAAGGTCCAGTTTAATCTATTAATTAATTTCCTTCTTCCTTATTTTCATTACCCTTCCCTTCATTCTCCCCACTTTCCTTTTCTTTTTTCCCATTACTTTTCATCATTTATGCATTTCTTACATTGGTCCCTTTATTTTTTACTATTTCCTTTCCCCTTGCTTTCCTTTATTCTTTCATTTCTGCCCTTATTTCTATTTCTCCTTTCTTTCTATCTGTATTTTTGTCTTTCCCTTTCATTTTCTTTCTTTTTATCATTTCTTTCTTACTCTTTCAATAGCTTATTTTTTTCCTCCTTTCTTCATTCCTACATTCGTTCTTTCCTTCGTTTTCCTTTCTTTTCTATTCATTCATTTTCTTCTTCCTTATTTACATTCCTACATTTCTTCCCTTTATTCTCCCCACTTCCCTTTCCTTTTTCCCTTACTGTCCATCATTTATTCATTTCTTACTTTGGGCCCTTCGTTTTTACTACTTCCCCTCCCTTTGCTTTTATTTACTCTTTAATTTCTTCTGTCCTTTCTTCTTTCTCTCTCTTTCTTTCTTTCATTCCTTCCATTTTCCTTCCTTGCTTTTCACCATTTTTCTTACTTCTCCTTCCATCCCTTTTCCCCTTCCTCTCCTTATTCTGACCCCTTCTTTAAATGCCCCCCCTTTATTCCATTCCAAAGGTATTTCTTTACCTTTTCTTTTCATCATTCATTTCTTACTTCAATGTCTTTATTTTTTCCTGCTTCCCTTTCCCTTCCTCCCTTTATTCCTTACTTCTTTCCATTCAATCCTTCCTTTTTTGCTTTCCTTTCCTCGATCATTAATTCCTTCCCTTTATTTCTTCCTTCTTACTATACCTTTCCTCTCTTCATTCATTGAATTCTTTGCATTAATACCTTCCTTCCGTCTTTTTTTCTATCTGAATTTGTTTGTTCCTTCCTACCGTCTTTCTTTCCTTCCATTATTCCATTCCCCCTTTTTCTTCTTAATTTCCCTTCATCTTTTTCTCCTTACCTTTCTTTCCATTTGTTATTTCCTTTCTTCTCTTCATTTCTACCTTCTTTGTTTTCCTTTCTTTTCACCATTCATTTGTTTCCTTCCCTTCCCTTTTTCCTCCTTACCTTTCCTTTACATCATTCATTCATTTCGTAATTCTGTCCTTCATTTCTCTCTCTCTCTCTCTCTCTCTCCCATTTATGTTTCTCTATCATTTCACAATTCTGCATTTCTATCTACATATTGGGTGTTGCTCCTCCTGCCTCGGGATGCTCAGCCAATCAGCAGCTCATGTTCCTTTTAGAATTTTCTTTTCTCTGCTCTGTGTTCAGAAAGGCATGAAAAGCTGAATGGCACACATGCCGCCATCTTCATCCTCCTCCTGCTCCATTGAAAATACATAAGGAAAATTTAAAGTGGCACAACACAGGTTCACACAACAGTAGTCACAGCAGGAGGCTGTCAGATGTTCAGATCCATTTAAGCCCCTTCATCCAGGAGCATGTGTGATGCAAGCGGATCCGAGCGTGCCTCGGCCACATACCCCACTACAGGCAGCGGCCATTCACAAATGCCTGGCGCGAGCATGTGCCCTGCGGAAGGGATATCGGGATGCGGCTGCTGCTCGTACATGTGCTGCTGGCCCGGGAACCGGTGCCCTGCCGGCTTTCACACAGTGGGCCAACCCAATCAGGGTGCCGGGGGGAGCATGTATACCTGCCCTGGAGTCCCATAGTCCACTTTAAACCGAACCGTTCACCTCGCACAGAAAAGAAAATCCCCCAAACTCACTTGTCCCATCTGCATGCGTGATACTTAGGCCCTTATTCATCAAGCGATAGCGCCAGGTAGTGTCTGACGAGCGCCAGGTAGCGGCAGCTAACGGCGACTACCGACTCAAGTACGCCCGGCGGCGCTCACAATGACGCATTTATCAAGCAAAATGAGGCTAGCGCCGGCGAGAGCGACGCCTAGCGCGGCATTCATCATGAAGCCGCCTGGACCGAACAGCGCCGCTGCAAATTCCCTCACAGCGCCAGGTATGAGCTGTCGCTCCCTGGCGATGTCCAATGCATTTCAATGGAGCAATCTATAATTAATCATAATTAATTTGGATTAATTTTTTTTTTTATTTTTTTAATGTCAAAAAATCGGAGAACACTTCTGCAATGTTAGGATTTATTTTTAAGTCAAAAAAAAAAAAAAAAAAATTTGTGCAGAATTGATCTAACAGGTCTGAGATTAATGTATTCATATTACAAAATGATTCTAAAACCATGTATAATGTTACATTCAAAAAATATGGTTGTTTAGGGGTTAAAAACTAGTTAATACACATCGCCGCCAGCGCTCTGGGGTTTAAACAAGGAATGGACAGCGACAGCACATTCGGAGCGTGATTTTTTGATGAATATGAAGTTAGCCGTTCGCTCTGGCCATTCGTTGTCAGGCGCTCACATACAACGCTGGACCTGTGAAACAGCGACTCCCCAGCCCGTATTCAACACAGCGAATACTGGCTGGCGCTGAAAAAATCACGCTACAGTCGCTCATCTGTCGCTACCTGGCGCTATTGATGAATCGGCCTCTAAATCATTGGGGTCATGCTAATTATTTTGTGAAGCAGGTTAAACTCTGGGGCACATTTGGGTGTAAAATTGAAACTTACATCTCGGAGAGCTTTTTAACCCTCTCGCTGCCAGCCTATCTGGAGATTTTGTCACCCTCTGTTGCCAGACCATTTTGCACTATTTTGCGCTCCACATGTTCAACTGTGATTTCCAGGAAAATTAAATATAGTTTTTTTCAGAGCAGAGTCTGGGCTTTAACATGAGGTGTATTCTTTTTTAGGTGTATTCTCGATATTTTTGAGTAAAATATGTGCAAAAAATAAAAAAAATCTATTTTTTACAATTTGTAGTGTTTTGTTGTACCGTATTTGCTGGCGTATAAGACGACTTTTTCCCCTGTAAAACATGCCTCCAAGTGGGGGGGTCGTCTTATACGCCGGGTGCACCTGGGTCACATACATATAAATGTACTTACCTTCACCAAGCTGGGCAGCACGATCGTCGTCCTCCTCCTCCTGCAGAGCGATGCTCTTGCTCAGGCAGCACTAGTTGATCAGAGCAGGGAGAGGCTGAGCAGGCCAGCAGGGTGAGCGCCGAGCAGATCAGCTTTCCTGCTCTCAGGCACTGTGTGGGCAGGCAGGGGGCTGGCTCCTGGCACGCGCTCCTGACATCGCCCTCGCTGCTCTCCACTTTGAAGGGGACTCTTCAGCATCTGATCTGAGGTGTGATTTATTTAAGATTTATTAAAAAAAAACCCAACTGGCCCCTTTCCCAGACCCCGCACATTACACACTATGCCATTAGATGAGACACATTCTAAACAACCCAGGCATGTCCCCAGCTATAGGCGAGCAGGGATGTGGCCGCAGTGTAATGTGGTGTGGACTCTGGGAAACGGGGCCATTGGGGAAGTTTACACAGGGGGCATCCCAACTTGGGGGAGTTTACATAGGGGGCATCCCAACTTGGGGGAGTTTACACAGGGGCATCCCAACTTGGGATGCCCTACTGGGTTTTGTTCCCTGCATCAGGGGCAGCAAAATGGAATGCCCCCCCCCGCCTGAATCCCATAGTAGGGATGTGGCTGTAATGTGGTTTGGGCTCTGGGAAAAGGGCCAGTTGGGGGGTTTCACACGGTAGAGGAAACCCAATTTGGCATGTCCCTGGAGTAGGGAACAAACCCACTGGGGCATTCCAATTCGGGATGCCCCACTGTAAAACCCTCCCTATTGGCCCTATTCCCAGAGCCAACACCACATTACCCTGCAGCTGCATCCCTACTATGCCTTTAGCTGGGACGCATTCTGAATAGCCAGCACAGGCACGTCCCCAACTAAAGGCGAGCAGGGATGCGGCTGCAGTGTAATCTTATGTGCCCTCCGGGAAAAAGGCCAGTCGGGGGTATTTCACACAGTGGGGCTTCCAAATTTGGGAGGCCCCACTGGGTTTTGTTCCCTACTCCAGGGGTATCCCAAATTGTGATCCTCCACTGTGTGAAACCCCCCATCTGGCCCTTTTCCCAGAACCCAAACCATATTATACTGCAGCTGCATCCCTACTATGCCTTTAGCTGGGACGCATTCTGAATAGCCAGTGTGGGCACATCCCAAACTAAAGGCGAGCAGGGATGCGGCTGCAGTGTAATCTGATGTTCTTTTACGTTTTATTTGGTGTGCGGAAGAGGGAGTAGTCTTATACGGCGAGTATATAACAAACTCTATATTTTGAGTGGAAATGTTGGTGGGTCGTCTTATACGCCCAGTCGTCTTATACGCCGGCAAATACGGTAATAAAAATTTTAAGTTTGTCAATAAAATCTTATTGCGTGTAAAAGCCCCATTTCTCCCGGTTACAACGGTACCACATGTGTATTGGTAGACACCCTTTCCTGCCCAGGAGACTCCCCCAAACAGCGCTTTAGTCGATTTTCAGATAAAATACAACTATGCTATGCGCACCTTGCAGTTTTTCAAAAAAAAACAACCCTTTACATTTGAAATACCCCAAACAAACTATATATTCTCTGGAAGTACACCTCAAGCTTTCTAGGCGTACCAGGCTTGTTGACATGGATGCAGTTTTCTGGAAGTAATCCCTTAATTAATTATTTTGTTGCACAGGGTTTCCCTAAAAAAAAAGAATAAAAAAACAGAATCAAAGCCACATTTTCCTAAAAAACAATATGCAAACAAGAAAAAACAAGTTAAATCTGAAAAAGCATGGCCCCCTGGACAGAACAATACCCAACATGCATATGTTCTGTCAAGGGAACAGTTGCCAAACACCCCAAAGTTAAGCATGTGCGTAAGAATAATTTTACTTGAAAATTTCAGCTCCGCTGACAAAGTGCGCACCTTGCGATTTTTCTACCAGAACAACCCTTTACATTTGGAATACCCCCCACAAACCATAAATTCCCTGAAAGTACATGTTAGGCTTTCTAAGCGTACCCAGATTGTTGCAGTGGGCTCATCTTTCTGGAAGTTATCCGTCAAAGAATTCTATGGTTGCACAGGGTTTCCCTAAAAAATGTATAAAAAAGCAGAACAAAAAACACCTTTCCCTAAAATATCAATATCCAAACTAGAAAAAACAAGCTAAGTCTGAAAGTGCAAGATCCCCTGAACAGAACAATACCCAACATGCATAGGTACTATTAACCCTTTAATTTTCCAGCCTACTTGACATTTTGTCACCCTCTGTTGACAGGTCATTTTTCACCATTTTGTGCTATGTTTAACCGTGATTTTTGCAGGAATTTCCAGGAAAATTTTATATATTTTTTTGAGGCAGAGTTTAGACTTTAACATGAAATGTGTTTGCAATTTTTTTACTGTTAAATATTTTTAAGTAAAAAAGCTAAAAAAAATAAAAAAGTATTACGGTATTTCTTTTAAATTGTCTCATTTATGTTAAATAAACAATTTATTTTACTAAAGAAAGCGATATTGCATGTGAAAACCCAATTTTTCCTGATTACAACAGTACCACATATGTATCGGTAGCCCCTCCATTCTTGCCCAGGAGACCCCCCAAACTGGAAGGAGCATTTTATAACATTTACAAATAAAATACAACTACTATCCACACTATAAAGGGCTACATCTAAAAAAATTGTCATGGGGTCCCCCTTCCCGGGGGAGGGGGACCCATTTTTTTGGGAGGAATTTTAAGGGTTAAAAATACCCCCCAAAAAATGGCACGAGGTCTCCCTACCCAGCATAACCAGCCCTGGGACCAGCTATGGGGGCTTGCACAAGGCGCAGGTGTATGGCCACTGGCTCTTCTGCCCCCCCTGGACAAAAAACACACACACAGAATAAAAAAAAATATATATATTTTTTAATACTTACCTCCCATCTATCCCCGGGCACTGTGTCCCATGCTAATCACTTTGGCTTCAGCGCTCCTGCTGCTGCTGGAAGCCTTTTTTACCTGCTGGGCGACAGGTAACATAGGGTTAATTTAAAAAAAGACATAGGGTCCCCCCTCCCGGGGTGGGGGACCCCATTTTTGGGGGGAATTTTAAGGGTTAAAACCCCCAAAATCGGCGTGAGGTCCCCCCTACCCAGCATAACTGGCCCAGGACCAGCTATGCAGTACTTGTAGAACAGGGCGCAGGGGCCAGCTTTGGCAGCCCCTGGCCCTGTAGGCTACAAGCCCACATAGTCTCTGTGAGGCCCGGGCCCGTTTGCCCCCCCCTGGACTTTGGGGAGGCAGGTAATTTGGGGGGCCGGGGTTAAGGGCAAGTCACCAGCTAGCCGCAGGCTTTTACTTTACTCACTTTCGATCGTCAGCTCCTGTGTCCCTCACAGATCCGAATACAGATGGGGTCATCGCTGGCCAGTGGAGGGGGGGAGGCAGGCGATCAGATCATCGCTTGCCTCCCCCCTCCTGTGACCAGCGATGATCGCATGTGAAAGACCAACAGCCCGGAGCCAGGACGACACCCGGTGAGTGACGTAATAAGCCGTGCCCCAAAGGGGGTGATCTGAGGCGCCCCTGGTGAAGAGGAGACCGGGTGGGAGCGATCGGGCACGGGGGTGAGTAAATGTCTTTTTTTTTTGTTACATGCAATTCCAGCGGCTGCTTAAGGGGTTGGGGTAGGGCTATTCCGGCCACTCCCCTGCAGCCGGGGGGGCCTGGGTGGGGGATCGAAGCCCCCCGGATGAAGAGGAGACCTGGCTGGATCGAACGAGGGGTCAGGTGAGTTTTTTTTACTTTACTTTTACTGTAGCAGGGGGGAAAGTCAAACACATAGATTCTATGTGCTTGGCACTTAAGTGGAGTGGAAGCGAGCACTAGAATCTACGTGCTTGGCACTGAAAGGGTTAACTTTAATACAAGTGCAGTAACATTTTTTGTTCTATTTTCACCTGTACCTCCAATAGAGATATTTACAGGTGAGGTGCATCATTTTCCCAATCAAGCAAGGATAATTATTTGGAAATTCTGAAATAACAGCACCCTATGAGGTATGTTAAGGAATTGCCATTCTTTCTGCATAGCCCATAAAGTGCTGAGGCTTCCAAATATTCCAAAAATGATCCTCACTGCATTAGAAACATGATGCACCTCACCTGTAAAAATCCCCATTGCAGGTACAGGTGATTTTTGGGGATTGCACTTTTTTATTTGTGAAAGTTAAAAAGCTCACCCAGATGCATGTTGCAATTTACAGCCAAATACGCACGTGCATGTAAATGCGCATGACCCCCTTTTATCATCACTTATATTGGCTCCTGCATCCACTCACAGCTAAAATGCCGCCTCACTGATTTGCTACTGGTCGTGGCCAGCTTGGAGCACACGGGAGGCTTCTTGCTTTCCCAGCATCCCAGCAGTGCTGCTGCCTAGATTTAATCTAAATAACCCACAATGCAACATTTCTAAATAATGCAGAATAAGGCCCATCTGATGCATTATTTTAAACCAAGGTATGAGTTAAATCAGGGTGTGATTCAGTAAAGAGAAATCAATGTCATTACTTTTTTTGTTTACTTTTTAAGGTGGACCAAAACCCACAATGATAGCCCCAGGAATCTATAAGATTCCTGGGCCGATCCATCCCCCCCCCTGGGCATCCAAAACCAGGATGCCCCCACTGTGTAAAACCCCCCAGGTCGCCTCATACACTTACCTTGTTTCCCGGTTCAACGGCGCATTTGTGAATGACTGGCGCGGGCACGCTCCCTGTTAGAGGGAAGCGGAGGATGCAGCCGCTAGCACGCTCGGAGCGTGAGTTGGCGAGTTGGCATTGGCGATCTGGGGGGTTTCACACAATGGGGCATCCCCAATCGGGGTGCCCTTGGGAAAGGACCAAAACCCAGGATAGTCAAAATCCTGGGTTTTGGTCCACTTTAAGTACATCTTTAAGTCCCTGTTCAGACATACACTAACCTCCTCCCACTTAGAAACAGTATAAAAAGAACCATTTCAATGTATCTCAAAAAATTGTTGCTTTTCCTAGTCTTATGACGGAAAATATTGATTTTATGAAGACGGGAGGCGAGTATCATTGCATTAAACTTCCTTTAATGCTCCAATAGCAAATATACATATACATAATAATAACATATTTTCAGAGAAAAACATATAAATATGAGGCATATTCTGCCCAGTAACTAATATTCAAATGAGGCAAGCTGTACTGTCCAATCATGTCTTTCCTCTAAGTCTATATATATTGCTGCCAACAGTAAAACTTCCTCTTTCAATAAGCCACTCAGGAAATTAACAGAAGAACTTTGAGGTACAAGTCCAATTGAAGAGAATATTCGAAAACTCCAGCGCAGAAAATAGGAAAATGCGATCTGTTGATCCGTTGAAGAAAGAATGATATTGTTCTCGATTCGAAATCCTTAATACCCTAAAACATATTTGGGAGGGATGATACTCTCCTCCCGTCTACATAAAATCACTATTTTCCTTCATAAGGCAAAGAAAATCAACAATTTTATTTCAGACGGGAGGCTCCGATCATTGCAAGTTTAAAGCTACTAAAATGTGAAAAATATCAGATACTAAACATTAAGACATTAATTAAGGCCTGTAATAAAAACCAGTCCGCTGTCCTAAGGATTTCTGTTAAAGACCCTCCTGATTGAGCTGCTTTAGTTGTTGCTGCTCTCCTAATAGAATGGGCGCCAAATATAGAGCTATCAATACCAGCTAAGGTCATAGGGCCTGATGCAGAGCCTCCCCCGGTCTGAGCTTAAAACCTTCCGATTGTCCGGGGCTCCCGTTTGAATCGTGGCTCAAATGTGATGCAGAGCCTCCGTCGGAATGGCTCCCTAACTGATCCGTCAATTTGTCTTCACTCGAAAAGTGTTTTTTGCTCTCTCGGGTGCCTTCAATTTGATCGGGGCTTCCGTTCCCGTTCACACGGGCGGCCCGTTTTTCCCGGCTTTTTCCTTGGTTTTTGAATGTACCTGCTTGGTTTCCGTCGTATTTGACCTTCCATTTTGGTGTTTTTTTCAAGTATACTTACATCTCCATGGCTCTTCAGTTGTCAATCTGGCTACACGCAAGCGCACATCCCTCAACCTCCATTGGAATATACATATGGCACCAACTGCCAATTTCACACATATATATATATTTAAATAAATTTTTTGTTGTTCCTTCTTCCTTGCCATTAATGCATACCTTAATCTCCTTGTTTGTTCCTTCTTCCTTGCCATTAATACTTACCTTAATTGTTTGTGAGTTTTTCTGATTTATTGTCCCATATCTAAACCTTTTGTGTCATGTAAATGTGTGCTGATGTTGTGTGATTGTACTTTTGCAGGAAATACTCTCAAAATATTATTATTTTTTTAATTAAATTTTTTTTTTTTTTGGTTGTTTAAGGTTTTTTTTGGATAAAAATGAAAAATAAAAAGTTTAACATTTGTAAACAAAAAAAAAAAATTAGGCCTCGGGGTCTTGAGGGTGTGGTAATCTTTGATCTGTGAATGAAAAACAACATTCGTTTAGCATTTTTTTTTTGGTTTGGTTGTGCGTTGTTTTTTTGGGGCCCTTTTCAAACCGGACCTTCTGCGTGATTTAATGAAAAGCCCAAACTCTTTTAAAAAGATTCCGCAGCATCTTAAACTAATATATAGTAAGTTTTTAGTCAATCAATTATTATTATTTCCCCCACTGGGCTGCAACTCAGTTCAGGAATTTTGGATACGTGCGCCGCCATCTTGACTCAGAAGCATCACACTTACTGAGGAGAGGAGAGTGGGATAAGGTACAGGGGGTGGGTTATAGCTGTGCTTTGCTCACACAGAGCAGAGCTGTGCTCTGGAAAAGGTTGGTAAGATGATTTGTAAGGTGGACAATCTGTATGTACAGGGTGTGGGAAATATTTAAGATAGACTCTTATTCAGAGTTAAGGTCCGCTTTAAGGGCTTTTTTTTATAATTTATTTTGGAAATGTTTCTGAATTTTAGTTTTCAAATGGAATTGTTTGCTCATTTTCTTTAGTTTAAATAAATACCACTTACAAGGTTTTGGCCGCACATTGCGTCGGGGGCGGAGTCTCCCTTCAGCCTCCCTCTGTTGCTGTTGTGAATCTGTATGGATGACAAACACACTGATATTAGAGACTGTTGTTCTTTCATGAATATAATATTAAGTTAGGCTTCTAGGTATCAATCTACTCACCTTCCCCAGCAACCTCTTCCTCCTCGCACCCTTCCTCACTCATCCCTTGGGATGTTCCAGCGACGTCTGAATCTACAACAATAGTGCACATGAGTATCTGTATTTAATGCATGTATTTCCACATATCTAACTATATTTCCCTTACCGGAGTCCGGTTGAGGCTCTGTTCTGCTAGACTCCCTGCCGTCAGATTGCCCCCTCCCCTGCATGCTGAGGTCCAGCGGCTCCTCCGAGTCACTTACAGAGGAGGGGGTGGCCGTTGACCCTGGCGGTGGGCCACCTACACCTTCACCTATTTCGCCCAACACTGGGCTGCGTGTCCTGGTCCGGGTGGGGCGGAACCGTAGATTCCATTCATGTGCTGAAATACAAACACAATCATTAAGCCACGCCCAGGCGATGCCAGGGTTATAGGTGCATTTACATTTTAAACACTTACATGGGAAATGTTTTGCGAAGTACCGCCTCACCCGGGCCTTATGCCTTCTTTTTAAATCAGACCAGTGTTGGGCGATCTGGGTGAAGGTATAGGTGGTTTGGGATCGGCGTTCTATCGCCTCCACCACCTCCAGGGCCAACGTCTGTTTGTCATAATCTGACGGCAGGAAGTCGTAGCGATTCCTCAGCATCATCTGTTATTAAAAAATACAAGGACACACCATTAATCCACCAAATACATTAACAAGTTTCCTGGCCTAACTAAAGTCACTTTATTAACCTCTTGCTGCCTCACATTGCCCTAGTTCTGCTATCTGCATGTAGCCTAGTTTGTTGCTGCGTACATGTGTTAAACTAAGGTGGGCTGGTATGTAACGTGACAAACTAAGTTGTTTAAACTATTCTTGGGGGTAAAGATGGCGGGCGACATCTTGTCTTCTTTACCAAGGTATAGCTCTGACGTTCCCCCGCGGTGACGTGCGTGCGTGCGCGCACTCGCTGTTGGGCACGCCCACACGGGAAACATATTTAGCGAACAAGCCACTCCGCTCGGTGTGGGATACCATATCAATATGGGCAGACCTAAAGTGAGCAAAAATAGCCAAGCAAGGCCAAAGGCACATAGCAGGAAGCGTGGCGCCAGGAAAATATAGCTTTTGCAGCTAGCACACAGCAATTCAATGCCACTGTGTGCACACAATTAACCAACATAAGTACCCAATTACAGGTATTATACCGCAATGTGTCTGCCCTTACCAGCCATATGGGTGACCTAGTCCAACAGTGGCAGCACATTAATGAAAGCCTGGCACGCATTGCTGCAAATATTGTTCCACACCGGCATTCATCTGCACCATCCTCCCACACATACCACTAAAGATTTTGGTTACAATATCTGTCCCCACGTGTAAGTTTCCTTTTTTCAAAAAATCAAGAAATTAAAACTAACAATTTGTTTAAGCACAATAAAAAGTAAGCCAAAAAAAACACTTGTGTTCTATGCAAATACATTCTCAACAAGTTGCGCACGTATGGTTTGTGCGGTGCCACTTTGGCTGTCTGAGAAAGGAGGGGTGTGCTCTTCAGCAAGAAAAATATGATCGGCAGGCAGGTCAGAATATCTGGTAACCCTGCTACGAATGGCCAGGTTGTGTAGGATCCCGCAAGCGATTACAATTTGTATGACCTTGGCCGGCTTATATTGGAGTGCCCCCCCCAGTCTGATCTAGACAGCGAAAACGCATCTTGAGCAAAACAAATGCTCGCTCAACCACCGAGCGAGTCCTCCTATGAGCAGTATTATAGCGCTCCTCTGCCTGGGAAGATGGGTGCAGGATGGGGTTCAGCAGCAAGGGGAGCAAAGGATAGCCTGAGTCACCTGCAAAAAAAAAAAAAAAAAACATTTTATAACAACTCCCAAAGTTTAGGGGTGCATAGCAACATTATTAAAGAGGGACAAATAGGTGAGCGGGCTAGTGTTGTAGGAAAAGACATTTGGAATGAGGCTACCTGCACATCCAACCTGGACACTCCTTAAAAATGTCTGTGGGATGGTACTTACATAAGAGGGCAAGAACAGGACGCAATAGGGTACAATCACTTAACCCATTTAATTTGAAGCTCAATAATTAGGCTCAAAATATACTACGAAGATAGTTACCAAATAGTGTGTTAAGGGAAAAAACACAGTCAGACAGGGTGGGCAACCAATACAAGTTTCATACACATACCCAGTAGCCAGCCACCAAAAAGATCGCCAGATTTGAATCGCTCATCTAGGCAGGAATTCCTCAAGATGTGCGCATCATGCGTCGAGCAGGGAAAGCCAGCAAAACGACTCCCAAAAACCAATTCAGGGCCAGCCACTGCCTGCACATTTATGCAATGTCCCATCTTCCAGTTCCTGCACACAAGCAATAAAAAAACAATTAGGTAAACCCTGTAAAAAGGACCCCCAAAAAAACCCCCAAAAATATAACAAATACTCATGCCATCGATGTCCAAAGGCGTGCGGTGCAGCCTGGTTTCTGCCATACTCAGCAGGACAAGACCGCGGAGCTGGCGCCGCTGACTGCTCCAACAGAGGACTACATATTATTGCCCGAGTGCAAATACGGCTGCTCTGACTGCCCGTAAGTGAAGGCTCGGCGGCCCCGTTTTATTAGGGTGATTTTAATCGGAAATCAAGGCTCTGCATCACTGAAAAAAACGGACCAATGAACGAGGCGTCCGTTTTCCCGGGAAACAGCCTCGTGCGAGCCGACAATCGGAAAGGCGGCTGAGTGAACACCTGAGTGCATAAACGCACACTAAAATCAACGTAGCACCCTTTCCTGACCCGATCAAAGCCCAAAACCAACGGGAAAACGCACGGGATAGCTGAACGGGGAGGCTCTGCATCAAGCCAATAGTTTGTTTAATCCATCTGGCCAGAGTGGAATACGAAACTGGTAAATGAGGATGACAAAATGAAATTAGGAGTTGGAAAAAAGGTGAAAAGAACAAAAAGGATCGGTCCTAAGCTCATAAGTTTAAAACATTTAACTACACACAACTTTGGTTGGAGAGGAAAGGCTGGATAAAAAATAGAATGAAGACCAGTTTTGGTACTTCGAGATATGGAGAAAAGAACTCCTTCCGGTGAGTATTGTCTTTGTGATATATCCAAAGCTCGAATATCCGATACTCTCTTAAAGAATACCAGACATAGAAGGACTGTTAACTTGAAAGAAAGGAATTTGAAAGACATATTGTAGTTATCCTCCCAAGATGAAATTAAGTTAAGTAGAACTGATACGTCCCATGTAGTGTGACATTTGGGCAAAGGAGGTTTTCTAAAGCGAATACCTTTCATGAGACGACAAACAATCGGGTGTCTACCCACCGAGATAAAATTGATGGGTGAATGTGAAGCAGAGATGGCTGAACGATAAACATTTATGGTTCGATAAGCCTTGCCTGAATCAAAAGAAATCAGACAAAAAAATTAAGATGTAGGATAAAGGTGCTGAAACGGGATCCAAGTGCCTTTGTGAGCACCAATGAACCTAAATTTTGCAGGCTGATCTGTAACCAGATCTGCTGCCTGGTGCCCAAGCTGCTGAGAGGAGATCTATAGTTGATTGTGAACGTTCTGAACTAATTCCAGTTGTCCTGATATCAACCAAGCTACTAATAAAAGGTGACCCGACAGAAGGAGAGGATGGTAATTGCCCAATGGATCCGTGAGACTGGAATGAAAAGCTGGGAGGATCCTCGGGATGTCGATCGTCATTCCCAGCACTTGTGGAAACCATGACTGAGTGGACCACCATGGGGTAATGAGAACTACAGTAACTCTCTGGTTTGTGATCTGGAGAAGAAATCTCAGGAGTGAGAGAAAAAAAGGAGGGAAAGCGTACAGAGTTGTCTGAGACCATGATTGACAGAAAGCATCCACTCCTATAGCGTCTGGGTCTGGACGCCAACTGAAGAAGAGAGGGGTCTGTCGATTGGGACGAGGCGCAAAAAGATCTAACTGGAGCGGACCCCAAAGTGTATCTATCTCTTTGAAGATCAATGGGTCTAATCTCCAATCACTGGAGTCGGATCGAAAATGGGAATACCAATCCGCTACCGAATTGGAAATTCACAGAATGTTCCTGTGTTCTAAACAATTGATATGGAGGAAAGACTCGATTTCTGACCATCTCCCTCCTGTGGATAATGGTCCGCATCGAGTTCCCCATCCCAGAAGGCTTGCTTCCAATTTTATCATTAAATCTGGGTTGGATGCGAAAAGTCCATTCCCATTCCAATCCTGTATATGACGGAGCCACTAGATCAATTCTTCTTTAGCATCTGCAGATAGTGGAATTTGATCCGAGTAATTCAGACCCTGTTTTAGATGTTGAGACTTCAATCTCTGGATTGCTCTGTAGTGAAGGGGAGCTGGGAAAATCGCGTGAATGGAGGCAGAAAGTAACCCTACGATGTGAGCGAGTTTCCTTAGGTATACTAGTTCTTTGTTCAGAATAGTCGGTATTTCCTTTCGAATCGTATGTAAATTTTCGGGCAGGAAGGCTCAATAGATTTGACTGGGTATTTATCATGAATCCTAAAAATTCCAGTTCTCTGGAGGGATTTTGCGTTGATTTCTTACCTCGGGACCTGGGAACTCCCCTGTGACCACGTGCTCACCAAGGACTTCCTCTAGATGGGAAAAATGGTGGGGGCTGGTAGGGAGCTGGTTGGTATTGTACCCTTTCCTGGGGTATAATAGGGACTTTGATGTATGGTCAGGATGTCTGCGATCTGCCGGGAAAGCGGGCCTTTTCTTTCCCAGCCCTCTCAAAAAAATTAGGGTTAAATATCCTCTTAAGGGATGACTGCGCTTTGTCAAGGGAGTTGAAAAGACCTACATATTTATTGAGATCTTTCAGAAAAGAGTCGCAGAGTAAAACACCTTCACTAGAAGGGTATGGATCATTATGAGCCAAATGCACCAATTGTGGGTCTAATCGCAACAGAGCTGATTTGCGTCTTTCAAAGGACACTGCTGCATTTGTATTACCTAAAATACACATTATACACGTAATATCTCGGTATTAGTTGGTTCACCACTAGACATGGATTGCTCAGACATATTTACAATTTTTGTCAGTGGCCCCAGTAGGTCCAATAATTTATCTTGAATAGATTTAAATGATCTATCAATTCCCTTTTTCGGGTGTTTACCTGACTTCATTAAATATTTGGAAAGGGCCAGGTCTCTCTCAGGTGTAGCAGAAACTTTAAAGGGCGACATCGGGCGAGGGCATTCCGCTCTAAGTTTATTACGATCTACCCTATCTAATGGTTTATTAATAAGGGAAGCAACATATTATGCTATCTGAGGAATGGGAGACCACTCCCCAGATCTTGGATGCTTTATTTGATCTGGCATAAAAAATGGAAGACCCTGAGAGTCTAAAATCATTGTATTAGACTTATCTGTAATGGTGGATGGTAAATCCGAATCTACATACTTAGCGTCATCGCTGTCATATGCATCTCCCAGGGAAAAGATGCGTCAGATGAATCCTCGCTAGAATATATTATGTATGAATCTGGCTTACTGAGCTTAGCAGCTATGCCTGCCCTTTTTTCAAGTTCTTCCTCTGGGCCAGAGGGTCGATATTGTCAGGAATCCACTCTGTGGAGGGATGTATTATCAAAATTATGTACACTTTCTCTCGCTCTATATTTAGCCGGAGAGTCCTCATTGTCCACATTATGTCTCATCCGGGGTGGACTTCATGGGTCTTTTTGTGGTGGAATTGTCAGCTGACCAGAATTTATCTGAAGGTGTTGAAGGATGGATACTCTCAGGGGCATGTTTCGTCTTATGCATAGCTAAAGCCACAGATTTATTAATATTGTCATTAACTGATGACATTGAAGAATCTAGAGCCTGCTGTATAGATGTATCTACTAGGTCCTTAATGGACTCCGCTAGTGTTCCCTCAGATAAAGCTGATGCAAGATTCTCCTGCTCCATCCTTGTATAACCACTTCCTTCAGACATATTGTGAGGAAACAGAAAAAATATATCAAAATTGAGACCCAATATAATTTAAGTCAGTCAGGATTTAAATAAATCCAAAAAAATGCTGCCCAATAAGATGAACTACCTAATAGTAGAGATAGAAACATAGACATAGAAGGTTGACGGCAGAAGGAGACCATACGGTCCATCTAGTCTGCCCTTATGTGTATACTGTATGTACTCTTTATCTTAGGATAGATGTGTGCTTATCCCAGGCATGTTTAAATTCAGTGACTGTTGATGTTTCAACTACCTCTGTTGGAAGTTTGTTCCAAGCACCTACTACTCTTTCTGTAAAATAATATTTTCTAACATTGCTCCTGATCTTCCCCCCGACTAGCTTCAGGTTGTGCCTCCTTGTTCTATCATTAAGTTTCTTCTTAAAGTTTCTTCTTAAAGTAATAAAAAAGAAGGGGCACTAGATGGCAGCAAGGGCAGAGTGTCTGTTGGGCCACTTTCTTTTGCGTGGTCCTGGAGTGAAGGAACTGAAAGGAGGGCAAACGTTGGAGCCCTGCTACGGCCTCTATATAGCATTTCAGGAAATGGAGGAAAAGTCCACGGGACAGGCATCAGTCAAGCGCCTTGCTTTCTTACTTTTGCAGTTGGGTGAACAGTTCTTTTAAGTAGATCAATCACCAGGATTTTCACTACCGAGGTGCTTGGTCCTCTTACCTGGGGCATCCTGACTTGGGATGCCCTACACAGTAAACCCCCCCCCCATGTGGCCCACTCAACTTACCTTTCCTTCGTTCCCATGGCACATGTGCAGACTCTCATAATGTTCTCTTTTCTTTAAAACATTCCATATTTTAACACTTTTTCTGAAATATCCCTAATTCCACTAAATATTTTAAAGCAGACCAAAACCCTGCAAGACCCTCAGCAGCTCGTTGTGAACTGAAAAATGTGGGTGTGCAACCTGGTTTCCTTAAAGTAGATGAACAGTCAAAGAGTATCCCTCCATCCTCCCCTGGAGCTGAAGCAGAACAGGGGATTACAACACAAAAACTGCCTACCTTGCCAGGGATGCAGTGCAGTCACAGGCACCAGGAGCATACATACCACAGGAGTAGTGCAAACACATGCCCCCAGGCCCAGCGATTGCTGCCTCCACCACCTCTGCGGTATATACCTACTGATATACTTACCTAGCCATGGCGCCTCCCTCCCTCTGGACACTGCCGCCACTGTGCATGGGCCCTAGCACTACATTGGCACGGCGCGCACGGTCTCCTCCAACGTCACCACACAGCTGCCCTTCTCCTCTGGCAGTGGCACGCATGCCCTGCTTCTCGTAAAGTGGCGCTGCAAGCGCCTTGCTCCGACCGGCTGGTGGGGGCCCTGATGTGATGATGGGGGTCTGTGGTGGGGGCTCTGCTATGGGGCCCCATCAGGGCTATGTACACCCCTGACTGGCACTCCTGCAGCAGCCGCACAGACAGTGCACAGAACGGCATCCCCTGCTCTGTGGGAGCATGCCTGTCCACCCATTCAAGTGATTGGGTGAGTGGGGCCGCTCTCAGAGTGGAGGAAGATGCTCTGTGCAGCAGATCCAAGATGGCTGCACCCAGTGCCTGACTCACCAGCGATTAGTTCTGGATCCCGGTATAACAGGCATGATTATACCTCCAGCCCAGACTATACCCAGGTATCTGAGCCCTCTGAGCCTCTGTATTTCTGGTAATGGGCTGCGTGGATCACACAAATGTTCTGATCTCTTATTTCTGGATGTCCAAGTGTTTTATCATGATCACTGCCAGATTGTTCCCTCATTTTGAAAGGCTTTCAGACACAAAGACATCCCATCCCTCGAATGTCTTATTGCAGCCAGTGGCGGACATTTTTGGATCATATGGCTCTTCCCACACAATTTTTGTTGTCACATACAATTTAGAATTTATTTGGTTCTGTGGCCAAATGCTTTGGCTTAAACATGTTACTTGGCTTTAGGGTTTAAGCACACAATGTGCCATGAAAAAGAATGTGTTAACCCATAGCTGTTACAAAAAGCACGCCACTCTCTAATGCATGTATGCACAACCTGTGGCATGCACTGCCCTCACTTGCAGCCCCCAGCACCCCTAAGGAGTTAGCAAGCAGAGCTTTCTTTGCAGTGCAAGCGGCTGACCACAGGGGCAGTGTGTCTCTAATTTCCAAAGCAGAAAGTGGGTCATCAATAAACTTCTCTATAGAGGTAGGTGACACACATGTGCTACTGGAGCGTTGTTTGTGCTGGCTGTGTCTGGTGATGCTCAAGTAGACTCCAGCTCACCTTTATCCACCTCTTTCCTCCTTACCTGTGTTCATTTTACAGGGCGGGGGGGGGGTAATTTTGACTGGTATTCTGCTTTCAGGGAAACAATTTTTGCTTCTGGGTAGCTGGGTAGTTGCTCTTTCCCGGGGTGGAAGAGAGAGACATCCCAGCCCTATGTACCCTCTAAAACGACCTACCTCTCACTCCTGGCTTAACTTCCCCCTATCCCTGCCTTAACCACTACACAACCCAGCCTGTTATCTGACTGCTGAGGGACATCCGCAGTCATGCTTGCCCTTCTGCCCTAAAGCAGGGGCATCCCTTTCCTGATCCAGTGGTATTTGGACATAGGCACCTGCCAAGAATGAAGCAGATTCTAGCAACACTAGTATTTTTTGTTAAATTAACTTCCTGACTTTTATGACCAAACAGGAAGTGAGACTGCAACCCCTCCCCAGGAAGTTCTAATTTTCCTCTTTTCTAAAGTTTTGGCTGGTGTTGGACTGGTACCTGGATTAATCTAAAATGTTCCATTTGGATATACATCAAATAATGGAGTATTATCTTGTTGCTTCTTTACACAAGCTAGTTAATACGCCCAACTGTTTCCTCCAGCAATTCACTTGCTGGAAGTTTTGTAATGCATGACTGTATCCTGTGTCTGCTTCCAATTAGTTCAGCACGCGTTGCCAGTTTATGGCAGAATAACGCTCCCATCTGTTGCTGTAGGCTGGTGAATGTCGAGAAAGTCAAATAACAAGGCTAACATTACATTCTCTGTTCTAGGAAACAGCCTACTTGTGTGTACGGGATTGTTATTGTCTTCTGCATACAATAGAGGAGTGGACATATAGACAGACACCATTACCATGATGTTTATTGTAATGTAAGGTCTGCAATCCAGCATTGGGGGGGTTCATACAACCCAACTGCATTTATTAAAGCAGAAGTCCACTCCAAAATTGTGTTCCCCTAACAACTGACACATTTTGCACAATATTACCGTATCTATGTCTGTAATATATGTGGAGTATGCTCTCCCACCATTCACTATTATAGCCATGCTGCTGGGTGATGTCTCCCCCTTCCCCCTCTCCAAGCCCTGAACAAGTTAGGAGAGAGACACAGGCCAAGGGCAGGGGGGTGAAATCACTTTCCGCACAGCAGGAGATCTGCTATTTTGGTAGAAGTCTATGGCTTTGGCTGCTGCGGGAGAGCTTTTATGTGGTCACATAACATTAATGGCAGTCAGAAATAAGACTTTATATTATCTAAAATGTGTCTATCTTTGGAGAAAGTGTCATCAGGGCCTAAAGCTGCCTCGCATCAATTTTCCATGTAATGGATGTGGAGCCTCATTGTGACAGTCTTGGATTGCTGGTGGCCCTCTGCGCATAGACCCCAGAAACTCCCCAAATCCTTACATGAACCTCTATCACCTTTTTGGATTTTTTTGGCCTGCTTTAAGGGGTCAGTGCGGGAAGCAGCCCATTTTTGGGTGTAAGGATTTGGACATGAACTCTGTATATTGGGATACTAAAGGTGGATCTGTGCAGACAAGGTAGATAGTTTATTTTTGAAGGCTGGGTGCTCGTACACTGCCTTATTATATTAGAGGCTGGGGGAGTCTAGGGCAGCATGATCATCAAATACAGACCTTTGTGAGATGCAGATGATGGGGAGAGTAGGGATAAAACTGGGTAAAATGCAGGAGCTAGTGTGAAGGAACGATCCAGTTAAAATGTGGAAAACCCACAGATACAAGTCCGGAGTTCCCCTTTATTTCCCCCTGTTAAGGCTTCCTAGTCATCAATATGCACAGGTTCTAATCTCCCCAGGAAGGGGAATTTGCATTTCTGGGTTGAGCAGGGAAGATCACAGACTCCCTGCTGATTCTCTCACACCTTCAGCCTGAGAAGGCTTCAGTGGGTCTGGAGATGGGAGGACCCCTGGCTGTCAATTCGTCGACACAAAGATGAGAGCCGCAGACCAGCGGCACCAACACAAATCAGACCATAGCTGGACCACCATGTGTCTCAGCACCAAGGCAGGTACAGAACCAGAAAAGGCTCACTAAACCACACGAAGAGGTAGGTTTCTCTGGGCCCTGCGACATAGGAAACCTAGAGAAATGGAGATTTAAGGTTCTGACCCATTTAGGGACCCCATTTTTGGACACATCGGATGCCCGGCATCCAGCCCAATCTTTTGGTGCCGTATCCACCCCCTGCTCAAAGTTAGAACCTCTAAAGGGTTTTAGGGGATAAAGCAAGCTCCAGAACGGTGGGAGGTGACAATCCGTCCCACAGAAGGGAGGGAGTGAAAGGGTCCTGAGGCATAAAAGGGGTAACCCTGGGCCATGCTTTTGTCACTTCTCTGGAGAGGTCACGGTTCACACGTGCTGGAGGTGTCCATCAACAATCTTGCCGCTTACCTCTTGTGGGAGCTCTTCATCACCACTACTCTGCAACTGCATACTAAGGTAACAGACCATTGTCTCTCTGTGTAACTCACTGTAACCTGTAACACACTACTCAGAACAGCATTTGTATTATTTCATATTCCATCATAGCCAAATGTTTATCACTGCCTAGTGTGCTTATAGCATTAAAACCTATATTTAACTTGAGCGATCTTTTTGCCTTAGCCAAGTATCTGTGTGTCCACAGGCTTTGGGCCTATTAGCCAAACGGACGGGGTTTGGGGAAAGCGGTCTGTATGTCCGGAGGTCCCTGGTTTATAATTGGATCACGTGACCTGCAGTTCCCTGACAGACAGGGTGAGAGAAGGTCATCAGAGCAGCCTCTAAAAATGGCCCTGACTTGCACCCAAACAGGAGTGCATTCTTAATTTTATACATGGCAGCTCAAAACAAGAGGGTGGAAACCCACATGATTATAAGGGATAATGGGATCAATTCAATGGCTGGAAAGTTTTTTTTTTTTTAACTTGTAAAATACTTGCAGGTTAATTTCTAGCTCCACCAGCCCCAATGGTGCAAGCTCTCTTCTAAGCAACGTCTCCATCATAAGATTTAAAGTGGACCTCTTAGCAAGTGCTATGCTCAAAGTTAACCTGTGCTTTCTCTAATCCAGATTTGGAATATCCCTCTTTGTAAATCTCCCTATAATCTTGCCTAGTTCTTTTCTCACAAGAGTGAAAAAAAGAGCTTGGCTCATGACTCCACAGAGACCGAAATCGGAACAGCTCTTAAACGCCAGCCAAGTAAAATTTATGTGACTGCCTCTCCTACCATTAAACTCCAGCCATGTAAATTTTACATGCCTGGCTTTCCCCCCTGCTAGCAGCCAACGAACCAAAAAACCTCCTGATCCTTTTATCGATCCATCCTGGTCTCTGATCCCCCTCAGGCTCTTCTGATTTCAGGAAAGGGGCCAGAATTGGGACCCTCCCGCTTCCACTGCCACCACCACTGACAATCATTGTAAAAAATTAAAATGACTCTTACTGACCTCTGTGCGCGATCTTTCCCGACAGGTCTCCTCTTTCCTCCGGGGGCCTCTGATCCCTCCCATGCTCCTCTGGCTTCCCCCCGCTTCCACCGTCACTGCCGTCCCTAGCTCAGCATTCTTGGGGGCGGGGCAGATGACATAATATTGCTGAAGTCATGCTGCTCTTGGCCTGAGAATCTTCAGATGTGGTGATGGATGGGGGGGTGGAGGGACAGGGGACATTGATCCTCTGCCTCTCCACCTCTCTCCACCAATCACCACATCTGTCATTGGATCAGCGAGGCGCATGATCGGCATGGGACAGCAGAGGATCCTAGGTGAGTAAAAAAAAAAAATGATACATTGAAACAATAAATTACATTTGTTCTAGTGTGTGTGGTGTCTTTTTTACAGTTAACCCTTTGTGAACTAGTAAGGGGTCCATGAGTCACAAGGCTTTGGGTCTGGCAAGTCAACTGCTGCTAGTAGGTGACTTACCATTAACCCCCAGCCCCCCCATTACCTGCCTCCCCAATGGAGGGAACAGAAGAGCCAGGGAGCCATGAAGGCTATGCAGGCTTGTAGCTTTCAGGGACGGGGCCACCAAAGCTGGCCTCTGTGCCCTGGTCTACAAGCCCCCATAGCTGGTCTTGAAAAACTGCAAGGTGCGCATAGCAGTTTTTTACCTGAAAATCTCCTAAAGCACCGCTTCAGTTTGGGGGAGTCTCCTGGGCAGGAAAGGGAGAAATTGGGCTCTTACATACAATATATATATATATCGAGGTGTTTGCCTGGACAGCAACCTAAGTGTGAATGTTGCATCAAATGCAAACTACAAGAGTTTGAAGTGGATCACCCTGTGGGGTCAGCCTGGAATCTAAAAGATTCCTGGGCCAGCCGCTAGCCTGCCCCAAAGGCATCCTATACAGTTTGCCCTGCTGTGTGAAACCCCCCAGGGACACCGGTAACCTTACCTGATTCTGTCAGCTCCCGTAACACCATCTTTGCGGGCTGCCGCATCTCCGGTTTCCTTATATCTTTGCACTCTCCCCACATCCAGCCATTCAGATGCCCATTTTGTCCTTGGTAACTAGTGGTGGAGGCTCTGTAGTGGCGTAAATAACTGTAATCTGCAAGGAGTGCATGAGCGAGATGAAGTTTGGGCTGTGAAGTCTCATGGAAAGCCTTCCCGCCCCTTAGTAAATCGGTTCAGCGTGATTGATTTAGATGCAGAATAATCTGTAACTCACGCTGAGAAATGTTTTGATAAGACACTATTCCGAGCTGCCATTTCTTTGATCTGTGAAGCGTGTATCTTGTTAGTACATGTGCGTGTATGTGAATACAGCCCTGATTGGCTGTAACAGCAGCAGGAAGGCTTACAGCCATGCTGCTTGCACGCTTATTTTCTCTGCCTATTTATTTTTACAACAAAATATGGCAGTGCTTCTACAAATCCATCTCGAAATATGACATTGATGACTCAAGATTTGGAGAGTATCTTTTAGCCCTGAGCCAATTAAATGTCATTTTTCATAGTGAGTAAGATTTGCATACAATAAAACATCGAGATATGCCTCATTTTCTACCAAAAAACAACTCAAACCTCCTGCTATTGGGGAGATAGATTTCATTAAACCTGACATAAATAAAAATACTTTTTCATTAGCTTCCCTCAATATAGTTTCTGCAAAGTTAACAGAACTGATTTCAATATTTAGCTGCAGCCCAATTTAAATGTGAAGCCTTCACCCCCGGAGGGCTGATGGCAGGGTGCTGGCGCTTTATAAAAGTTTTTAAAATGCTTTAGCATTCGAGGATTACTAACCCTGAGTAGCAAGCAAATGGACTTTTATTCCCATGGCACAGACCTACTGCCGACCTTAGGTTAATACTGAGGAGGTGCGCTGTGCAAATTTCAGGAGGTGCAGCCATACAGTCTCACACAGGCAATAATGGAAACAGATAAATCGATAAAATGAGAAGAGGGATAGGGGAAATGTGAAGGAGAGATGTTGAGAATGTAAAAGTGTATGTGTTAGAGAGAAAGAGAAAACACAGAAAAAATAGATGGATAGAATGAGGAAAACAGAGGATGAGTGGAGGAATGGGGGAAAGAGAAAAAGAAGGAGGAAATGTGAAGGAGAGATGGAGAGAATGTAAAAGTGTATGTGTTAGAGAGAAAGAGAAAACACAGAAAAAATAGATGAGTGGAGGAATGGGAGAAAGAGAAAAAGAAGGAAGAAATGTGGAACATATAGTGAGACACGGTAAATGTTTAAAAGGGGATGTATGGAATGTAAGGTCAGAGAAAGATAGAAAGGGAAAAGGGAATGTGGAAAGGGGGAAAGGGAATGTGGAAAAAAGAGGGACTGGGTGGAAAAGAGATAATGATGGGGGCATGAAAAAAAGAGTCTGGGGGATTGACAGGAGAAAAAGGAGGAAATCTGGAAATGTGGGAACGAGATTGAGAGGGGGGAATGTAGCAAAGAGACGAAGATGTAGGAAATGTGGAAGACAGGAAAAAAGAGGGAAGGAATTTGAAAATAAGAAAAAGAAGGGAATGTAGAAAAAAGGAGGAAACCAATGAAATGTGTAATAAGGATGGAGGGAATGTGGGAAAAAGGGGAAATAGTTAAGGAATTATGGAAAATTAAATGAGGAATAAAAGTAGGAAATGCCAGGGCTTGCCAGCCCTGGAGCAAGTGTGCATGGGGGCAAGAGAACCTTTTAACAGCTCCCAATATAGAGACGGAGGACATAGTTTATAAGTGCACAATTTACTAAGAAATTTCTTTTAGTTTCATCTTTTTGAAGGCATCAGCAAATCGAACAATTCATAGATACTGTAGAGTTGAATGAGATCAGCTGAAAATCGGAGTATACACATGGTCGGACTTTGGGGTGTGCCAGCTGTGCACAGGATGCCAACCTGCCCTCTTTGAAAAGTGGCACCACCAGAAACCTCTCTTCTGTTTTCCTTTCTCTTACCTTCCCCTGTCTCAGTCTGTCTTATCTATGGATCTCTATTTGCTTGTCCATTTCTCCTCATCTTATTTCCACATCTGTTCATTCTTTTCTTTTCCACGCCCCTCCTTCTCCCTTCATTTATCATTTCCACACTCCTTCCATCTCTTTATATTTTCTCTTCCCCTCTACCTCACTTCTTCTTTCACCTTCCATTCTATTCTTTTTCCTTGCCCTCTCTCTCTCCCTCTCTATTTCAAATTCACTCCTACTTCTTAAACCTTACATGTATTTCTTTTTCAAATTCTGTCCATCTCGTGTTTCAGCGTGTCAACTACTCTAAGCTTTACTCTGTTTTTTCCCATCTTTTCTTATCTCCCTCTCTCCGTTTCTCTTGAGAAGCTTTACTCAGAACTGCAGCCATGGTTGACCCCCCGACACCTGGCCAGGAGGCTTATAATGGGGCCCACTGCTGTAAACGTGCAGTAGTTGAGTGTGCTTTCAGGATATTGAAGGCCATATTTAGCTGGCTGTACCACACAGGGGGTGCCCTTCAATACAAGCCTGAGGAGGTCTTGAAAATTATCATGGCGTGCATCAGCCTCCATAACTTTGCCTTGAGTGAGAGGGTGGCAGCATATTTGCAGGAGACAACCCCTTCTTCTGCTCCAGAGAGTCCTGGGCATCTGTATGCTGTCATCCAAAAGCCATGCAACCCAAAGCATTCTCCAGCATTTGGTGGACTCCTCTTTCTCTGATTTATTTTGTTTTTGTGCACTTATGTCATTTGTAATTAATTCTAACCCTTGCCTTGTCTGGGTGTGATTAAATAACACCCAAACAAAGTTCAGTTTGATTTGGCACTTTTTTAGCTGGGGAGTTCTGGCTGCGGATCAAGCCCACCCCACTGGTCTGACCAGTGGGACCCAGTAATCAGTGTGGGTGTAAAGTGGTGGCCCCAAACCCTGCCAATGTCCTTTTCCTCCTCTGAAGCATCACCACCACCAGCCATGGAGCCCGCTGAAAGGAGGGTGAGTTGGGCTTGGAGTTGCCCACAGCTCCTGCATACTTCAATAGGCCAATTCCCCAAAAATTCACAGGTTGTGCTGCACGTAAAGTCTAATGACATGTTTGCTAAGTGCTAATGTGCTTCTCTTCTACAGAACCATCAGAGGGTGAGGGAATGTCTGTAGAGCCACAGACACTGAATTGGAGTTGGAGAGCGTACCTGGTGCCCTGTTTGGATTTAATACCTTTGCTGAGGATGTTGCCGCTGCCATGCCATACTGCAGAGTGCCGATCTACTTACTATTTTGCAAGACGTGCAGAAAACCACCTAGTCATTCCTAAGCGCATAGTCTTTAAAAGTTTACCAGATGAAGAGAAATAGCGCTACACCTCCTGTCAGCGTACATGGAAGTGGGGTCATACCATTTATATGGATAGAGTTGTACTTTCTAGCCCCAACAAGGGAAAAGTTGTAAAAAGTATTAAAGTGGACCGTCACCCAGGGGTGATCGGCCCGGGAATCTATAAGATTCCCGGGCCGATCACCTCCCTCACCGCGGGACATCCCGATCTCGGATGTCCCGCGGAGAGGGAGGTGATCGGGGTGCCCCCCTGAAGTGGACCAAAACCCAGGATAGTCAAAATCCTGGGTGTTGGTCCACTTTAAGGTGCAGAGACTGGATGGCTGTTGCGTTAGTCTGCCGCACCCCGAGTTCAATGCCCCTTGAACTAATCTCATTTTGAGTCTACTAAAGAGGTTCAATGTGCTCATAGTTATCTGTTTAAACCAGAGACACTTTTGTGCTGGAGAGGACATTGGGAAGTTTTGTCTATTTGCATAGTTTTTGAAAAAGGGCTAAAAAGGTTTTTTTGCAAAGATTGCCTGGACTTTCATGGACAATGCCTTAACATAGTGTTTGAATGAAATGCAAATGTTTTTGTGTTTTATTGCTGCTGTGAAGTGTTTGACAAAGTAGATGTGTTTTAAAAATGCCTTGAGAAGCCTGCATAAGAAGCGCTGATCAAGATTCTCTTTAATAAGTTAAACCGGACCTTCAGCGTGATTTAATGAAAAGCCCAAACTCTAAAAAATGGTTCCCCAGCATCTAAAATTAATATATTTTACGTTTTTAGTCACTAACTTATTATTCTTTCCCCCACTGGGCTGCAACTCTGTTCAGGAATTTAGGATACGGGCGCCGCCATCTTGAATCAGAAGCATTACACTTATTGAGGAGAAGAGAGTGGGATAAGGTACAGGGGGGCAGGTTATAGCTGTGCTTTGCTCAGACAGAGCAGAGCTGGGGTCAGGAAAAGGTCAGCAGTCCCAGAATGCAGAGCAGCACAGTCAGGAGGCACTTCCTGTTTGCAGGCTGCCTGATAAGATGGCGGCTTCCATAAGCCGCCATCTTGGATGTTTAAAGGCTCATAACATGCAGTAGATGCAGGTAGGATGATTTTTAATGTGGACAATCTGTATGTACAGGGTGTGGGAAACATATAAGATAGACTCTTATTCAGAGTGAAGGTCCGCTTTAATGTAAACCTTGATTTTTATATTTACTCTTGCATATTTATTCTCCTAGCTGTGAAATTTTCATGTGGGATTAGGTGAGGGACAGTGAAGAATACACTATAGTGATAAAGAAAAATATGCTATTGAAATAAAATACTGATTCTTGCATTAACCTTACCTTTTACAGGTTGAGCATCCTTTAGGGTTAAGTGGGTATAGGGACAGATAGCCTAGTGCAGCCACTAGATGGTGGAGGTTGTAGTGAGAGAGTAGTAAGTAGTCTTCAGAAGACTTGAGGATAGGTAAGAATGTCCTTAAAGGGGGACTAAAGTAAATATGCCTACTGTGGAGAGTGAGTGAAGATTAAAGTGTTTACGCAGGCTTGGTACTTATCCTGCTGACACTTAATCGTAGTCACATGGGTATACCAACTCTGACTCAAGTAAAGTGAAATACAACTGCTATGGTTTAACAACAATATAATGCTGGTTATTTTCCCTTAGATGGGAGCGCACCGCATAGTTGTTGTATAGTAAAAGCTAATATGTACGGGTTATACTTCTTAAAGGTGAAGGGACCTCATATTTTCTTTAAAGTGTGTAAAATGTAATAATAAAATGTAATAAAACAGTGAGTCTATAAATGTTTTAAGATAACAAGTCTACTGGTGTTTTCCCAAAGTATATGATGCAAGCATCCAAAGGGAAAGGAAAAATAGAAGTGTTTAACATGTGTGTTTTGAAATTGTTCATTTATAGTGTATGTACTTTACTGCATACACTTGAACAAATGTGTGTGTTGGTTTCAAAAGCAACACTAAGGTAAAATGATAATTTAACCTGATTGGTCTTGACACTATTTCATGCCTGGGTTAAAGTTTTGGTTAATAACCAGTTGCAGCTACAAAAGGTAAAGAGTGGGATTAGCTCATGCCACTTGAATTCCTCTTGAATGGATAAGAGCAAGGTGCAGGCTTTTCTTAGACTCAAGGTAAGTAGTCGACGGACGTAAACGTGAGAGAAGCGCAAGAGGTACCAAAGTAATAAGAGTTTAGAGGATAGTGGACATGGGTCTACTCCAGAGACACTTATCCATACTGTCACATCTAGTGTAGAAACTTAAATATGTTATAGATTTAGACATGTTAGGAGGAAAGTGGTTGTTGTTTATTTAAATCTGCAGAGGCCACAACCAAGTACACTTACATGTCACAAACCATAAGTAAAGTGTGTACACTACTTTAACCATAACCATGACTGTGCACATGCTCATACTTATGTAGAAGTTAGTAAAGCTACAGATGTGTTAACATCTACTTTGACCTTAAAAGGGTCTGACCAGACCTGGGGATTCATGTGAAGGATTTGATCAACCTCATGTGCATGTAAAACCTAGTAATAGTAGGAAAACCAACTAAACACTAAACCTTTCTAGAAACTTTAGGATAGTTAGTTTAACCCTTTAAGTGCCAAGCACGTGACTTTTATGTGGTTGCCTCTCCGTCACTTAAGTGCCAGCCACGTAAAATTCATGTGCCTGGCATTTACCCCTGCTAGCGGCCAAATAAATAAATAAAAACACTCACCTGACCCCTCTATCGATCCGGTCTCCTCTTTAATTTGGTGCCATCCGATCCCCCCTGGGACACTGCTTTTTTATAATTTGTTTGAGGAAAACCATGTGCAACCTAAGAATTCTTCAAGGGATTACTTCTAAAACGATGAGCCCACTACAACAAGCTGGATACGCTTAGAAAGCCTAACATATATGTTCTTTCAGGGAATATATTGTTTGTGGGGGGTATTCCAAATGTAAAGGGTTGTTTTGGTAGAAAAAGTGCAAGGTGCGCACTTTGTCGGCAGAGTTTAAATTTTCAAGCAAAATTACCCTTACGCACATACTTTACTTTGGGGTGTTTGACAACTCTTCCCTTGACAGTAACTATGCATGTTGAGTATCGTTCTGTTCAAGGGACCTTGCTCAGATTGAGCTTGTTTTTTCTTGTTTGCATATTTTTTTTAGGAAAATATGAGTTTTATTCTGCTTTTTCTATTCTTTTTTAGTGAAACTCTGTGCAACCAAAGAATTCATTGAGGGATTACTTCCAGAAAACTGCACCCATGTTAACAAGCCTGGTACATTACAAACAAGACAGTTAAAGCCCAGATTCTGCTAAAAAAAAAAATATATCATTTTCCTGGGAAATCCCTTAAAAAAACAGAGTTGAACATGTGGAGCGCAAAATAGTGCAAAATGGTCTGGCAACAAAGGGTGTCAAAACCTCAAGGTAGGCTGGCACTTAAAGGGTTAAAGGAACAGTTGCCTCACATTTGCTGTGATGAGTTAAGGTAAGTATCACCTCACCTCAACAATGGGAACTCCGAATGTCGAGGATGACATTTCTCCCAGAGGGGGAGAGTGTAGTGGGTTTGAACCAGTTCAATATTAGTGTAGGTCTGCATTAGATAGCACTATCTTTAGTTATAGCTTTAACACTAAGTGTAGAAAAGCTTACATTTCAGTTTAGTCTAATTTAATAAAAGGTTATCTTTCAGAAGCTCAGCCACAGTTAGTTCAGTGGAAGTGCAGAGGAAGAATGTAACAATATTAGGAGTCCAGATCTTGTAAACATCCTGACACCTGCTGAGACGGTTGAAGAATGGATACATTGGTTGACTCACAGTTAGGAGGAACTCTAACCTTCTGTTAATATAATCCTATATAAGGGGATAGGACATTAGTTATAGATCACACTTTGTCTCATCAATGTAGTAATGGGAGTGCCAAGACTTGTGCAGAACGGAGATAGCAGCCAGACCGACAGAAGAATCTAGCCAAAGCCGGTATCTAGCCTTACAAAAGTGGAACAAGAGCGAGAGGAACACCCTTGGTGCTTTAGGAGAAAGATAAGACCCTATATACCATTGGAAGGGAGATAGCCTGCTGCAGCCTTGTGTCTACCAAAGGGGAACGATTTTTGTGAGCTGTTGATGGAAGTGTTTGTCGTGGATTAGATCTGTGCTGGCTGATGGTAACCAGGAGCAACTAATAAAGTAAGTAACTACTTTTAAGAGACTTGTGTCCTGTGCAGTGAATGTGTACCCTGCCAGTTTTTAATAAAACAAGAGCTTTAAAGGTATATACTGTGTGGTTCTGTGTTCTATGCAACTACATAAAGCAGACACAAACCAAACAAACAGCGGTGTAAAGCCAAAACAGAAAGTGGCCGAAGTAGGAGGTGAGTAACAGTGGGTAGAAGCAGATGACATGGCAACCAATATCTGTGCAAAGACATGCAGACTACATGGGATGCCATAGATGCCAGCAGGGGGGAGAAGGTAAGTATGTGCAAGGACATGCAGACTACATGCAATGCCCTAGATGCCAGCAGGGGGGAGAAGGTAAGTATGTGCAAGGACATGCAGACTACATGGGATGCCATAGATGCCAGCAGGGGGGAGAAGGTAAGTATGTGCAAGGACATGCAGACTACATGCGATGCCCTAGATGCCAGCAGGGGGGAGAAGGTAAGTATGTGCAAGGACATGCAGACTACATGCGATGCCCTAGATGCCAGCAGGGGGGAGAAGGTAAGTATGTGCAAGGACATGCAGACTACATGCGATGTCCTAAATACCAGTAAGGGGGAGAAGGTAAGTATGTGCTAGGACATGCAGACAACCATGGGTACACAGGCAGGGGACAGTGGGAAGCACCTTAAAATAGCTGGGAAAAACCAAAAAAGGTGTACGCTGGAAAGCTACCGGACATGGCACACCGAGAGCAATGGGATTCACAGCAAGTTATTTCCTGGTTCCCGAGATTTGTTCCTGAAAAAAACGAACATTAGCCCCAGATAACATAAATAATATGTCTAATTTCTCTAGTCATTTTAGAGAAAGACATTTCTGAAGTAAGATGTACTGGCATTGAGAAAGTGGTGCTGGGTGTCAGACAAAAGAAAGAGAGACTTTTTGGATTTTGGACTGAATCATCTCTGTATCAATTCTGTATTTCATCTCTTATATTTATTTAATATGGGTTTTCTCTTCTATTTTGAAGAATTAGTTAGAGGTTGTTATATATACATGTTATTCCTTTTTGTGTTACATACACGCTGGGTAGAGGAGCGTGTTGCTTGGGATCTTGGGTAACTGTGTGGGCAAAGCTAAGACCAAAGGAAGGTGTATCCAAAATCGTCCACTATGCAGAAAGACAACTAATTACTAACACAACTAACAAATTACCTTTGCCTGCTGTATCCCTTTAACTAAACACATAACCCCAATGGCTGGGTGTGCAATAGACAGCCTCATTTTCTGATTTTAAACAATTTTTATGTATTGAAGAGATTAAATATGATAGAACCATCGCACAACACTTCTAATTAAAAAATAATATTGGAGAGCTGATAAGGCACAGCTTAGGCTCGCCCAGTGTTGGCAAAGGAGAGAATATTCAGAGAGGGGAAAAATAAGTCCATATGGCATGTAGAAAGAGATCCATGGATGACAGAGGAGGTCACATGGAAATACGTCTCTTCCTGGAAGAGTCATTTCAGCTTAACTGTCACCTACACACAGTATTTATTATTATAATTATTATTGTTTATTTATATCGCTCCATCATCTTCTGTGTTGTTGTATAAAGTTATGTGTTACAAACAGGGGTAATAGAGATAACGCAAATACACAAATACAATGAAGCATAATGTTGATAATACGATAAAAGCAGAAGAATATACATAATATGCTCAATACCCAACAAGAGAGTGGTGAAGGTAATAGAAAGTGGAAACCAAAATACTTGCACTTCGTTAAATAGTGCAGTGCTTGCTAGTAATATATTAATCTAAAATGCTCAGCTCAGTCCATGTCCATTATCTGCCTGTAGACTTTGTGCCTACCACCACCAAAACCCCTCCATGATATCCTGTAGCTCACATTATCATCCCAACTACACTATTATCATCCCAACTACTACTATGAGACAACTGATTCGGATAAATTGGAATTTGCTCCGTATTTCAGTGAAAAAAACAATTTATCATAAAGCCAAATTTCTTTGGTTTTGTGTCAATTTAATTTTTTGCTGAAATACGTAAAACCTCCCCAACAAATTCACCCCCTCCCTCGCTATCCTCCATCCACCCAGTGTGGATGTCCCATGGCACTTCCTGCTCTGCAGCCAGGTGGAGGGTATAGATCCTCTACCCTGCCAGCTTCTTTATACTCCAAGGAGTGAGCTGACGGGAATATCCCTCACTCGTGACGTCACTGTGATGGTGGCGTAACGGATTTCTCTGCCAGCTCACTCCTTGGGCTATAAAAAGTGATGGGTACTCCACTGTGATCTTTTGCAGGTGGAGGGCACAGACTCTTTTAAATAAATTTGCTCTTCTCTAATCACAGTGCCTCCATACTATCCTGCAACCCCACAAAGCACATTTGTTTCTTCCTGAATAGATTTCTTTAAAGAGGAATACACCCTTTTTTGCTTTTTGGGGTGATGTTCCTCAATGTGGAGGCATCCCAAATCACAATGCCCTGCTCTGTGTATCCCCCCAGTTTGCCCGATTCACTCAACCGCCAGTCACTCCAACGCCGCAGGCTCATCTTTGCTCATATGTCGCAGCTCCAGCAGCCAGACTGTCAACCAGAATGCACCTTGGCTGGATTGTAAGGCAGCACAAACGCATAGGCGAATAGCACGGCATGGCATTACATGTTGACTTACCATCATGATGTACTGCTGCTGCTCCTGTGTGTACACAGTTGGTGTCATGTTGGTCCTTTGCGTTTGCTCGTCTGCATGACACTTCCCTGCAGAGAGGCACATCACCGACGCGCTCCGGTGGACCCCGGAAGTGTGCTTGCGTCCATGCGCCCATGTAGCCTATAGGTTGCAGGTGCCTGTGCTGGCCTGTACAATAAACACAACTGATGTCCAATTAACCACCCACTTATGTATAGGAGAACATAGCTGATCCTCAGACTTTCATGGCAGTGCTTACTTAGGAGCTCACGATCCCCCAACATAGTCAACAAAGCAGCCCCCAGAGCCCGGAAAACAGGCATTGCCAAGGGAGCTGCAGCACCCCGCCCAAGTACAGCTGCCCTAGCCCCAAGCACTGCTGTTCGTCCCACACGCACTCCCCTGCTAACAGCCCCACAACCCCGTCTGAGCGAGTCACCCGCAGTAGTGTGAGGTATCAGCAGTGGGAGACCCACAACCAGGGCTCCCACCATAGCCCACCATGGTCCACCCACTGGTCAGGACACCGGAGTCCTGTGCAGATACCAGTGTGGGCCCCGGTGCTACTGCACAGTCCACAGCGTAGTCCCCTGCGGAGTCCACAGCGAAGCGGTAGACTTCGAACCGTCCCTTCTGGGTCTAGGAGTGAGCAGAGTGACTCACCCTCTGCCCCAAACACCACCCAGCAGACCCCAGCATCGGCCACTTCGACTAGACGCAAACACACCAGGGACTTTCTGCTAGATGTTATTGGGGAAAACTATGACCGGCTGGCTGGGTCCCAGTCCCGCTCTACCCCCAAAATGTTGCCACCCAACTAGGTGGCCAAGCCTGGGGCACACATGTTAGGCTAAAGAACACACAAATGTTATTGGACCTTCTTTCAATGTAATCCTGAACCTTGAGGTAGCAGTCAAGTTTTTGGGTCCACATGTAGATTTGGGGCTCAATGTGTAACCCTTGTTGAGGGTTTGAAGGAGACCATATAATGTAAACAGGCAAATAACAGTGAATTTAACTTGACTTTGCAGCAACCCCCCCAGTCAGCAGCAACTCGGGCTCAACTGCCAACAGCTGTGACCACAGCTACCCTGTCTGGTGTGCCTACCACAGGGCCCCCATCAAGGCCTGGCCCATCAACCAGCCACCCTTAATTAGCAAATTCCAAGGGGAAGGGTGGAGGAGGCAGGTGATCCAATGGAAATTTATTTTTTGGTTAGGCTGTGTTGGACCATTGACCCAAGCTAATGTTTACCTTTCTCCACACAGACTGCATCTCTAATGTATGCGATCCAAGAGATGGAGGAAGGCCCAGTGGAAAGTCTGGATGAAAAAACACCTAATCTACTGCCACTAGGCCACATGACACCTCCCAGCAACAACAAATGGTAGGCCAACAACACCACTTTTCGGAAAAATTCAAGCTGCTATTTAAAAGTTGTGCGACGGACCGCCAGTTTGATCAATGAGGACCTGGCTGCAGTGGTGGTGGAGCAGCAGCGCTGCAGGTGGTGGAGGTGCAGCTTGGGGCAATGGTGGAGGTCCACCAGCAAACCTATAGAAGGCTGGTCATGCTAGAGGCTCCCCAATAAGGGCACACAGAAAGCCTGGTCACCTCTCCATAACCCGGCTTAATGGACTTTATTGGGGGGGGGGGGGGGGGGGCTTGATTCTTGGCCCCACAGGAACATTCTTTTTCTGGAAATAGAAATTGTGGCATGAGTTGAGCAGGAGCTCAGATATGTAATGTCAATAAATAGCAAAAACAAATTACTGTATTTGAATGTTTTTTTACTGACAAACAAAAATACCAAATGTGGTAAAATGACCGAGGCCAATGACTAACAAAACTAACTTAAGAAAAACAGAAATCCACCAAATGCTGGAGAATTGTTTGGGCAGCAAGGATTTGGGTCCCAGAATACAGGTGTCCGGGTATCTCTGGAGCTGTACCAGGGGTTTCCTCCTCCACATATGCTGCCACACGCTCAAGGCAAAATTGTGAAGGCTGATGCATGCCAAAATAATTTTCATATTTATACATTATACTATATTGGAGTGCGCCCCCTGTGTGGTACAGACATCTAAATTGTGATGTGAGCCCAGATGCGTGCACCACAACTGCCCATGTGCATCGGTGGTTCTGATTATAAGCCTCCTGGGCAGCTGTCTGGGGCCTTAGAAAGGGCGTTAAGTGCCACGGCAGCAGGGGATAACCCGAATCAGTTAAAATGGCAATGGTAAAAACATTAGCAACAAAAAGGGGACCCAAAACACAACAGCATAGACCAACTAATAAGTGGAACCTGGAGGAGGTTGGGGCACACAGTTGTAAGGAGTGCACAAATGATTTGAACCAAAAAATACAAATGGGCAAACAAACTAAACATGAGCCACTATGCGGGTACCAAGGGTTTTAATTATCAACAGTGAGAATGGGACATTTAAATTGGGACCTAAGCACAGTAGTAGTGATGGAGACAAATAGGCTAACACTACAAAATAGCAACACATATAAAATGGGCAAACGGCATACAAAATGCAAAAGACAGTGCAAACGCAATGATAACAATAGACACACAAAACGGTGAAAAAAAGATCTGGTCCTATGACGCACTGGACGTTTATAGTGGTCTAAGTTGTGAGATAACAGGTTACATCCCAGTGCTTACAACAAGTTGTGGGATCACCCGGTACACACACCCCAGTGCTTAGAGCAAGTTGTGGGATAACACAGTACACACACCACAGCGGTTAGAGCAAGTTGTGGGATAACAGGATATACCCCAGTGCTTAGAGCAAGTTGTGGGATAACAGGTTACACCTCAGTGCTTAGAGCGAGTTGTGGGTTAACAGGTTACACCCCAGTGCTTAGAGCGAGTAGGATCACATGGTACACACATCCTAGTGCTTAGAGCAAATCGTGGGATATCACAGTACACACACTGCAGTGGTTAGAGCAAGCTGTGGGATAACAGTGTAAGAAACCTGTGTCTGCTGCTCTGACAGCCTCCCCCACACCGCAAGTCTCAGTTTCACCACTAGGAGGCGCTGCGCTGGGAGTGGCAGGTGGCACAGCGTCCTCCACACCTGATGGAATCAGGGGCTGGTCAGCCTTGCTGCCAAGACTGACCAGCCCCTGGATAATTGTCCAGTCAATCAGTGTTGTTACACCAATCACATTGCACCAATCAGCACATACACTCCCCCCCAGGGCGGCCATTGGTCAGTTCCCCAATAAATATGGAGTCAGCCCAGTACTCAGGGCCCGTGATAGTCTCTTGTGATTGGGGTGTGATTTCATTAGTGATAATCTGTTTCCGACCCGGCTTGATCGACCATCCCCGTCCGCTGCCTGTACCGACCTCTGCTTTGTCTGACCTTGAACCTGCCTGCTCCTTTGGATACCCCGCTATCTCTGACCTCCTGGCTTGACCCTTCGGCTACCCCTGACTACGCACGTGTCTCATCCCTGTACTCTAACGCATCTTCCAGACTATCTTCCCATGCATGACCTCGGCTTCGGGATACCCTCGCCGTTCATCGACCTTCATCGTAAGCAGACATCCTTTGCGCCTATTAAGTCCTGGGGGCAACCGTGTCCAGTGAGGCGTTCCTAGTGTACCGGCGAACAGGGGCTTGACTATAGGCAGAAGCGGCAGTGGAGATTGGGGGTTGTCTGATTACAGAAGGCTGGTGTCCTGCTGGGCATCACAAACCGGTAATACCCCAGTGCTTACAGCAAGTTGTGGGATAACACAGTACACAAACCCAAGTGGTTAGAGCTAGTTGTGGGATAACAGGTTACACCCCAGGGCTTAGAGCAAAATATGGGATAACACGGTACACACACCCCAGTTGTGACAGGAAGTGGTTTTAAACGGCAGTGCTGACACCCCGCCTATCTATCCCTCTCTCCGGCTGCTATCCCTGACTAAATATTGCCCCGAAAAGGACAGTTTTTTTAACCATATAGGCCTATCTGTCCCTCAGCAGCAGCGAGCCAGAAACCTGTCCCTTTCTACTGCAGAGCGCACAGTGGCGGTGTGCGGCATAACTCAGATCCCGCCTTTTATACGGCAGGGTCACGTGTCCCACCATGCCAATGGAGGGCGGAGAAGGAAGAAGGCTGTGCAGCCAATCAGTCTTCTCCCGGTCTGGCCCTCCTGCCGAACCTGCGCACGGATTTCAATTTAAAATCCGTGGTTTGTTTCAGGGGCTGGACCCGCATGGAAGTCCGTCACAGACTTTGCAGGTTGGATCCACTCATCACTATCCACAACCCTTACATGGTCTTCTGCAATCCGACATTGCAACAACAACCCCTCCACACTATTCTACAATCCCACATAACCACCCAACCTGGTCATACTGTTCTACAATCCCACATAACAACCCCAACCCATCCATACTACTGTACAATGCCACATTACCACTTCAACCCCCTATACTATTCTACAATCTCACATTACCACCACAACCCTTCCATACTATACATGTATAGGTAATGTTCAAACAAAAGAAAGCGGCTCAGCACCACCACAATATAAATATATGAGTGTGATGTGCCGACTTGGTGTCCCTACACCAAAACAAGTATACTATCAGAATACTGTGGCCCCAGCTTCCACAAAACGAACAAAATCCAAAGTCTGCACCAATCACCCCAAAGAGTCACATAATAATAACAAACAACACATAATTCAAATCAAATCCACAGCAGGGGCATCCTATCCCTGACTTTGGATTTTGTCCATTTTGTGGTAGCTGTGGCCACAGTATTCTGATAGTTGACTCGTATATGTATAGGTACACATTTTTAGTGACCCCCATATAATAATATGAGTATCATTTATCAATGACAGAAAAGGAGTATTTATCAAAACATCTGAGGTCTTAGGAAAAGAAGAACAGCATTATACCGTAGTTTGAAAAACAGACACTGGTACTTACTAATCTCAACACTTGAGGATTGTGATCTGTTTATAAATGGGAATCTTTGTTTCATGTGCAGTTTTCATTTAATTTGTGCCCACAGACGATGATTATCTGAAATTCTATAGAGATTAGAGCTACAAGCAGGCAAATCTGTAAATATGTTTCTTGTTGAGAGCAGAATGTAATTACAGCGATTCTGGATTAGGAATCCATGGCTGAAGCATGCGCTCATGTCGTGCAGATTGCTGCTTTTAATCTTGACCTTTCTGTTACTCCCAAAAGACTTCAGGCTGACAATCTATGTAGAGAAGTTATAGCATAACCAGCACATAAGGGAAGCAACTTTGTAAAAAAAAGCCTCAATACCGCATCAACCTTCTTTGCCTAATGTTTTAATGGATCCAGGTCCACAACGCAGTGATCCCCACCTCCCCCCCCCACTTCCATGTGGCTCTGTGTGCTCCCGTCCCCTGCCTTTCTCAATGGCTGGACACAGGAGCACGTGCACGCACGAGCGACACTGGAGTGTGTCACTGCCGTACCTTTGAGATCAGGTAAATGGGCGAGGATTAGATGGTGAAAAACCAAGGTTTTGTTTGGAAACCATGCCACCGCTGAGCTAGCAGCATTATTCGGCTGCTCGGGGGGGAATCCGCGGTCAACCCAGAAATGGGTTTTCATTCACTTGTAACAGCGGTACCAGGTGTAATCATGGTTCCAGAAGAGTAACAAAAGCAAGGTTGGTGGAAGGTCAGAGTCATACATGGGTAATCCTTAAGATACACTAGAACACTAAGGAATGGTTAGGTCTATAGTGACACTGACCAAAATACTGGGGGTATCAGGGAAGCTGGTGATTGGTTAGAGAATGAGCAGTGCCATTGGCCCTAAACAATAACAATAGAGCCCAAACTTTATGTGCCCGAGAGGCCTTTTTGAAGCTGGGGCTCATTGGGCCATTTTAATTTTTCTCTGGCAACTGCGTTGCCCACCCCCCATGTGTAGCCCACCGCTCTCGCTTCTTGACTCTATTCGCACTCAGTTACAGTCGAGGCAGATATGCCCTGTCCAAAAGTTCATTGCCAAACGTAGCCAGACACAGTGGTCTAACAATGGCATTTGCCTGTTTGATTAATTTAAGAGTTTCTATCTTTTTGGTCTATTTTGTGTTTAATACATTTGGATATTTTTAAGATTTCAATATGTTTTTATTTATAAGAAAGTAATATAAAATACAATTGGGCGATGTGCCCTGCAATACAAATGTGAAACACATATAACAATAAATAGAATATTCATGAAGCTTAGTTTTGAACTCATCAGTGTCAAACTGATCTGGATCTCTGCATATTATGTCACAAAGAACGATTGAGACATTGAGCAGCGCTCTAGTGCAATTATTGTAACTAAGGTTGACCACATTTGAAGATTTTTTGTTATACGTTGGAGTTATCATTTAGAGGTAACTGTATAAGTTTATTGTTGGATTTTTTTCAGGTATCTGAATTTATAACCTAGACCTTTTCTTGCTGTTTGGAACTGGATTTGCAGACTAACAAACTAACAAAAAGAGCCCATTGAGAAACCTGGCTAATATATGGTAAAATGATTATTGTGTGCGTAGAATGCACTGTATACCATTTGAACTATTACTTGGATTTCAAATGTTGTTCGGCTCTTTACAATCTGGTGGTACTTCCATTGCCATATATCTAGTAAATATATGGAATGCTTGGTGTCTGGTATGCAGTGCTGATGGAGGCATATGTAAGGGCTTGACTCTAGAGCACTAGGTACTGCCTAGGATATTTTGGACCTAATCAAAGCTGCATTCTACCATGGATTTATGGTGATTAAATCCTCAGATGATATTGTTCTATTTTTTTAATGATTAAAGACTTACAAGTGAGTCTTTTACAAATGACCATACTGTAGCTCTCAAAGGATTGACGACACAGGGCAAAATTCCACATAAATAACAATGATAAAAATAAAATTGACTTTATTGCCATGTAATACCTTTTACCAAAAAATTAACACCTAATTATATATATTTAGCATCATTGTGCTTTGTACAGTAGTAAACACATTTTAGAAGAAACACTTGTGTAGGCAAAAATGAAAATCCTGCATTAAAACTGCCTCTTTAACCTAACTCTCCCTTATAGTGCAATACATTTTCTCATCTATCACCTAGGAAGGTGATGAGAAAAAGATAGAAGGGACCTGCAAAAGAAAGAGTGTGAAGATTGTGGAGATTAAAGGCGATTTGGGGAATGTGGAAAGGAGAGAGACTGAGACCAAGAAAGGCAACATGAAAGATGAAGAGGACTAGAGAAAAAGAGAATGAGACAATGTGCAAAAAAAAATACAACAAAACAATAACACAATAGAGAAAACACTAAGCCAGCTGAGGGCTTTCTTAGAATGGGGTCTCCTGCTGTCCCCTCCTTGAGTATTAGCCTTGAGTATTAGTACTAAATGTACTGTAGGATTAATATTTAGTAACACTAAAATATACATTAAATTGTGTTTTAAGCGGACCAACACCTGTGCGCCGCGTTTGTCCAGCGTTCATGTGGGTAGGGTAATCCAGACTTCGGAAAGCCCTGCCCACCAAGGTGCTGTATTCCAGCCAGATGATCAAGTCTAAGGTAGGAATATTGGGCATCCTAGAGGGTTTTGTACTGGCCGTGCTCCAGCATTCTGGATCCCCCCCCAGCCGGTCTTATAGCAACAGAGACCGACACCTGCATCACTGTGGGTGTTGTTCTCCTTTAAAAATTCTTCTAGAATATACATATCATGATATCTTCAGCAATACATAAATATAATACTGGAACTCCTGGTAACATTTCATTACTGTACTGTATTTCATACTGTACAGTGCAAGGCATAGAAAGAGAAAAAAGAGTGTAAATCACACAGAAGCTGCCAATTTCCAACATTTAAAGAAGACCTCTATCATCAGTCTTGTGAGAGGTTGTGGTTCTTTGCTATACTAATAAATTAGTCCTGGTGTTCAAGTCCAATAATCTTTTACAGCACAGTTTTAAAGCAATAAAGGGCAAACAACCACAAGCACTGCAAACAACATTGTGAGCACTGTCGCTAAAGCTAGTCTAGTCTCATATGGCTAATATGTTGTCAATCCAGATCAATTATTTGGGGATTTTTTTCCTCTTTAAGCTACAATATGAAAATGTTTTTCCTCTTCAGAAAAATGAAAAGTTCATCCTAGAATCCTGTTTCTTCAGCTTGTCTTGTGTCCCTCTGGAGATACGATTGTTCCATAAACTAGAAAAGAAGCAAACAGTGATGCCGAGGTTAAAAATACTGTCAGGTCTATGGTGAAAGGGTAAGTACATGCACTTACAGTACAGCTGCTTCTGCAGTGAATAGATGGCACGGTTTGGAACTTTAGGTTTATTTTAAAGTAAAGTAGTTATCAGAAAGGCTGTGGATGACAGTTACAAACTTCCTTAAGGAGGACTTCCAGTCAGGAAATGACTGAAATCCCTCTGTAATTTGCAGCAGCGAGGCAGTTTGGATCAGGCTCCGCCGCTGTGCAGCAGCGCCGCTAGACTGAAGGACGGAGCTGCCAAGGTACTCTATCATTAGTAATTTCACAGTATATTTTTTGGCCATTTTCAAGCTTCTTATGTGTTTTTTTGGACATATTAGCGCTTGTGTAAGTGCATTTAAGCCTTTTCGTTATCATGTCTATTGTGTATCTGCTTTGTGTTGTTTTCGCATTGACAATACATGATTAGTATGTGCATGATTCAGAGCCTTGATTAGGCATGATTCGGCCTTCGAGAGGGGCCAAAAAAACAGATTCTTTCATGCTCCACTTACGGGCTCTATTTCCTGGTGAGAGTGTGTTGTAGTGGTGTGCGGGAAAGTGTAATCTAGCCCTGAGAGGCATACCTTGATGAGTATGAGCGTCTGCAGCATTGCGGCGCTCTTTGCATTTGTCTCTCAGACTTTTGATTGCATCAGCCACGTGTGGATTTTTGATTGCATGCATGACATTGAGCTATTTGAGCTGACCAGTCTTAACAGTGTTTCCCTCAGAAACTGTATCATGGTTGGCCCCCACCACAAGCAAGGGGCATGCAATTGCGGGCATGACCAAATTGGTTTGCTGTCTTTTTTTGGTGAGCGTCTCATTTCGGAGGCTGGGTGCCCTCTCTTTGGGCATGTCCCAGCCTATGCTCAGCCGCACCCCCAATATATTTCTGGATGGCATGGCTATCTTGGAGGGCAAGTACATCTGTTTTCCTGACACCATGGTAGCCTGGAATGCCGTTAAGTTGGGATTTTATGAGCTGGCTGATATGCCCAATGTCATAGGTGCGGTCGATTACACGCATGTGGCGCTTGTGCCTCCGGTCACAGATGAGTATCTTTATAGGTATGTCTTTGTTTTCCCTTTGCCTCCTTCATTCCATGCAATGTAGTCACTTTTTGTTTGAGTCTAGCTTCCCCATATTTAGTGTGCGTTGTCCCTAGCATTGTATTGCCTCCTGTAAAGTGAACCTCAATCTCCCCTTTCACTTTGTTGCCCCTTGTTCCCTGTAGCTGCTTCCATCTAGAGTAAGGCAATTTTAATGTTCATTTTCCTTTTGCTCACACAAATTATGGCCTCCCACCTAATGTTTAAGTTAACTCTTAAAAATCCCATTTCCTTACTTACCCAAAGAAGACCGTTATCCCAGTGCTGCTCAGCTATTGACCTTTGTGCTTTATGTTTTTTCTGCAGGAATCGTATGATGGGACATAGCATTGATGTGCAATGTGTTGCTGGTCCTAATCCTAGATTCCTAAGTCTTATGGCAGGATATCCAGGCTCAAACCGTGATGCCTTCATTCTTCAGAATTCTGCCCTGTTTGATCGGTTTGAGCCTGATGAGCTGTCCTCCTTAAAGCGGACCTTCACCCTAAATAAGAGTCTATCTTATATGTTTCCCCCACGCTGTACATACAGATTGCCCACATTAAAAATCTTCCTACCTGCATCTATTGCATTTTCTGAGACTTTAAACATTCAAGATGGCGGCCCATGGAGGTGTAGGCAGCCTGCAAACAGGAAGTGTCCTCTGACTGTGTCGCTCTGCATTCTGGGATTGCTGACCTTTTCCTGACCCCCAGCTCTGCTCTGTCTATGCAAAGCACAGCTATAACCCCGCTCCCCTGCACTTATGACCCCTCTCCTATCCTCAGTATGTGATGCTACTGAGCCAAGATGGCGGCGCCCGTATCCTAGAATGCTGAACAGAGTTGCAGGCCAGTGAAGGAAAGAATAAAAAGTGATTAAAAATTTTAAATATATTAATTTTAAATGCTGGGGAATAGTTTTTTAAGGGTTTGGGCTTTTCATTAAATAATGCTGAAGGTCCGCTTTAACTACTGATGTTATATATTCATGTAGAACGTGTGTCTGTGAAAGCACCCCCTCTCTCCCTCAATCCATTTTGTAATATTTAATGCTTGTACTTTTTTCAGATGATAAAGTGTTAATTATGTATGTGGCTAAATTATTTTTTTGTATTGTAGGTGATTCTGGCTACCTGTTGCTACCCTGGCTAAAGACCCCCATTTTGTGGCCTCAAACTCAGGCACATGCTGCATATAACCGGGATCATGCCAAGACCAGGGCAGTGGTCAAGCGGTTATTTGGTTTGCTGAAGACCCGGTTTCGGGTCCAATTAAACAGTTTTAACATCCAACACAAAGTGTGTTTCATCATTGGTAGGATGGGTGGCCTGCAACGTATGGTGGTTTTCTTGCTTGTTGGAGTGCCACCTGCCATGCCAGTTTCTCATTTAGCACCTGCCACTGTCCTAGCATTGCCTCCCCCTGATGGTAGCTGTTATGTAGTTCTTCCACCATTGAATAGAGCCAAATATTAATCCCCATGGTTTGGCGGAACTAGACGCTGTTTTGCCTGAGAGCTCGGCTATCTGCTCGCCAATCTGCCTCAATCAACTGGGGAGAAGACGTGCCTGAGGCCGTGGTCCTCTTCCCCAGGTAGGGACAACTACAGCTGGAGCTGTACTTGACCTTTCCACATGTGTTGTGCTTGATGTGGGTGATGGCAAATCCTCTGCAGCAGAGCTGGACCATGGAGGTGATGGCTGAAGCTGCTACTCACGTCCCACCTGCTGGTCATTCTGAAGCTGTGGATCCAGCTGTGGCAGCACAGGGAGTGGTGAAGGCATCTGCTGCAGAGGGAGTGCTGCTGGTGCAGAGGGAGTGTGGGAGGCATCTGCTTCTGGTGCAGAGGGAGTGTGGGAGGCATTTGCTTCTGGTGCAGAGGGAAAGCTGCTACTGCAGTGGCAGCTGCTGAGACAGATGTTGTGTCTTAGGGTGGTGAGGAGGCAACTGGTGCAGCAGAGGGCGCTGATGCTGTTGTTGTTGTAGAGGCTGATGCAGTGGACCATCCTCCTCCAGATCCTGTATGGCAGCCAGTAGCGGGGGTGTCTGTAGGGTCAGACAAATCATTTAGCTTGTTGCTGTTAGATATACACACAGTATAGCAAAATAGATCTGCATGGGGTTCCAGGGGTCACCACTTTGAGCACATTACCAGATCGAATTCTTCAATTGGTGCAGTCCTTGAATATGCAGTCCTTGATGAAGTTGCCCCAGTACTTGTTTGTTGGTGTTCTTGGTTGGGCATGTGTATTTGCTGTTTAGGTCCTGCAATGGGAATATGACTTAAGGTTATTCAAGCCACATACCCTGTGTGCCTAAGCAATGGCTAACTAATCTGCTTCCATGTTTTACATGGTGTGGCACAGACACATGTATACAAAGTGTTGGGAGGCTTTCTGCCCAACAAGAACCAAGAAGGTTTTTCAGAAAACTCTCTCCAAGTAATAGACAATTCTTGCCTAAACATTCACTACTACAATCACATTAGGCAGGCCTGTGTTTAAAACAATGCTATTCTCTTCTAGTCTCAGAGTTCCACCAAAGAGTGGACCCCACCCAGAGGAGACAAGTCCAGCCAATGCTGGTAAGACCTGGTGGTTGTGTAGGTGGTGGAGCACAAGTGCCAACGTCATCACCCTCCTCTGCAGATGAGCCCCAGGCTCACCTGGACCAACCTGCAGAGGAGGAGACCCAGATGTTGGACAGGGAGTCCCAAGATAGTCACCATGATGAGTCAGGTATGAGCATCACACACAAACACACACAGGAAGACACAGACTAAACACTCACACATATGTGTTATAATCTTGCCTTTGAGCATATTTTATTCTAGATCAGCAAGAGGTCTATGTGGATGAGCAACGAGGGGAGGAAGATATTGGGATGCCAGCTAAAGAAGAAGAAGGTGGGTGATGTCCCACACACAACACAAGCCAATTCACATCTCTACCACATTGACTAACATTTTATTTTTGGTTTCTTCTACAGACTTGGATCAAGAGGTGTGGTGGGTCCCAGTGAGTAGGGTGGATCCCCAACCCCAACTCCCCCACCAGCCCAGTAAGTTTATAGACATGTGACTATTTACATGCCTTCTTCAACAGGTTTGCAGGAAGCAGAGGCTAGACACTAATTGATTTTTGTCTTTTACAGGATACACAGCAGATGCACAGCTGCACCTGGAGGAACTTGCAGCTGCTGTGCATAGGCTCGTGGGGGAGATTGATAAGCTTCAAAATACATCTTAAGGCGCGCACACAATAATTTAAAAATATAAAACTCTTTTATTTAATTGAAAAAAATCATTTAAAGCTATTTTGTTCCATCACATATAGACAGAATACAACATATACACACTAAAAAAATCCATTAATGTGATTAGAGATTTCCTATTTAAGGTATGCTTTAGTGTATATAAATCAATTCCTCTATCTCTATTTCAATGCTTTCATAGCGTCCATAAAAATCTGGGGTTAGTCAATATATCACTAAAGTGACCAGTGCAGTTAGTATCAAGGATAACAATTAATAGTACACAATATATTGCAGTAAAAGCTCATCAAGTTTAAATCAACATCTATTGCACAAGCCCCGCAGTAGCATATTGCACAAGCTCCTAATTGTATTATATTGTATGGCACACAATATAACAGGACAACTCAATGTTGCAATGTAGGTTCCATTAATAGCCCTTGTATGTCACAGATACATAAACACAACACTTAACGGTAACAATTATCAATCAGACCCGCACATTACAGTCCCTCAGATGTAAATCATAACCTGACGGCCATTTCGTGCCATTACGGCCCTTCCTCAGAGGTCTGCTGCTCACATGAATACCCGCGTTTATTTATACTCCTCTAGTACCTCTCCCCCTGGCATCACGTGGCACCCGATGTCACTTCCTGATCACCTCTCCATAGTAATGTTTACATTATATACATGTGGGCATCCCAAATATACAACTATCAAGGAGAATGAGCTTCACTGGAGAGGAGAAAGTGGTAAAGGTAAGCATTAGGAGGAATAGAAGAACACTGCATGCCAATCCTGAAAGTGGTAAAGGTGAACATTATTAAGAATAGAAGAACACTGCATGCCGATCCTGAAAGTGATGAAGGTAAGAATTAGGAAGAATAGAAGAACACTGCATGGGACATCCTAAACTAAGACCATGCAAAGAGAAGGAGCAATGCTGGAGAGAAGGATGGGTAGCAATAAGTAAGTAATGTAATACCAGGGCCAGGGGATGAAGAATGGAAAACAATAAAAATGAGAGGCTTGCATATGCGTACAAGCCTGCGTATACATACAAAAATGGATTTAACACGCTAAATTAAAGGAAAAACAGCTCTTTTCTGAAGTAAACTAGTAGGACCTCGTTGGACACTGAAACTTTACACAGCAAGGTACGTTGAAAAACGCCCTAAAAATGCTGGAGGATGGGTCGTTCGTTCCACGTAAACGTAACTGTTGTCCAACTCCTAAGCCACGAAAGTCGTATGCACAGTGCTTTCACTGGGTTACGCAACAACGAGGACAGAACGAAGTGCTCCCGATGTAGGCTCTAAATCATGCGAACGCACTTACAAACAACATAATTTACGTGCTGCTAACACTCTTACGCACAAAAACAAAAACTATTATAGAAGGCTCTAAATCAACCCTTTTGTCCCAGTGTGGCAGTCCAGTACATTAAGACCTGCCATGGCAGTGAGCTTTCAGGTTTGCCTGGCACAACTAAGACTGACTGCCATGAGAAATCTGTGGTAGCAGGAATGCATTTCCCCTGCTGCAGTGGTGTCAAAGTATAGGAAAACAGAAGTAAATCAGGTTTGGCCTGTTTTAGAACTTGTTAGTGATTCTTAACCTATGGTATTCAGTGATCATATGATTTCCAGTTTGTTGATTTGTTTACTTACCGTAGCACATTTATCCACAGACAAGTGTATAAGGCCTGTGCAATTGCTTCTACACCGTGATCTGGTTTTTCTCAAGACTAAAAAAAAAAAAAATAATGACATGATCATACCCGTAAGATAAATGAATACTGATTAACTGGATACACAGTGAATATTGTTTTCTTTAGATAGGGAGATTTTGTGTGTACTTTCTGGGTTTAATTAAAATGCTAATAAAAATAACCCCTCCCATCCCTCTACCTCCTGCTAACCCTGAATTGTAAAACAAAACAAAAAACACTTACCTGGTCTGGGCCAGCAGTCATTTAATTAGCCATAAGCTGCGACTTATGCATAACGGGCAAAATGCGGGAGGTGGCAAATGTGGGATACGGGGGGTGGCAAATGTGGGAGGTGGCCGGTGAGCTGTGGTCGGTGACCGGGCTTCCGACGCTCCCTAGTTGCTGAGGCGGTTGTTTTCATTGGATGCGGGCTATATTGGCCATGGTCACCGGCCAGCCAGAACTACCACCGTGGCAACTGGGGAAGGCCGGTAATTGTGTTAGTATGGGGCAGGGGTACCTGTAATGGAGAGATGCCGCACACTGACTGTAATGAGGGCTGCCCCTCATTGCCTATAATGGGAGATGCCACTCACTGCATGTAATGGGGGGATGAGCAGATCATTTTCTGGTAAAAATGAGAACACACTTTTTGTGTATTAAAGTGGACTAAAATCAAACCTAGTTTCCATAAGACGCTAGGTCAAGTTACCCCCCCCCCAGGCATTCTAATTTTGCCCTGCTGTGTGAAACCCCACCAATCAGACGATTTTCACATCTATCCAGTGAGCCCACAGCACATGCACAGCCAGTGGCGTCAAATTTCGCATGTTTCTTGGTCTGTGTGCAACTGGGCCCTCTGTAACTAAATTGCTGGTGAGGTTGACCACAGCCATAGAGGGATGCAGGGAGTGCCACGTTTCATTCGCTAGATCAATGATTATTTAAAGGAACTGTAAACCAACATAAAAAAACAAAAACATACTTACCTTCTCTCCTCCGCCGCTGCTCCTAATCCGCCACCCAGAAACCTCCTGGGTTTCTGAGAACAAAGCTCCTGGCATCCTTGCGTGATGTGTCAGTCACAGTGACACTGTACGTCCCGTCCATTCATTGTTAGTCACGGCTCAAGGAATTCTGGGGAGCGTGCTCACGGCACCCCTCTTTGGACTTCCCGGGAGCTGCTGCAGGGGAGAGAAGGTAAGTGCCTATTTTTTTTTTTTATTTGGGCTTACATGCACTAATGCCAGCATAATACAGCAAACTGGCACAAAATGGGGCACTTCATAAATCAGGCTCTTATTCTCATACACTTGCCATTTCATCTGGTTTCTAAAGAGTTGCGACATTAGGAGTTGGCTGCGTTATACTTACTCCAACATCTTCAGATTTCTCAACCGAACAATGGCCAAGCACAGCGACTACTAGCGGGCGCTGTGAAAATACTGCTACAGTCGCTCAACTGTCACTACCTGACGCTATTAATGACTCGGCCTCCCAGTGTGAGTCCAATAAATTCACATTGCTGCACAGGTTTAGGTGACTGACCTGTCACTCAAGCTCCAAGCTTCAGATTCCATGCAGATTACCCACCCCCTCAGTGAGTTGTTTTTTTATGTTATTGCCCTTTATTGGGCTTAGCACAGGGGGATAAAGGGGTGGGCAGAGTGTTACAAAATGCTTCCTCTTTAAATATAAATTCACCAAGAATCTTCACAGACCTATTTTTCATTGAAGTACCCTCTCATAGTTAAAAAATAAGGGGGACGAATCAAGGACACACCGTGGCAAAGAGCTTTTAATATATGGCCCAGTTTTAGCCACTTGGTGCAGCACTAGAGTGGAGATTATTAGAAAAACTGCAAATCTAAGTTAACAAAATGATATGCTTCTACTAGCACAGAATGCAAAGTTTGAAAGCGGTCCCACACTCATTCCCCAGTGAATGGATGCAGAGCCTCATAGTAGCAGGCACAGGGGGGGGGGGCATTAAATTGCTGGAGCCCCCCACGCAATACCACCGCAAGACCCCAAAATCCTTAGCCTGAAACTCGAACCTTAGCTAAAACCCAGTCCTCCGCTGGTGGGGGTGTTGCGGGGGGGGGGGGGGGGGGTATCAGCTGTTTTTGCCCACTAGCTTCTCCACACCAAAAGCGCTGTTTCACAAGCAAGTCAGATTATATTCCCCACAACAATTAGCACGAGACCAAAGCAGACAGGATAAGTGGTGGCTTACTTCTGCAGCAATATCTAACCTGGAGGATGCTTACCTTGATGCTTTCAGAATTATGGGCAAGAAAAAAAAACAATTTATAGTCTGATTTATATCTTTATATTTGTCAAAATATGATCTAACCAAAAAATAAACAGGGTTTCTAAATTGGCCATCATTTTGCTTCAGTTAGAGATTCTGCAAACTTACGTTACTTGTTCCAATCTGTGACAGCATTCCAGTGCCTTTGCCAGAGAGTTGCAGACATTGTCAGATACTCCACAGAATTTTAGGCTACAAAATAAGGAAGAAGAAGTTAATGCAAATACTTGAGCTTGAACTACACTTACTTCAGGGATTCAGTGCACCATGTGTGCTGCAACTTGGGAACCTGGCAGCAAACTGAGCATTAACAAAGCTATCATTGTAGCTGCAAACTTGGGGACAACTGACTCTTTGCTGGCATTACACTTGGTTTACACTTGGTTTACACTTGGTTTCGCATGCTGGCGAGTTGCTGACGCCAATTTGTTTAGTAAAATGAAAGAAATGTTGCTGAATACTCTGCCTATTTCGGCATGGAATGAGCCTCATAATATATGTATGGTGTCTTGGTTGTTGTAAAGTTTATATAATGAGTTTTATCAGTTTTTCAAACACCATCTGACGTTCAAGCTCAAAATATCTGGCACAGATGCAAAAATAACCTAAAGAGACCATCTTGGGCAAAAGAACATTGATTCCAATGGGGTTCGGTCCTCAAAGCTGGAGAACTGAACAAGTGTTCCCCAGCATTCACCCAGCTTCGCTGAACTAGAACTAAATATAACGAGCCAGGGCTGTTTCTAGGCAAAATAACGCTCAGTGCGGGAAGGAAAAATTCTGCCCTCTCCTCGCCCATCCTATGGTGCTGCTACTGTCCCTTATAGGTATGTGCCATGCTGTGCCTCCTACCTTAGCAGCAGGCAGTGCCCCCTCCCCATAACAGAGCCCAATATGGGGAGATGAAGGGTATGTCTTATGGCTGACACCACTAACTGTGCCCTGACTCACCTGCAGAAAAGCTGGGTTAAAGGTGCCCTTAATAGCACTGGCATCCATGGAAGTCACCCTGCTTGCCCTCCCATAGAAACAGCTCTGTGAATGGCAAAGTGGTTAGTAAATCACCCCCTTGGTTTAAAACATGAAGTTGTTTCTTGTATATATTGTCTATAATTAGAATGCCTATCATTTTCAGAAGGTCCAATCATTGAGATGGATATCAGAGTTGGTGGAGCCCCCAGTGCTTTGTGTTTAAAGGGACAGTCCAGGCAATCTCAGTACTAAAGCAGCAAGGAGCTTAGCTGAATTCTGTCCCATGTGCAGTAGTAGGGCTTCAAAGATTGGCCATAATTTATATTCCATTCCTCCAGGTTTACACACAAATGTAGTTGCACAGGTGTCCCAGTACCTCAATGAATCACAGCAGTCATAACTGCATAGCTTGCTCGTGTGCTGAGAGAAAGGGGTGGTCATGAAAAAAAAAGCAAAGGGACAGACCTGTGAGCTATGTTACAGCATCTACAGCTCACTGCAATTAATGAAGGAGAGGCACATGGTGTGGCTTCAGGTGAGCTCCTTGCTTCCTTATTATTGCCATTGCATGGACTGTCCTTTTATTGTAAATTTCCACCAAGGGCCAGTCTGTGTGAGGTTTCAGAATGGTGGTCCCTGAACACACACCCACACAGACACACACAGGGCCACATAGTAACTGATGCAAATGTGTCAGGCCTACCAGTTCTAGGGGCCCATATACACTTATAATTGATCAACAACACAGATGGAGGAAAAGTGGGGAAAAAATCAATAAGGAGAAACATGAAAAAGAGATAGAAGAGAAGAATGTGAGATGGAGAGGAAACAGGAGCTGCAACAAGCAGAAAAAGAATAGGGAAAACACAGAAGCTTAGAACATGGAAAACAGATATAGGGAAAGTAGGGAAAAAGAGAGGGATAGTTGGGTGTAATACAGAAAAGTGACAGAAAATGGGACAGGGGGCACTAAAAAAATAGACTGAATTAAGTTGGAAAACAGAGAGTGAAATGCGGGGATGCATTGTCAGGCAGAGGGGCTGGACAGACGCGCAAGGAGTTGGTGCCGTGATATCATGGCGCTGAACCGTCTTTAAAAATGCACTCCACAATGGAGAAGCACTGCAACGCGCCTGATTTCCCTAAGGGAATGAGAACATGCGATTGCCATCAGCGTGCCAGGACATAACAGCCTTCTATAACATCCTTTTGGGCTAACTGGAGGCAGCTACGAACCCGGGATCATCACTTGCTCCATGGGAGAAAAAAACCTTCCTTTCTATGGCAAAAGGTAAGCCTCAGCATATATCTGAGAGGGGGCATTTGGGCAAGCTTTAAAGAAAACAAATGAATAAGCAATGGTTCCTTTCAGGTCCCTAAAAAAACAAAAGCGTGTTACATTTATTACTGGTCTGCTGCTGAACGAGAGATTCTGCAGATGCCATCACAAAAATAATTTGTAATTGTATTTAAAGTAATCAAAATGTAACAAAATTATTAGCCAGAATAATTGTTACATTTAATCTTTATTATATATCTTGTTTGTAGCTTTTTTTCTGTGAAGAGAGAAGCAGATTTTACAGCGAAACATGTCCTCTTGATATAATCAAATACACAGTGTCATGATGATCCACTCACCTGCTTCCAGGTCCCGGGGCGTCCTCAGCCACCTGCTCGAACAGCACTGGCCCGAGTGGCATACTGTTGCGCTGCCACTGCGTCGATCTCGGGTGGCGACTCAAGCAGCGCTGCGGCCCTCCTTCTTGCCTTCGCATCCCAGCTCCTGTGCTCGTGCATGAGCACGTGCAGTTTATGCCCTCTGGCGGCGCTGCAGAAAGCGTGCCCACCAGAGGATAGTTTGAATGGGCCAATGAGCCCCAGCATTTCTCGTGGGGCCGATTTCCCACTAGGCTCTCGAGCTAATCTGCCCTCAAATTGTTTATGGGCCAATGAACTCAATGCTGCCTCTGTCAATACCCTGCACCCAAGCCCTATTAAAGTTCCCCCCCTCCCAATTCACTATCTCACTGCCCATGATTGTGTTCTGCTGATCACAAGCAGTTGTAGTTCCTGCTGTGTATTGTTATCCGTTGCTGACTTTGCTTTGTCTGGCCAATCCTTTGACTGGTGCCTGCCTATCTGACCTCGAACCCATCTCATCCTCTGTACAGCAAGTCCTCTGACCCTCTGGTTTGACCCATGACCCTTCTCTTGCTATCTCCCTTGGTGCCATGTATAGTGAGGGCTGTCCTTCTGTGTATGACTCTAGCTTGCCCGACATAGCCCAGTCTAGTCCCTGGTTCATCCGCCTTCACCTTGTGATCTTGACAAGTATATACTGTGGTAAAGTGTATAAAAATGTCATAAATGGTGTGTATTTCTCCCCTGCTAGGCTGTATCAGGCACGATCCGTGCCGAGTTTTCAAGACCCAGGTCACTTTCCCCAATCCCCAAGGTTTGTTCCCTGGTCTCAGGCCGTGCACAGGTAATCAGGCTGATTGCTGGGGAAGTCTGAATAAAAAGGAGCCACATGGCCTGTCAGTTGTCTATTGACCAGCCTGTAGGAGGGAGCCCAGGCTGAGGTGCCCATGTGGTGAACAAAAGGACTGTACGCAAGCCGAAGGACTTTGCTTCTGCACCCCTAACCGTGGACTTGTGGGGATGAGCAGCGGAGGGCTTGTGTGCCCTGCAAAGTGGACTTAACTTACCTTGGAATTACAGCTTGCTGGAGTACCCAGCCCTGGACTTACATTGATTTGGGTGAAGTAACCACTTTTGATTTATTGCACTGATGCTGCAATACCTGAAGTGAGTGATAATTTGCGTTTGAACACTTTATTTGCTCAATAAAGCCCGTTCTGCTGTTGAAAGTCTGTGTCACTGCTGTTTGCCCAACCGCTCACAATACTTACATTTTCATTTTTGATGCTCTGTCTACAAGGGGACTATGAAACAGCTGCACTCATATGCAACAGTCACACCCTCCAAAGGAAAATGTGCTGTGCAGTAGTGTGCAGCCATTTCCAGCATGTGCTGCTCTGATTAGACAAAAACCTGCAATTGCAGGTGCCCCACTGTGTGAAACCCCTGTGCTTACTGGGACTTTTATGATGCTGTCTTTGTCAGCGGCCACATCCCTGGCTTTCCGTCAGCTGAGGCGAGCTCTTGCACCCTGCCATTCGGATCTATCCTCTGGCATTCTTGAGATCAGCCAATTAGCGATCTCTAAAAATGCAGAGTGGGCATGGTCATGACAGTTGAAAGACCTGCTTTATTTGAAAACCGGGCCACCAAGGTACTCTAGGAGGTGTAGGAGAACACACACAGTTTTGTGCCACTTTACATTTTAACGCACAAAAGAGGGCAATAAAAAATTACCTGTATATGCGATGGGGCATTTTTTTTAATGGGGTCTTTAAAGTTTCCAATGAAGGATAATCGTAGTTTCACCCTACAAGACGCACCTTGCACATAAGACGCACCCAGGATTTGGAGGAGGAAAATAAGAAAATAAATATTCTGAACCAAATGTTGTGCTAACCCCCCAAGACCCAAATAGGCAAGCTGCAGAATCCCCCCCCCCCCATTACAGGGAGTGTGGGAATCCCCCCATTCCCCATGGGCAGTAAGCCATTCCTCCGTCCCATTCCCGTAGGCAGTGTGGCATTCCCCCCATCCCATTCCCATAGGCAGTGTGCTTTTCTCCTCCCCATTCCCCATATAGGCAGTGTGCTCTTCTCCTCCCCATTCCCCATATAGGCAGTGTGCTCTTCTCCTCCCCATTCCCCATATAGGCAGTGTGCTTTTCTCCTCCCCATTCCCCATATAGGCAGTGTGCTTTTCTCCTACCCATTCCCCATATAGACAGTGTGCTCTTCTGCTCCCCATTCCCCATATAGGCAGTGTGCTTTTCTCCTCCCCATTCCCCATATAGGCAGTGTGCTTTTCTCCTCCCCATTCCCCATATAGGCAGTGTGCTCTTCTCCTCCCCATTCCCCATATAGGCAGTGTGCTCTTCTCCTCCCCATTCCCCATATAGGCAGTGTGCTCTTCTCCTCCCCATTCCCCATATAGGCAGTGTGCTCTTCTCCTCCCCATTCCCCATATAGGCAGTGTGCTCTTCTCCTCCCCATACCCCATAGAGGCAGTGTGCTCTTCTCCTCCCCCATTCCCCATATAGGCAGTGTGCTCTTCTCCTCCTCATTCCCCATATAGGCAGTGTGCTCTTCTCCTCCCCATACCCCATAGAGGCAGTGTGCTCTTCTCCTCCCCCATTCCCCATATAGGCAGTGTGCTCTTCTCCTCCCCCATTCCCCATATAGGCAGTGTGCTCTTCTCCTCCCCATTCCCCATATAGGCAGTGTGCTCTTCTCCTCCCCATTCCCCATATAGGCAGTGTGCTCTTCTTTCCCCCATTCCCCATATAGGCAGTGTGCTCTTCTCTCCCCCATTCCCCATATAGGTAGTGTGCTCTTCTCCTCCCCATTCCCCATATAGGCAGTGTGGCATTCCCCCTCCCATTCCCATAGGCAGTGTGGTATTCACCTTTTCTGTCAAAAAATTCAAACTTTTTTTGTCTTGTAATTAATTGGATAGAGCTAGAAAACTAAAAACTGAAGCTGCATAGACAAATGGTGCTTCCTTTCTCTAAATGAGGCCAAGTGAGTACAAATATGATAAACAGGGTGGAGAAGCAACAATGATGGGGCACGTTTGACCTTCTGGGCCCGGTGTGGTCACACCCCCTCAAGTTATGCCCCTGTCTACATTTCTTCCATCTTTCTTTTGCTTGCACATTCCCTCCCTTTTCTCTTTTCTATGACCACTTTTTCTTTTCTCCATACCATCTCCTTCTCTTTTTCCCTTATCCACATTCCCAGTTTCCTCTGTCTCCTTCCCTTCATCTCCCTCTCTTTCAGGGGGAGCCTGATTTATCAAGAGTCTGCGCCAGTCAATACCACTCAGCTCCAATATTTTTGCCTCAGCAGCAGTGTGTGATTTATGTTTCTGGCAGCCTGCATCTAGTTTATCATTAGTGCCATAGAGTTGCAGCGCCGAGCACTCAAAAGTGGTGCTGACACTGTTATAATCAGCAGCCAGGGCCAACGGGTGCTGACACAGGCCGGCAAATACCTAGTGCAATATTTAAAGCTAATAACGTAACAGTGGGCGCTGTGACTTCCAGCGTCATTCTGTCCGAATAGCAGCGCCAAAAAAGAAAGATGTTGGTACTCAAAAAATTACACTATGCCAGGTAAATGCCGCTAAACTGCGTACATCTTAAGTAAGGCCCATTACTGCATCTCTATTAATTTCTCCTTTTATTGGCAACCTTCCATACCCCAATGCATTGTAAATCAGACTTTCGGTTGTAACGTAATCTTACTTTTATAAATACTGTAGCGTGCATGGAAGCCTGCAATGATTCGGAGGAGCGTGTGACAGAAGCCGGGTGCTGGCTGCAGTCTGCACTTGGCAATAACATAGGTCAGCACACAGGATATTTGCTTTGGCATGCAGAGCCAACTAAATAAAATGTGCTTTTATTCACTTGCTGTTAGAATTGAAGTTGCTATAGCAACCTATTAGTGCCTGCCTGTGTATCCGCCTCACTGATGATGTCATCAGATGCCCCAAGACTATAACACTGTGAAATAAACAGCAGCTGACATGGGTGAGCTACAAGGAAGTGTGTGGGCTGTGTAAACCAATCTGCGCTGGCACAACGACTACCCGCTATTGTAACGCAAGGAGCCGCTGAAAACGCAGCACTCGCACAATCAACGGATTCATCACACAGTGACACAACGTGCTTACACATGCTGCTTCTACCAGTACACAATTCTTCCTTCACAGTTTCCTTGTCATCCTTTATAAAATGCACACAGATATATCACACCATGTACAGTATGCAAGTAAAGTGTCATCATTTATAAAATGCACACAGGTATATCACACTATGTACAGTATGCCAGTAACGTGTCATCATTTATAAAATGCACACAGGTATATCACACAATGTATGTGTCAGTAAAGTGTCATCATTTATAAAATGCACACAAGTATATAACACTATTGACATTATGCCAGTAAAATGTCATCATTTATAAAATGCACACAGGTATATAACACTATGGGCCTTATTTATCAAGGGATAGCGCCAGGTAGTGTCTCACTAGCGCCAGGTATCGCCAGCTATCGGCGGCTACCGACTCCAGAACGCCAGGCGGCGGACACAATCACGCATTTATCACGCTAAATGAGGCTAGCGCCGGCGAGAGCGTCAGCTAGCGCGGGATTCATCATGTAGCGGACTGCAACGAACAGCGCCGCTGCTAATCCCATCACAGCGCCAGGTATGACCTCTCGCTACCTGGCGCTCTCCAATGCATTTCAATGGAGCAATCTTTAAATCTTCATATTTAATTGATATTTTTTTAAATGTCAAAAATTCTGTGACCACTTCGGCAATGTTAGATATTTTTTTTAAGGTAGAATTGATATTATAGGTCTGATATTAATGTATTCATATTACAAAATGTTTAGAAAAACTTGTTTAATTTTTTAATCAAAAAATATGGATGTTTGGGGGTTAAAAACTACTTTTAAGCCATCGCCGCCAGCGCTCCGGGGTTTAAACAAGCTTTTCACAGCGCGAGAATTTTTTGAGCGTGATTTGTTAATGAATATGCTGGGAGCCGTTCGATATGACCATTCGCTGTCAGGCGCTCCCATACAGCGCGGAACCTGTCAAACAGCGACTCCTAACCCCGTATTCAACATTACCGCACACCGACTGAGTCGCTGTCAACAACTGAACAACGTGCCAAGCACAGCGAATACTAGCGGGCGCTGTGAAAATCACGCTACTGGCGCTCATCTGTCGCTACCTGGCGCTATTACTGAATCGGCCTCCCCGTATGTGTCAGTAAAGTGTCATCATTTATAAAATGCACACAGGTATATCACACTATAGCCTTGATCCAGAGATGCTTACACATGCACTTTCGCATGTGTCGGTGTATTTTTGGTGAGTTTTTGCCTGTTTTTTTAAATTTTACGTTACTGTTTTCATGCGTATATGCATTTACGTTAACGCGTATACGCGCATTCGATGGACTGATCAATATCGTCATTTTTGCGTTACGTCTGATAACTTACGTTATTGGTATGGGCTTGCGTCTGATTCAGAGACCTGATTGCCGATGCACATCCGCCCTATATAACGGTTTATTTTCCACTCCACTTACGGGCTCATTTTGGACTCGGAAGTTAGTGTTGGACATGTTTGGCGGCTATGTTGAGGAGTATCAGCTCAACGGCCTGACCTGCATCAGCATGGCCGAGGCCAGATTGCACTGGAGACGCATGAACATCGATCACATGCATGACTTGAGCTGTTCGAGCTGACCCGACTCAATCGCGTTTCCCTCCATAATTTGTATAGTGAGCTGCGGCCATGGTTAGCCCGCACCACAAGGAAGGGGCAAGCAATTTCAGGTATGACAAAATTGGTTGGCTGCCTGCAATTTTTGGCGAACAGCTCGTTCCAGAGGCTGGGTGCCCTCTCCGTGTGGATGTCCCAGCCTATGCTGAGCTGCACGCTATCCAAGTTTCTGGATGGCATGGCTACCCTGTGTCCCAAATATATTTCATTTCCTGACGACATGGTAGCCTGGAACGCGATTAAGTTGGGATTTTATAATATCGCCGACATGACCAATGTCATGGGTGCGATCGATTGCATCCACGTTGCATTAGTCCCACCCGCAGCAGATGAGTACATATATAGTTACGTTTATTTTCATCTATCTAGTAATCCCTCCTTCTCAAGTATCCCTTCTAAATTGTTTAGAATGCATACCTTAATCCCTCCTTCTCAAGTATCCCTTCTAAATTGTTTATAATGCATACCTTAATCCCTCCTTCTCAAGTATCCCTTTTAAACTGTTTAGAATACCGACCTTAATCAATACTTATCAAGTATCCCTTCTAAACTGTTTGGAATGCTTACCTTAATCAATACTTATCATGTAGCCCTTAGAAAAGTATTGGAATGCTGACCTTAATTAGTCCTTAGCATGTTCACCTTAATTTACAAACACATCCATATTATTTTTCTATTTAGTTAGACTTTTGTCCTTTGTTTTTTTGTTTGGGATTGTTTAACTATAATATTTAGTTGGTTTTTGTATTTTCTGTTTTTTTGTGGATACTTTGGCTTTGGCTGAACATCCAAGCAGTGGTTGGTCCGGACATGCGTTTCCTGAGTGTCCTTGCAGGGTATCCCGGGTCGTCCCATGATGTTCAAGATTATATACTCGCTTTGAGTCTGGCGATTTATCTGGTGGATGGCTACTGGGTAAGTTGGTTCAAATAAAATCATTCCCCTTTCACTGTATGCCTATGAATATAGCTGATGACCCCTGAATCAACCTATGGCAGTTTTTTGCCCTTGATGACATGTTAAACAATAATGTTGCTTAGAATGTGTCAGTAATTTTATTATTTTGTTATGCTTTCAGGGGATTCTGGATATCCACTAATGCCGTGGCTCCTGACGCCCGTCCTTCGCCCGCAGAATGCGGCCCAGGAGTCATATAATAGGGCCCATTGCAAGACCCGGGTAGTAGTGGAGAGGGCCTTCAGCCTGCTGAAGTCGCATTTTCACTGCTTGGATCATACAGGGGGGGCACTACAGTATGACCCCAACAAGGTTATCAAAATTATTTTAGCCTGCTGCACAATTTTGCCCTCAGGCAGCAGGTCCCCCGTTGTGTGGATTTGTCCCCCTCTCCACCCAGGCAGGAAAGTGATGATTTGTATGATGGCACCCCGAGTGCTTCCGGGCAATCTGTCCGGGCCCAGCTGATAGCTAATTTTTTTTCTTAATATTTTGTTTTTGGTTTTGTGTTATTTGTCTATTTGTTTGATTTCTGATGTACCTTTTTTTTTGTTTACCAATTGTGTAATGCTTAAATTACTAAAAAAATTAGACCTGATTTGAGCGTAATGCAGTTTATTTGAGCCAGTTTTTCTTTACAAACAATCATTTATTTAAAAAGCCAAGAAACATAAATGCATCAACTTAGCACAGAACAGATAAAGTCCCATTCCATACCTTTACAGTAAAGATCTAAAATTTTTGTTGAAGGGCACTCGCAGCCCTTTAGCAAATTTAACTATACATTGCGCCCGACTCCTGGCCCATCCAAATTGGGTACATCCAGGAGGTCAAATCTAACTTACTCCAGGCCGAAGGTTCCCCGACACCAACATCAAAAGCCATAGGGAGCATGACTTTCAAGGGGAATAGTAGGGCAGGAATACATAGGGCCACATACACACCCTCTCCTGCTTGTGCTACATTTCATCAGGGCAATGTTGCAAGGCCGGATTCATCTGCAACTCTATGGCTGCAAGTTCTTTTTCCAGCCCATGACAGTCAGCCCCCATGCCAGTCCAGTTCAATCATTTCCATGGCCAAATGGTGATGTTCGTCAGCCAAGAATGTCCCCCAATATTCCCAACAAACAGGATGAGTCAGCCAGCATTTCATTAGGCCCAAGCCTGCTGCGTGGGAGCTTGAGCGGGCGCTTTATTGGAGTATCTGAGCACTATAATAAGCTTTATGGGCGAATCAACAACCAAAGGCACCAACCACAAAATCTTGGTTGCGCTCACCAGACAGGTCAATAGTGTTGGAATGGAGAGAAAATATGTTGAGATACAGATGAAATTCGTAATATTGTTGATGGCCATAATAATGTTGGGGTTGGCCTTGGAGGTGGCCAAATACCTGGGCATGTGTGGCATTCATAATCTGCCACTGCTTCAGCATCTGTCTGTTGCTAGTGCGAAATTCATCTAGCATGGCGCTGAAGTTGTTATTTAAGGTGGCCATTTGTGCTGCCATCTGGCTGTTGCTCGTCCTAAATTCTGTCAGCATGGTGGTGAAGTTATTATTGAAGGTCTCTAATTGTGCAGTAATCTGCTCTGTGGTTCTTTGAGTCACCTGCCTAAAGTAACGGCTGTCATGGCGCCATGCTGACTCCAGGATCTGCACGCACCTCCCCTGGGAAACTGGTCGACGTAGCTGACTTCATCTTCCAATTCCCCGGGTTTGAGCTTCTGCAGATGCTGGAGGTCTAGGCCGAGCAACAGTACCAAATGGACTAGGCAAAACCTCTGCAGCAGAGCTAGCACTGGGGACTGTAGGGTCAGTCTCAGCCTGCTGGTCACGATGGGCTGGCAGCAGGCATCCAGCTTCACTCTGCTGCTGAGGATTTGTTGCAGTAGGATGCTGGGGCAGTGGCAGATTAGGTTCCAGGGGTGAAATTGCAGAAGGCAGAATCTGGCTGGTATCCTCCTCCTCCATATGCTGGATAACATCCATTAGTGGGGGAGTCTGTTGGAACATGGAAAAAAATGTGTGAGCTATTTTGAGAATTTTTTTTTTAGTCATGTTCCTTCACATGCATCACCAGTTACAGCACAGTACACTTACCATATCCAGTCGGTCCTGTGTCCTAGGCAGCAGGGAAGTAGATGGCGTGGCCAAACTGGATGAGGCTTCAACACTTGCAGAGGCATGATGCTGAGCTGGAGATAAAATTAAAAGGCACGTAAACACACAAACATCCCTTGATGTCCCTGATGAGTAGATATGCTTAAGAACACACGGGGCAAAACAGGAATCACGACTCCCACAACGGTAAAAGTGGGCCTTCACCATGAATCAGAGTCTATCTTATATGTTTGACTCACCCTTTACCTACAGATTGCTCACATTAAAAAAACATGCAACATGCATCTACTGCATGTTATGAGGCTTTACACATCCAAGATGGCGGCTTAGGGGACAACAGTCAGCCTGCAAACAGGAATTGCCTTCTGACTGTGCTGCTGTGCATTCTGGGACTGCTGACCTTTCCCTGACCCCAGCTCTGCTTTGAACCAAGCACAGCTAGAACCCCACTCCCTGCACTTTATCCTACTCTCATCTCCTCACTAAGTGTGATGCTTTTAAATCCAGATGGCTGCGGCCATATCCTCATGTCCCTAACAAAGTTGCAGCCCAGTGGGGGAAAGAATAAGAAGTAAGTGATCACAAATTTACAATATATTAATATCAGATGCTGGGGATTCTTTTTTAATTTGTTTTTTGTTTCCCAAAATCATGGCGAAGGTCGTGTTTAGAATGAAAACCTTTCTAAGGACCATGAACTGCTGCACCCTGGGAGAGTGCCCATCATTAACCCCCTTCCTCAGCCATTCCACCCCTGCCTACAACATTAACCTCCCCTCAAACACCCTAGCTAGGGGCCTGTGTTGATATCTGTGGGTCAGCCACGTTTAAAATGTTGAAAATAAGTCTCATTAAAACAATCATTAATAACCTGCAGAAATGTCCTGGTTGTCCGTGTCCCAGGTGCCAGAGAGCCCCTGTAATGCTGTGGGGGGATCAAAGCCAGGACCATTTCCTCTGGTCTTGTGAATTGCAATTTGGTGGGGAAGCCTCCGCCTGTTTGCATCCTGGAAATAAGACATTAAAAATTATTTGTCATGTTGGTCACAACAACCAGCACAACTCAAAAATTTTTACCCGTGATGCCTGCGTTTGTTCCGCTTCTTCCTTACTGCATATTTGAGGTCAGAGAATTTCCGCTGGATCTGCTCAACATCTTTCCTCTCATCCCCCGCTGCATTCACCTGTCTGGTGAGCTCTTCCCATATTTGTGTTTTGCGCACTTTGCAGGTAGCTTTGGAATTCCGCCCATATAGCTCATCAAAATGCACAGTTATCCCACTTGCCAAGGGGAGTGTTTGTGCCTCACCAAAGCGCCCGCTCAAGCTCCCTCACTGCAAGGTTCGGCCTAATGTTTGCTGTTCTGGCTCTTCCCTGGTTGGTGGGAATTCAGGGGACATTCTTGCCTGAGTGTGTGGCGAAGAATAGGCCATCACGTCTCTCAAGAAAGGAATGGACTGGGCTGGCATTTGGACTGGTGGTCATTGGCTGGCTGGCCAGAGAACTTGCAGCCGTGGATGTGGCATAGGACTCGGTTGTTTCAACGTGTTCCGGTGGCAAATGTGGGCAAGCAGGAGAGGGTGTGCTTGGGGGGCTCGGGCTTTTCGGCCTCTGATTCCTTTTCCCCTTGGAAGTCGTGCTCCCTTGCTCTTTCGATGGGGTTGGCCGGGGAGCCTTCTTCCTGGAGGAAGTTTCTTGCCTTTTCCTGGTGCTGGCAGATTTGGATGGGCCAGGAGTTGTGGCCAATGTAGCCTTGTGGTGACCACTTTTGCTCCGCGTTTCTGGCACCTTTGAACTTGATTTCTGGGCCGGAGTGCTCGGTCTTGATGATGTGTCCTCATGGCGCTCTGGCCTTTTTGTCTTGCGCTCCTCGGCTGGTGGTTGTTTTCTGCTACTTTTCTTTGGTGCCATGATGACATTCACAGAGAGAAAGAACTGTGTGTCCATTACCCTTTAAATAGTACTGACTGGGTATGATGCTTACGCATACGCGTGCATGCTGCCGTGCGCATCCCGGCAACCGCTGGGGCACTACCTATCTGCTGCGGAAAAGAAAGAACATGGCTCCCATGATCTTCACCCACCAACAACAGGATACTCTGATGCTCGTAAGTGTTTCTGAAGGACGCTGAATTGACATCTAAATGCATGCATATGCATTAAGGAAGCGCAGGAAGAAACAGTGGTTTTTAAAATTGATTTAAACTCCGTGCCAAACAGAAGTTATTGCGCACATGTGCGAACCAACTAATTTGCATCTCGAAGGGTTGGTGAAGGCTAGAAATGTCATGGGGAATGTCATTAAGTAAACTGATCTAATTGTGAATGTGATTTGTATGCCGTTTGGTCTAAAAACAATTTTTATTGATGTGTTTTTAGATGATGATGGAGCCCAACGATTATGAGAAACGGAAGTTGGCCCTGATGATCGTGGCCAGAATAGATGCTGAAACAGACACCACCTTCACTTTCACGCAGATCATCCAGCACTGGTCGGACCTCAAGCAACGGAAGAGGCACCGGGTGCGGCGATTTATTCCGAGACGTTTCCCAAATAAGTACATTCCGAATGCATGCTAGATCTAACAAACACAGAAGGTAGGCCGTTATTTATAAATGCTATTCTTTTCTAGTGTCTGAATTTGAATATCGCGTGAGACCCACCCGGAGGCGAGCGGTCCGGCCAGTGCGGGATGAATCTGCCCAAAGTGCAGGTGGTGCATCTCCAGGGCCAACCTCCTACCCCTCCTTTGTATGTAGGTGGCTCAGACCAGCTACTCGACCTCTCTACAGAGGAGGGGCCTCACCGTATGGGCAGGCAGTCGTACCAAATGTCTGAGCCCATACACTCTGGTATGTGACTCTGATTTTAGCACACACAGGTACATGCTATTTAAAGGCAAACTCATTTCCTGTTTCTCTTTTTATAGATGAATATGTAGTGGGTGAAGGATCGGGAGCAGAGAGGGCAGCAGATCAAGCCCATGAGGAACATGGAGAAGGTGGGTGATGTCACACACACATTCTAAGTGTAATTTGGTTACTGTTCAATCGGACATTAGAAGTGACCCTATTTTAAATGTCTCTACAGCCTCACATCCTGAGCAGTGGCAGGCCCCAGAGGGGATGGTGGTCCCCGAAGCTCAGGTCGCCCACCAGCCAAGTAAGTTTCAAGTTTTAGATTTGGAGTATGTCGAACATGACATCATCAGAAAGAAACCAGAATCCCTAGCCAATGTAATTAGCAGAATTACATATGCCCTCATCCCTTGATGAATGAAGTAGCAGAATGACATATGCCCGCATCCCTTGATGAATGAAGTAGCAGAATGACGTATGGGCTAATGACATTTATGAAACTTTAATAATAATTTGATCCACAGCTGTAAAACATGTATTTGCACCAATAATTTTTTTTTGTTTTTTTACAGACACAACACAGGCCAGACTATCGCAACTTACCGCGACTGTGTTTCGACTGGTGGGCGACATCCAGGAGCTGGCTGCTTCGATGGGGACCACTGATGAATAATTATCTGGGGCCTGCCATTGCTTTCTAAATAGTTTTTGAAAAATGTTTAATGTTTTAAAAATTCAACATGTTTTTTTTTTTAAAAAAAAGGTTAAAAAAAAGGTTTTACTTTTGTATTTAAAAAATCTAAAATTTAAATAAAGGCAAAAATACAAAATCAAAAAGTTTAGAAAATGAAACAAAATTACAATTTTAAAATAAAAAAACAAAAAGAAAAAACATGTTTCTGTCTTCTTTGATGTCAAACAAATATACATTAAGGGTTGCTTACAGGAAAACGTTATAAAAAAAAATAAAAAATAAAAAAAAAATAAAAAAATAAAAGGAACAGCGCAAAGTGAAAAAAATGGGAACCGGAAAGGAACTGAGGTAAGCATGAATAGCGTAAAGTGAAGAAAATGGGAACCGCGAAGGAATTGAGGTAAGCATTAATAGCGCAAAGTAAAGAAAATGGGAACCATGAAGGAATTGAGGTAAGCATGAGTAGCGCAAAGTGAAGAAAATGGGAACCGCGAAGGAATTGAGGTAAGCATTAATAGCGCAAAGTGAAGAAAATGGGAACCACAAAGGAATTGAGGTAAGCATGAGTAGCGCAAAGTGAAGAAAATGGGAACCGCGAAGGAATTGAGGTAAGCATTAATAGCGCAAAGTAAAGAAAATGGGAACCATGAAGGAATTGAGGTAAGCATGAGTAGCGCAAAGTGAAGAAAATGGGAACCGCGAAGGAATTGAGGTAAGCATTAATAGCGCAAAGTGAAGAAAATGGGAACCACAAAGGAATTGAGGTAAGCATGAGTAGCGCAAAGTGAAGAAAATGGGAACCACAAAGGAATTGAGGTAAGCATGAGTAGCGCAAAGTGAAGAAATGGGAACCACAAGGAATTGAGGTAAGCATTAATAGCGCAAAGTGAAGAAAATGGGAACCGCAAGGAATTGAGGTAAGCATTAATAGCGCAAAGTGAAGAAAATGGGAACCACGAAGGAATTGAGGTAAGCATGAATAGCGCAAAGTGAAGAAAATGGGAACCGCAAGGAAATGAGGTAAGCATTAATAGCGCAAAGTGAAGAAAATGGGAACCGCAAAGGAAATGAAGTAAGCATTAATAGTGCAAAGTGAAGAAAATGGGAACCGCAAAGGAATTGAGGTAAGCACTAATAGTGCAAAGTGAAGAAAATGGGATTCGCAAAGGAATTGAGGTAAGCATTAATAGCGCAAAGTGAAGAAAATTGGAACCTCGAAGGAATTGAGGTAAGCATTAATAGCGCAAAGTGAAGAAAATGGGAACCGCAAAGGAATTGAGGTAAGCATTGTAGCAGAAGTGAGTGAGAGAATAGTTGAGACGGGGACATGAATGAGTTAATTTAGGTGTGCGCATGCATGAATTAGGACAGATTTCCGTCTGGACGTATATTTATAAAAAGCGGAATGCAGAATCTAACGGGACATGTAAATATTTCGTTAGAGGCTACGTTGGAAAAAGCCAAAAAAACGGGAGGCTACGTTGTTTCATAAGTAACGTAAACGAAAAAGGAAAGCAGAAAAATTACATTCTCGTTGGCAGACGCAGCAACGAACAGTTAACAGAAGGCTCCCAATGCCGGCTTTGAATCATGCGTACACACATACGCCAATGGAAACAAAACGAAAATGTTTTTATGCCTCTCTGAATCAACCCTTATGTATATGTCAGTGCTTAACCACCACACAAAGCAAGCAAACGCTTGAGGGCCCCCATCTGCTACAGGGCCCCCAGAGGCAGGGTCAGTGTAGAGTGTGCATTATATAGGAAGCCACTGTACACCTACATGAGCCAGCTGCTGCAGAATTAGTGCACTCAGCTCCATTCAGTTATGCAGGATGCTGTGACATCACAGCAGCTAGAGAGCTGAACGGTGCAGAGAGGGCCACTGATTGCATCGCTGTTCACCTGTAGCTGGGGGCGTGCTCGGGCCAGCCAATTATAAATGGCTGCCCAGGGTATGCGTCTAACTAAAGGCTATGGAACAGCCATTGGAACTGGGTTAGGTGAGTGGGTGTGGCAATTTAATGGAGTTTCACACAGTGGGGCCTTCTAGTTTGGGATGCCACAGGGAGTAAAATTTGGATGGCCATATGGGCAATTTCTGGACAATTCCCTATGCCATGATCAGGATACCACTCTGTGTGAAACCCCCTGGGTTTACTCACTCTCCCATAAGCGCATGAGCAGGCCCCGGCTACATCCCCGACAAGGTGTGTTAATATTGTATTTGCTATAAAAAATGTGTCTTTGATTAGGGCCCCCAGACACAACTTTGCATGGGGCCCCATAAATGATAAGCCCGCCCCTGTATATAACCCCTATGTATATGTCAGTAAAGTTAAATAATTTATAAAATGCACACACATATACTGTATATCACGATATGTATATGGCAGTAAAGTCTTCTGAAATTGTAATACCATTTAGCCATCTCTTTTTTGATAAAACAAGTAACAACTCTAGAGCTCTGTAGACAGCAGCAGCAACAACTTTATTTTTAGAGTGAAAGACGAGACCTACTTCAGCCCTCTAACTATTAGTCTACCAAAAGATTTTGCCTCCTTCTTTTACTAGACCATTTTAAGCATTTTGCGCTATATATGTTCAGCTGTGATTTTTGCTGGGGATTTCTGAATATTTTGGGTGAAATATTTATAAAATAAAATAAAAAACACAACAAAAATGTATGTTTTTCAATAAAGCCATATGGTGTGTAAAAGCCCAATTCCTCCTGATTATAACGGCATTAGTAGACAGGGGATATTCCAAACTGGAGTGAGATTACATTATCTAACTCAGCCGGTATGAAAGGCTCGATCACTTCCAGTTTGCTGGAGCAGCAGTGATTGAATCACACAGGAGATCACCCAGAGTTTTTTTTGTATACATTTAACTCTTTGTGAACTGATAAGGGGTCCTTGAGACCCCTGTACCAGTTCATGGGGCAGGAGGGGCTGTTAAGTCACCTGCCAGCAAGTGGGTGACTTGCCATAAACCACATTCCTTTACATGCATCCCCAAAGCCCAGGGGGGTGCAGAAGAGCCTGCAGCCCATGTGGGCTATGTAGGCTGGTAACCTTCAGGACCTTGGGCCAGTTACTTGGCCTACACGCCCTTGTCAATCTGCCCTCGTAGCTGGTGCCCAGGCTGGTTTTGGATAGGGGGACCCCACGTTATTTTTGGACCCCTTAAAAAATAGCCCCCCCCCCTCCCCAGAGATCGGGAGCACGTCAATTTTTTAATTTTTAAGGGTTTAACCATTGATAGTGTGCATACTAGTCAGTGCTCTTTTCATATTGGTGTGTCTCCTGGGCAGGAACGGGTGTCTACCAATACATATGTGGTACTGTTGTAATTGTGAGGAATAGGGCTTTTACACACAATATGGTTTTCTTAAAAACTTAGTATATTTTTTAAAGATATATTACCCAAAAATATTATAAAAGCCCTGGAAAAAATTACAAACAAGATATTACATGTTAAAGCCTAAAAATGTCCTGGCAACAGAGGGTGACAAAATCTCTAGGTAGGCTGGAACTGAAAGGGTTAAAGGAGTACTAGTGAAAAAAACACATGGTTCTATACTAAAAATGCAAGTAAATATGCTGGATGACAAAAGCCCCCCACCCACCCCTACAACCTGCATCAAAAACTTCACCCAAGCCTGTTTCTTTCTTTTTATGGAAACAAGGAAAAAAAGGTTGACAGGTTTTGAAATTCCCATTCTGTTTTTACAGGGGAGATCTCCTCAACTCTATGGGTCTTTCTCCTGAGCTAGCTTGTGCTGGAATAACAGCTTATTGCTATTACAATCATTGTTATGTGTGGCGATGCTTTTACCTATCATGCAGTGCTTTGGCTGATATTTAGACTGGTTAATGCTGTGGATTCACACAGCCTGGGTAGGAAACACAGCAGATCACGCCGGTAAAAGTGGAATGGTACGCTCAGAAACCTATCACCCCTGTTATTCCTACAAGGAGAGAAAAACCAGAAGCTTGGTGGGATTATTTTTAGTTGGGATGTATAACTAAAGCTCACTAGCCAGCGTGTTTTACATTTTTATTTTTGCGATAACATTCCTTTAATTATTTATTAATAATCCCTGTATTTGAAGAACCTTGGGGCAGAGCCACTCCCCCCACAGGGTACAGACAGTGTATGTGCGGCCAACACTGAAAAGTATACTATGTCTCTCAGTCTGCATAGAACCCCCTTTAGCATCCTAGAATTAAAATTGGAAAGTGCTTGTCAAACCCATTACACCCAAAAATTATCTGCCCCTTGGCAAATCCCCCTTAGTTCCCCCAAATTTAAGATGCTCCACAAAAATGCCCACCCCGGAGCCACAAAAAGATCTTCAGTAGTGAAGGGAGCTAACCCTTTCACTTGTATTCCCGTGTGTGCTGTAGCTTAAAGGGTAGCACACAGTCCAGACAGTCTATAGACAGACAATCTATAAGATTTTCGGGGATGGGTTGGTCTACCGCTTTATGGGACCCCCACCCCGGTAGCCCAATCCACTCTCTTCCTCTTCAAGCCCTTGCTGCATCTTCGTTCCCCAACTGCATCCCCAACATACCTCTAGCTAAGCACACATGGGTGGCCCTGGGGGCACGTCCCCAGCTAGGGGCAGTGGCGGGAAGGCGGCCGGCAGTGTGCGCTTCATTAAGATTTCCTTGGTGGACTAATCTCTGAAATCAGAATGGAGCCAAAATCCCTGAGCAGCAGACCTGCAGCCTGAGCATGGGTCACAGAAAAGGGTAAATTAATGGGGCATCCTCCTACACACAGCCATAGAGAAACAAAACCCAAGAAAGTCCATATTTTAGGTTTTGTTTCTCTTTAAGGAGTTGGTAATGGAACTTGCAGGTAGTCGTACTAGGCACAGGCCTAATAGGAAATAAACAAAGCAATCAGTTTTGCTCTGGACTGTGCTTCATATCCCAATCCTAGTCTGTATGAGTAAGGCTGTGTAAATGTGTCCCTGTCATTTATTGTGTTGTGCTGAATAATACACAAGCACTTGATCATTGAAAGTTAATGAATAATTATTCCCCCAAAAAATAGCATTTTGAATCAGATGAACAGACGATGATCACGCCATTGTCTTGCCCAAAAAAAGAAGTGTCACTGGTGTAAGGAATAATACAAAGTTGAAGAAGTTATGATGAACATTATTATTATTATTCTAAAATAACACAAAGGCTTACTTACATGAGAGTCTTGAGATGGCACAGTTGGGGCAAAACATCTGCTAGGCGAGCGGCAGCTGTGGGCTCCAATGCATTTTCTGATAAACTGATGAAACACCAAGTTTTATTCATAAGCAAATTGCTGGAAAATGTAACGACCAGTCAACATAATTGATCAGATGTTGCTGTGTGGCTACTGCTACGTGTATATATTTTGGATATGCTTTAGTGGTTCTCTCTGGCCCTGTGCAAAATAAACAGTGGGACCCCAATCCTATTTTCACCTGCTAAGTGCCCCACTGTGTGAGCCCCCCTCCCCTCCAAATCACCCACAAACCTGGAGATGTTTTCCCACACCCAGACATTGAGAGAGGCTGGTCGCGGGAGAGAACGCACTCTGCAGGGAAACTGGGAATGCAATGCTTAATTCTAACCAGCACAAGCGTTGTGGGAAAGGCAGAAAGGTGAGTTGTGTGGGCGATCTGGGGAGTCTCACTCAATGAGACAGCCCAAATCGGGATGCCCCAGGGACAAGAACCTATCACCAGGAGAGTGAAAATCATTCAATAAGAGATGTTTTGCCATGCATATAAATGCTTGTCAAACAGCTCTGTGCTCTGCAATCGGGAGCGAAAACAGCCGCATCCACAGTCCTGCTCCCAGCCTATCTGAATGGCTGGGCACAGGAGCACATTTCAGCCCACCCAATGGCTAGCCCTGAAATCATAGCATCCGTGTTGAGTTTTGTTCCACTTTACATAGCTATTCCCTATCCAGCAACATTAATTATGTCCATTCCTATGTAAGCAAGGTAAGTACACCTGGTTGTTATTTTGAGGTGTGACCTCTGTGTAGGGTTAATTATTAGGGTCCCCGGCTGAGATGCTAATGCCAACATCTTTGTCTGGGGAATAGAGGACCTTCTTGCCAGTAGGGGGCCTCCAGGCTCTCACGGGAACAAGCAAGTGTGAGAGGGTGTGACCCATATAAAAAAGGAGGGGCTTGAGAGAGCGGAAAGAGAGACGCCACAAGGAAGCTGGGAGAGAGCAGGGCTGCGGATGCAGGGCCCGACTAGCTAGGCCTCAATGTGCTCCTTAAAGGAGCACTATCGCGAAAAAATGGGCCAATAATAAAAATCCATATAAATATGCTGGATGACAGGAGGAGGGGTCACTTATACACCCTGTATCAAGAAATATCCAGCCAGGCTTTTTTTTTTTTTTTTTATTAATGGAAGGAAGAGGTAATCGGGTGACAGGTTCTGTCACCCCTAATACACTAAACCTGTCACCCCTGTATTTTATTCCTAGCAGGAGAAGAAACCCACACAGGCTTGGTGGGAGTTTTATTCAGTTTGGGTTTATAAGTGACCCCTCCTCTCATTAGCTGGGTTTGGGTTTATGGGTTTTATGGGTTTTTATGGTATATGGGTTTTTAATATTACACAATTTTGAAATAGTGCTCCTTTTAAGGGCACTCATCTGCACCTGGTGTAAAGAGACCAGGAGATTTGTTCACTTCTTCTGTTCAATAAAGAAAAACTTCAAAAGAATCCTTGGCTGTGTGAGTGGTGTGTACCCATCATGGAAATCCCGCCTCCCCCATCTGGGGCCTTGGTTACAACTCGGCGTAGTGATGGCAGGGTACGACGCAATAAAGCACGGAGACGCCAATGACTACAGAAATGTCTAATCCGGAGCCTAACAAGGCCACAGACTTAGATGCTAACCCGGCACCTAATCTGGTGCCAGGATAGTGTCCCAACCTGGCGCAGAGTGCAAAGGGGACTATGGTGAGGATGACCAACCCGATGTATGCAGGTATGATGGTACAGAACTATCTTTGGAGGACTGGACCGAATATGTCAGGAGTGTGGTGCCGGCCTGTAGCTTGGATGATGCCCTCCAGGTGGAGATAGCCCTGAACGCGCTGGAGGGCAATGTCAGAAAGACAGTGCAACATATAGATCCATCTGAGCGAGACATGCTGTATATATACTGGCCATACTAGAGGAGGTATATTGTTACACAGCCTGGTCCTCATGATCTAAAAAAAAGATTCATGGACTGCCTACAGAATGAGGGGGAATCTATTCTGGAGTATGCCAACGCCCTCTAGGATATATTGGAGGTGATCAAGAAGAAGGAACTGGCTGCGGAGGCCACTTATCACACTTAGATAGGCGGCTATGTAACCGGTTTGTATTAGGCCTCTGCACTTTGCAGGTGAGGAATGCGCTAGGCGGGAAAATGAAGCTCCAGTCAGGGATCTCTTTCCTCTGCACAGCAGATGGAGCTGCGGAGTGGTGGGTGCACGATGCCTAAGGAACCCCCGTCGCAGAGGTCGATGGAGGACACTATTAAGACCCTGGAGGACATGACCGTGCAAAACTGGCAGACAGGTTCCGGTCCCCTGAGGTGAGGGGGGGGGGGGGCAGTGAACCAGCTTGGCCAGGGACGGATGTTGTGTGTTGGAACTGCTGGTGGAAGGGGCATTTTGCTTAGGACTGCAGCTGCGGTACTGTCTAACCCCAGAGTATCAGCCACATCAGTTGGCGGTGGGAGGAGACATTAAGGACTGTTTTCTTGTTCTCCCAACTGGTAGGGGAGAGCTTGGTGGTGGATGTAAGAGAGCCCCCGCGGTGGTTGAAATGGGCTCCAAGGTGACCACCATGTAAAATAATATTTTCTAACATTGCTCCTGAAGCTAGTCGGGGGGAAGATCAGGAGCAATGTTAGAAAATATTATTTTACAGAAAGAGTAGTAGATGCTTGGAACAAACTTCCAGCAGAGGTAGTTGAAAAATCAACAGTCACTGAATTTAAACATGCCTGGGATAAGCACACATCTATCCTAAGATAAAGAGTACATACAGTATACACATAAGGGCAGACTAGATGGACCGTATGGTCTCCTTCTGCCGTCAACCTTCTATGTTTCTATGAGCCGTTTTTCCGGATGCACTTCCCAGGACATCCACTTGGAGACAGAAGTGCCCTGGCTGTCACTGACATCAGCCAGTCACTCGCCCCTGGATGTAGCTGGTATTGTCTGGTAGGATGTAGAAATTGTGGTGGTGGTGCAATAGCGGACCACAACAGGTGTCCTGGTGAATGTGGGGATGAATGTAATAACTGACTTGGATGTGAAATGGGTGGGAAGGTTAGGAAATACCCAAAAGATCCCCACCCCTGAAGCTACCCCCCAGTCCCTCGGCTCTCAGAGCCCCCCATGGGGGGGGTCATCCGGGCACCCCAGAAGGAGCCCCTCGTTGTGCCAGCTCATCAGAGATTGGGACCAGTTAGCCATTACACAGGCCTACTGTGCTGGTTGAGCCTCAACCCTATGAGTGTGCTGTACATGTGGCCCCAGTTCTGGCCACTGTTGATACTGGGTGAGTCCCAGTCCAGCTGATGAACCCGGGCCTCTGTGAGGTGGGGGTGGGTAGCGGGACTGTGCTGGCCAATGTACAGGTACTGGTGGAAGGATCACCGGAGGACGGGTGGCCCAGTACCTGCTTGGTGGATTGGGGGATACCCTGGAACAGCTTGATGTTGATGAAGGTTGATTAACCGATGAGCAGCGCTGCAAATTACGGGCACCGATTCAGGAGTTCCAGGGCCTCTTCTCTGTCCAGGAGCTGGACCTGGGAGACACCACGGAGATCCAGCCCGAAATTAACACTGTGGATTCTCCCCCCTATCCAGGATCGATTCCCCAATATTTCCCACCCCATTTGTAGCAGGAGGCCAAAGAGCTCCTGGGGAAAATGATTGAAAGGGGGGTAAGAGAATAAAAGCTCGTGGCAGCCCCATAGTTTTGGTAAAAAAAAAACGGACAAAACCCTGAGATTTTGTGTAGAGTACCATAAATTGAATGATGTGACTACTTATTACTCTGTTTAAGATCAATCTATTTGGGTGCAGATTGAGGCTGGAATGTGTTCTCCGGTGGCAATTGATAATCTATTATGGATTATCCCAAAATTTAGGAAAACTTTACAAAACCCTATTATTAGGCACTGACTCCAGGTGTGGGATGATATGTTTTCAGGTAAGCTTGTCTCTCCACACTTTCCCCTACTATCTATGTGGAATAACCCTATGTTTGCCCCTGCTTTTGTGAAGCCTCATAGATTTAGCTGTTGGAGGGATGTGGGAATTGCTTGCATAGTTCTGCTATTTCTATATTCCAGCAGCTCAGGGACAAGTATCATTTAATGTCAGGAGAACTACTTAGATATATGAAAGTTAATCATTTTATTGGCTCTATTGTAAGGGATAAACAGGGGATCGATAAGCTCACACCATTTGAGACCCATTGTCTTCGGGACCCCGAGGCCAGGGGAGCTATTTCAGAAATATATCACCATTTGATTTTAATGTCTGGGAGTTCATGTCCTTCTTACATACAGAAGTGGCAGCAAGAATTCAATGAGAAATTAGATCAGAAAAATTGGGTGTCTTTTGGCACCTCTTCGGCGGTGGTATCAATTGCAGCTAATGTAAAGTTAAATACAAAATGGTATCTGGTCCCTGAACAAATGGCTCACCATGTCATCAGTTCTAAGGGATTCATATATTGATGCCTGTCTGGTGGGACTGGGGGCAATATTGACCCAAGAACAAGAAGGCCATGAGAGAGTAATAGCTTTTGACAACCTTAGCCTTAGAGGGGCTGAGCGAGACCCAGCAGTTTATAGCTCCTTTCAGTTAGAACTACTGGCCATGGTTTGGGCAGTCACTGAGTGTTTAAAGGAATGCCTGGCTGGGGTCCCTTTTGTGGTAATTACTGACAACCACCCCCTCTCTCCACGGCCAAACAGGGAGCCCTGGAGCAATGTTGGGGATTCACTGGCCTCTGGAGCTGGTATGGGTTGATTTTTTTTTACGTTGGACACTGCTTGTGAAGGTTACAGTTATGCCTTGGTCATGGTGGATCGCTTTTCAAAGTTCGTGGTGGTCACCCCCAACCAGGACCAAATGGCTGAAACAGCAGCTAAAATGTTTTGGCAAGATTTTATCTAGCTTTACCGGTGCCCATAGATTGTACATTCTGACCAGGGTCTGGTGCCTGAAGCCAAACTTTTTAAGCAGTTATGTCAACTTCACCAGCTAAGGGTTTTTCCATTCCTCAAGGGAATGGGGCCTGTGAGAGATTTAATTGCACCTTGATTCAGTTGTTGAGGACTTTGGAAATGGAGAAACAGGAAAATTGGCCTGCTTATGTAGCTTATATGGTTTGGTCCTATTACCATTCAGTACATTCTTGTACCAGGCTTACCCCATACTATGAGCTGTTGGGTTTGGAAGGGAGAGGTCCCTTAGAAGTGGTGTTTGGTGCCACGGAACTGGAGGAGCAGTAGTCTCCTGGATCCTGGGTAGGTAGACACAAGCAGCGTCTGGAGTATGTGAATCAGGTGCTTCAGCAGGAGAAAGGGGCTGAGAATCTACATACTTAGTGTAGACGCCTCTCTGGTATCTGGGGATCGGGTCTAGCGATGAGTAAAGGGGGTGCAGGTAGTCCCATGTATAAGATTGTGCGGGTGACCTGGTAGCTAGCCTGTGGCTACTACATAGGTAGTACATAGGGGATGCCCTCTCCATGGGTAAGGAGGCAAGGTCTGGAGGGGAGTCCACAAGTGATAAGGAAGAGATCCCCAGTGGTGAAAGGAGTCCCCTCACACAAAGGGAGGTCAGCCTGCTCCAGGTTATCTATATCCTATACGTATGGATCAATATGGATCAATTGTGTATGGATATGGAATAAAGTAGTTCATACTTGTTGGAGAGGCTGAAGGGGTTGGAAGCATGGTAAGTACACCTGGTTGTTGTTTTGAACCCTGTGTAGGGTTAATTTTGGGGGTCCCTAGCTGAGCCGCTAATTTCACCATCTTTGTCTGGGGAAAAGAGGAAGTTCTTGACAGTAAGAGGCCTCCAGTCTTTCACGGAAAGAAGCAAGGGAGAGAGGGCATGACCCATATAAAAAGGAAGGGGCTTGAGAGAGCAGAGACACCATAAGGGAGCTGGGAGATAGCAGGGCTGCGGATGCAGGGCCTGACCTGCTAGGCCTCAATGTGCTGAGAAAGGGCTCCCTCCCATGGAAGAGAGCCAAGTGTGGTTCAGTCCCTATGTTGTTGTGTTTCAGAACATTTATCTCCCGTGACCATGCAGCAGGGTGGCAGCGACTGGCTCAACTCCCCAAAGTACACTTATATGCACCTGATGTGAAGAGACAGGGAGACTTGTTCACTAGATAATCATATGTTTCACCCTATAAGATGCACTCCCGCCCAAAAAAGGTGGGGGGAAAATGTCAGTGCGTGTTATTGTTTGAATGCGAATGAAAAAAAATTTTTTAGCACTCCGACCCTTACCTGTGGATCATGCAGCTTCCACCGCTGCCACACATGTTCCCTTCCGCTGCTGATGTTCATCACCGCCGCTGCCACACACGTTCCCGGGTCTGGCGCTGGTTCAGGGCCGCGCATGTGTGCAGCCTGTATAGGACTGGCTCCCATTGAAACCAATGGCCGCTGGCCTATGTCACAGGCCATGCCCAACTGCGATCCTGAACCAGCGCTAGCTCGTGGGAGTGGAGGTGGAGGCGGACAGCGGCAGCGGCGGTAACGCGTTCAGTGGACGTGGAAGGCTGTGGCAGCAGTGGACTGTAAGACGAATATGTGTGTGTTTGTTTGTCTATTTCTGCGGGTGACGGTGGTTAAGGTGGGCGGCAGACTGAATAGGGGGGAGATGTGGCACACTGGCTGTAATGGGGCATGCTGCCTGCTGGCTGTAACGGGGCATGCTGTCAGCTGGCTGTAATGGAGAAAGCTGGCTGTAATGGGGCAAGCTGCCCGCTGGCTGTAACGGGGCATGCTGTCAGCTGGCTGTAATGGGGTAATTGGGAGCGGAATTTTAGCACACCTGAATTCAGGTTCAGAATTTTTTTGTTTCTTATTTCCCTACTATAAATCCTGGGTGTGTCTTATGTGTCGAAAAATATATAATATATATCTAAAAATTAATTACCTATTAATTACCTATCTTTTTCTCTTGTTCCCCACACAGCAACATTAAATCAATGAAATAATACAAACAATACAAGATATAAATAATTTAAAAAATGGGTCAGGCAGGGGAGCCATTTAGGGACGGGCCCTGGACAATTGCTCAGTTTGCCCTCACCTGATGCTAGCATCCCCCAAGCATCAGGACAATCCTATCAGCTCTTGTACAGGGTGGCGCCAGATTACAACCTGTTGTGGGAGGACATGGGCGCTTTATCATAGGTTGGTACAGATTTAGCTAGGGGTAACTGAACTGAGCAGAATAAGAGTAATATACTTATTATGTTCATACCCAATGGCTTTTAAAAGCAAATTTTTAGCCAAATATTTTAGCTGGACAAAGTGGCAAAGAATCAAAGCAGACACTGATCAAAAAATGACTGAAAGTCTGCTTACAGTTCCACCACCTATGGTAATTGCCCCGCTGGTTAAAAATGCATGGCATGTGCAGACCCACCCAGTGAAAATGATTGGTTACCAGCATAGCAGAAATATGAGTACTGCACAGACCAGGTGTGGTGGCTGCGGGGAAACGGTGAGTATTTTGAGTGCTTGTTACAGGGATCTGACTCCCTTTAGGAGTTAGGAAGTATTTCTAACTGGGTTGCTGCTTTTTGGTCAGTTTGGTCAGTACTTTTTAGGAGAAAAAAGCCATTCAATGTCATTGACTACCTTGGAACTGTTGCAGAGTGTGAGTGCTGGGTGCAGTAATCCAGATAGACATTAGTGGTATAAAAGGAACTGGCTTTACTGGAACATGAATATAGAAAGAGAATGTCACCTTACATGGTACACAGACAGGGAAAACAAAGGAAGTACCAATTTGTCATAGTTGTACACTGCAGTAAATCTAGCAAGTCACTCCAGCATAGACTAAGTCGAAAGTCTGTTGTACAGTTTCTCCAACAGGAACTCGTTCAACGCCAGGTGAAATTTACGTCCGGTTGCTGAATGACCCCCAAGATAGACAATGAAAGTAAGTGGCAGTTTTATCTCCTAAAAAGTAGTCGTTTTCTCACCTGGTGCAGAATCGACCCTAATATTTTGCAATGGAGTCAGTCAATAACTTACTTGATCTCTTCTATAAACCGGCACTGACCAAGGGCTTCACTGAGGGTTAACCCTCCCAGCAAGGCAGTGTTTGACTGAGAAAAGCTGAAATATAACACATTTATAAGAATTTAATTGAATTGCACAGTAGTAAGTTGTTGTACCGTGTTAGCCATTGATGTAAGCAGGAAATCCAAGGTTAAGGTAATACCATTTATTGGCTAACTCATTTAGATTGAAAATGCAAGCTTTCGAAGCTGTTCAAGCTTCTTCTTCAGGCATAATACAGATCTGTGACTTAGACACACATTTATACAAAAAAACTACAAAGGAGTGACAATTGTTTTTACACTGACACACATGAAAAATAGCTAAGTCGTAAAATCGTATACTGTGAGATAAGAATCAGGGGGATTATAACAATTAATGGTGGGCTGATAAGAATGAGAGGGGGAGAGAAAGTGTGTGGAATTTTTATTGCTCTCACACCAGGCCAGACAGTCTGTTTAATATCAGACCTTGTGATGAGTCTCGTCTATTCAATCCATGTCATAGTGACACATGAAATTATTGTCCCTGTTTAGCCCACAGTCCATCAATTTAAAGATTTGGATGCATTTGCACTCCCATTCCAATCCCTCCTTTTGTGAGCGGAAACCCCCCTTGAGCACTGTGAGTTTGAGGTCACATAGTCCATGGCCTGGTCTGCAGAAATGGGCTGCAACAGGCACATCAGTTTTATTATTTTTGATTGTGAACCTGTGCAGATTCAGTCGCTTTCTTAGCGCTTGTCCTGTCTGCCCGATGTAACATGCTGAGGGGCACTGCACACACATGATCAGGTATACTACATTAGGGGATTTGCATGTGAAATTACCCTATATTTTGTAATCATGTTGCATACCTGGTGTCTTTATTCTGTCATTGGTGTAGATGTGTGCGCAGGTTTCACACCTTTTCTGCAGGCAAGGCCATGTCCCATTTTGTGCTGGGTCACTAAGGGAGCTCCTCACAATGAGTTTTCTGAGGTTGGGAGGTTGTCTGTATGCCACCTTCGCCATTTTCCTTAGAACCTCCAGACGTGGATTGTATGTGACAACCAGAGGAACACGGTTCTTCTTTTGGGATTCTTTGTACTGCAGGAGTCTGTCTCTGGGGATGTGGAGTGCTTTTTGTAACTGGGCCTCTGTTTCTGATGGTTTGGAGCCCTGCCTAATAAAGTCTCTTTTTAGATTGTCCATCGTATTCAGCCAGGGAATCAGATACAACAGAATCTGTTCTGATACCATGGACAGAAACACACATATGGTCAATCTAAAAAGAGACTTTATTAGGCAGGGCTACAAACCATCAGAAACAATAAATGGTATTACCTTAACATTGAATTGCACACAAACTATGTAAATAGCATGTCAAATAATCTCTAATAGGATTGCGCTACATGCATACAAACACTAAACAATTTTAACAGTACTCAATTCTGCTTATTCACTCTTCAAATGTCCACACGCAAGGAGTAGCAAGAACCGCCGCCACAGTAGTTCACAATATAGAGGGCCCAAAGCCCTCAAATACTCAGCGGGACCACAAACTTGTATTTCAAAATACTCAGACTCCAGGGCTGCCCAATTCCCTGGGCCATCCCAGTTTAGGCCACGCCGCTATGTGAAACCTCCCTGATTGGTCACAGAAATGTACCAATCCAACAGCGCATGCGTGGACCATGGCCGGGCTCTGCTTTACCTTTTAGCCAAATGCATGTCTGTGCCAGGCATTTCTGAATGGCCGGCATGGCCATGCTCATAGCTAGAGCTAGTGGGGATGCGGCCGTCACCTCGCTGGGCTCCATTCGGTCGTTAGCCAACATGATGTCTAAGAGAAGCTGAATGGAGCCGAGCTGGTCCTTAATTGGGATGCCCCAGGAAGAGGGACCTAAATTCTGGGTTTGGGTCCACTTTAAAGACTAACAAAACCCAGGATGTTTGTTCCTTTTCCAGGGGGCATGCCAGTTTGATGTGCAGCCAGTCACTTGTCTGATGGAGCTTTGTGAGAAAAATATAAGTACCTTGTTAATCTATGTCTAACCCTATTGACTGCTGGTGGTGATCTGTAGCACAAGAGGTGAAAGCGGAGCATGACGGGGGGGGGGGGTTGAGTACTTTGGGCATTTCCTAAACGGGATGGGATTCAGGGACCCCAGGGACCTTTTTTAATGCAATAGATTTTTGTAAAAATTATTTAAAAATATAGGATCAGCAGATTGTAATAAAATCTGGGCATTTTAAAACCTGCACTGCTGCCTCTCTCTTAATGCTGCAGAATGTAACAAGTAGGACAAAGTAACAGCAATGTGCGTAGCTCTTGTTGAGTTCATTATCCAGACACACTTAAAAGTATTCCCATTGTGTAGGGCCAGTGGCGTAGCGACCCGGGGGCGGGGGGGGCGGACCGCCCCGGGTGACACCAGACCTAGAGGGTGACACCCAGGGGCCAGGGAGGGCCGCAAGTCGCAGTGTTCCCTGTAAGATGCGCGGGAGCGCGGCCGCGCACGTTGTGCAGCTGTCATTTCTTTTTTTACATTGGTGGCTCAGTGGAACCAAAAACTCCTCTCTTGTTTCCCCCCACTGCGGAGGACAGCCCAGAGCACAGCACAGCAGAGGCCAGCACTTCCGTTTCCTGTCATGCCGGCCGGCCAGCGCGGGGAGAGGATGACGTGAGTGACGAGAGAAACTGTGATTGATGGCTGGAGCCGACTGGGTCGGTGAGAGGGAAGAGTGGGGAGGGGGGAGAGAGAGAGAGTCTGAGTGTGAATGTGAGTGTGTGTGTTGCGGCCATGGCCCGAGGAGAGGAAGGGGGAGGGAGAGAGAGAGATGTGTGTGTCTCACCCACGAGGACAGGTTAGCAGCCTGCAGACACCATGAAGCAGAGAAGACGTCAACAACAGAAAGGATTCTCCAACTTGGCAGTGAAGTGGCTCCAGGTGAGTCCATGCTGTTGCTGTACTGTGTTCCAATAAACCTCAAACTAAATGCTAATACTAATTAATGGTGCAATGTGTTTCTCTTAACTCACCCTGCCCATCTACCCACCTGCTCTGCCCATCTACCCACCTGCTCTGCCCATCTACCCACCCTGCTCTGCCCATCTACCCACCCTGCTCTGCCCATCTACCCACCTGCCCATCTACCCACCTGCTCTGCCCATCTACCCACCCTGCTCTGCCCATCTACCCACCTGCCCTGCCCATCTACCCACCTGCTCTGCCCATCTACCCACCCTGCCCTGCCCATCTACCCACCTGCTCTGCCCATCTACCCACCTGCTCTGCCCATCTACCCACCCTGCCCTGCCCATCTACCCACCTGCTCTGCCCATCTACCCACCTGCTCTGCCCATCTACCCACCCTGCCCTGCCCATCTACCCACCTGCTCTGCCCATCTACCCACCCTGCCCTGCCCATCTACCCACCTGCTCTGCCCATCTACCCACCCTGCCCTGCCCATCTACCCACCTGCTCACTCACCCACCTATCCAACTGCCTAATCCACCCACCTATCTATATACCTGCCACTCACCTACCTACCTACCTACCCAGACCCTGGACCAGCAGCAGACTGGAGTGATGAGCAGGCGGAATCAGCGGATTCTGACGTGGAGGTGGCAGCCACCCACCCACCTACCTACCTGCCTGACCACCTGCCCACTCGCACATCTAAATACCCACCAACCAACCCTCCTGTCAACCCGCCCCCTTTATACCCTAATAGAGTGTAAGCTCTTCTCCTCCTGTATCCTCCCTTATACCCTAATAGAGTGTAAGCTCTTCTCCTCCTGTATCCTTCCTTATACCCTAATAGAGTGTAAGCTCTTCTCCTTCTGCATCCTCCCTTATACCCTAATAGAGTGTAAGCTCTTCTCCTTCTGCATCCTCCCTTATACCCTAATAGAGTGTAAGCTCTTCTCCTCCTGTATCCTCCCTTATACCCTAATAGATTGTAAGCTCTTCTCCTTCTGTATCCTCCCTTATACCCTAATAGAGTGTAAGCTCTTCTCCTCCTGTATCCTCCCTTATACCCTAATAGATTGTAAGCTCTTCTCCTTCTGTATCCTCCCTTATACCCTAATAGAGTGTAATAGAATAGGGCGGCAGCAGGGGAATTAAAAAAGTTTGCTTTCAGCATTTGCATTGCACCAGTATTGTTATGGGGCCCCAGCAGCATGGACACTGCTGTTTTGTGGGGGTTTTTTTGTACAATTTTTACAGTTTGTGGTTGTTGATTTTCTTTTCCTTGAGTACCCCCCCGCCCGCACATGGTATGACCCAGTATCTATTGAGGACGCACAGGGGAGCTGGACTGTGGTGTAGCAATGTATTGTATAGACAGATGGAAGCTTCTTTACATGGCCCCTCCCTGACATCCTGATTTGGGATGCCCCATTGTGTCAAATTCCCAGTAAAAATACCTGGCCGCTAATCAAACAACACATGCGTGGTTCAAACATGTGTCTGCACCAGCTAGAGGCTGGTGGGATGTGGCTGGCAGCCAGCTCAGCTCCACCCAGCCCTTAGCGAGGAGAACCCATGCATGAGCCAGTGGATCGCTGGTCAGGTAAGTTTTACTGGTGATCTGAGGGGGTTGCACAAAATGGGGCATCCCAAATCAGGGCGCCCCACAGAAAAGGATTAAAACTCTTTGAAGTGGACCAAAACCCAGGTTTTTGACTATCCTAAGCCAGCGTCCTAAGTGCAGTGGCGCATGCGTGAGCCGCAGCCGCATCCCCAGCTACCCTCAAACGGGAAACGTGCCTGCACCGGCCATTCACAAATGCCTGGCGCGGGCATGCGCCCTGCTAGAGGGATAGCCGGGATGCGGCCGTGGCCCGCGCATGTGGTGTTGGACCGGGAAGTAAGGTAAGTGTAGCAGGTAACCTGAGGGAGTTTCACACAGTGGGGCATCCTGATTTTGGATGCCCGGGTGGAGGTCCCGGGCCGATCCCGCTCAGAGATATATATATATATATATATACTTTACCGGGCCGAGCACAGTACAGAAGGGCCAGTCTGACCAAAAAGTCCAGGGCCGTTTTTTGGTCCCAGTCCGCCCCTGGTGACACCGCACACCCAGGGCCGGCCCTACCATGGGACCTGGTGGGCAGTGTTCCCGCTAAGCTGCGCGGCCGCGCGGCCGCGCACCCGTGCCCGCCTCCCCGCGCAGCTGCGCTCGCCGTCCGCGCGTTTCCGGGGCAGGTGTGAAAAAAAAAAAAAAAAGCATCACACCGCAGGCGCCGCTTCTCCTTCGGCGCCTGCTCCTGATAAACCCCGCCCCTCCCCATAAACTCAAAACTCAGCTTTTCATTGGCTGGTGCGTGGCTCCACCGGGCACCGGCCAATCACAGGCGCAGGCGCTCGTTTGCTGGAGAGGAAAGAACACCCGCGACTCGCTGGCGGCATCACGTGACCTCCCCATCACTTGACTGTAAGGTAAGTCAAAAGCTGTTCTGTGCTGCGCGGGGCGGGGGTTTGGCTGGTATAAGTGATGACAGGGGGTGCTATGGTGTGTGTGGGGGATGCTAGGGTATGCTGGGGCTGGGGTATCGGGTGCAGTCGGAGTAATGACAGGGGTGGCTGGGGTATATGGGGTGCAGTCTGAGTAATGACAGGGGGGCTGGGGTATATGGGGTGCAGTCTGAGTAATGACAGGGGGGCTGGGGTATGGGGTGCAGTCTGAGTAATAACAGGGGGGCTGGGGTATGGGGTGCAGTCTGAGTAATAACAGGGGGGCTGGGGTATGGGGTGCAGTCTGAGTAATGACAGGGGGGCTGGGGTATGGGGTGCAGTCTGAGTAATAACAGGGGGGCTGGGGTATGGGGTGCAGTCTGAGTAATGACAGGGGGGCTGGGGTATGGGGTGCAGTCTGAGTAATAACAGGGGGGCTGGGGTATGGGGTGCAGTCTGAGTAATGACAGGGGGGCTGGGGTATGGGGTGCAGTCTGAGTAATGACAGCTAGGGGGATGGGGTATGGGGTGCAGGCTGAGTAATGACAGGGGGGCTGGGGTATGGGGGTGCAGGCTGATCGATGACAGGAGGGAAGCTGGGGTATGGGATGCAGGCTGAGTAATGACAGGGGGGATGCTGGGGTATGGGGGCAGGCTGAGTAATGATGGGGGATGCTGGGGTATGGGGTGCAGGCTGGGTAATGACAGGGGGGATGCTGGCGTATGGGGGTGCAGGCTTATTGATGACGGGGGGATGCTGGTGTATGGGGGTAATTTTTTTTATTTATTCAGTAAAGGTTGCATTTAAAATAAACGTTATTTTTTAAGAGCATTAACATTGAGTTCTTTCAACATACAAAAATTTTTTTTCTTTGGGGGGGGGGGGGGGGGTGACACCATTTCCTACCGCCCCGGGTGACACCAGCCCTAGCAACGCCACTGTGTAGGGCTACATATGCTCATTGTTTTCCTTTTTAAAAATAAAGCTGAATTTCATGTTCCTTATGCCCTCTGTAATTGGAGTGAATGCACTGCATTGTATTGAGCTGGGATTGACTGTGTAAAGGGCTCCTTTCTAACCCATAACTAAGAGAGGGGTTGTCAACTTGACACAAATCTCAGGATTAAGTTGGTGGTCATTTTTTTTTTTTTAGGGGGGGGGGGGAGGCACTGAAGGCAGAGGATTAATAAAAAGTTCTCAATTCTTTCAGTGACTAGAGCAAAGAGAGAGCACTGCATCAGGTAAGCTGCCAGGAAATTGTTTTTAAAGTTTGACTGGTCAATCCCTTTAATAATGTAACAAGGGAATTACGTTTTGCTGCGATCACAAACCCCCCCCCCCCCCCCGCAGCATTTTTAGAGAAAACCTTTGCTATTCCTGTCCATTCATTTGGAATCGCAAATGCAATTTGCTGTTTGATTAAAAGCGATAATGCTAATCGCATTCCCCAGTGTGAACCCAGGGTTACAATGTATAGCAGTCATGCGCCGCTTTCGCTGATGTGTGAGTGATCTCTGCATCAGGCTGCTGTGATGGAGAGATCACTGTGAAAAGCAGGCCACGTTCAAAGGCTTTGACACTCGTGGTGTAGGAATTTAAAAACATCACATTTATATTTGTAAATTGTCTAATCAGAACGTACTTTATTGTCTTCATCTTCTTTAGGCTGGGAAGTAGTCTAGCAAGATGTTGTGCACCGGTATCCCCAATGTTATTGCAACTGAAACTGAAAAAAAAGCACACTAAGCTGCATACTAAATCTAATCCTCCCTGAACACTAAACCTCAAAGAAATGGAACAAGCATTACACACACACACACACACATATATATATACACGGTCGGCATTAGGCCAAGTTTCACCCTGTGCAAGATTTCAGGATGGCACCCCCTAGAGACACACACACACACACACAAAATGGAGAGCGAGTAACAGAGCAAACATGGAAAAGAGAGACAGAGAAAGAGAGTAGGAAAGAGAGAGAAAGGAAGGAAGAGAGAAGGGTTGAATAGTGTTGCAGAGAAAGAAAGACATAACGAGAGCAAAAGAAAAGGGAAATAAAGACACAATAAAAGCAAGCAAAATAAAGAAATAGAGACAATAAAAGAGAGAGAGAATATAAGAGCGAGAAAGAAGCTGGAAAAGAGAGAGGAAGGGCAGAAATGTGCAAAAAATAAAAGAGAGAGATGGGGAGAACAGAGGCCTGCTGTTCCAGTTGAGAGCTTCTGGCGCTCCCTTACCAGTAGGTTGGGATGCTGCCCTGTGCGACTGCACACCTCGCACAATCCAAAGGCTGCCAATATATAGATATATATAAATAAATATATATATATAGATATATATATATTATAGGAAGGCAATTCTAGTTTGGTGAGCCAATAAGGTAGTTTAGCATCTTACTAACTGCTGAGCTGTTAATTGTGGAGAGTGATATCTTTATTTTAATCCCTGCGTAATTACCACTAGGCTTTGTCCTAGCTGCTGTACTGGATAGGGTGCCGACTGATAAATAAAAAAAAAACAGTATTGCTGCTCCTATGCTGGAGGATCAGGGTGTATCTTGTTGGGGTTGCTAATCTTATAATAGGGTAATTTGTTGATAAGCAGCTGTTAATTATACCTGTGTTAAAATTCATTACCCAGTTTAAATAACCAGGGCTATTTTTAAATAGTGTTATGCTGATGCTGCTACTTCTTTTCTTTTTTTTTTTTCTGAGTGAACATGGAAAGGCGTTATTGAATATGCATATGATCGCTCCTATGCAAAATCTAGACGCAATCACAATGATCATTTTTCTTAAAATTAAATAAAAAATGACATGAAGACCCCTCTTCAAGGCTACCAGATGTCACACCAGGCATAGGGGCTGAGGTTCATATGGATCTGAGGCCTCTGGCCATGCCAGAACACTAGCCCCTATGCCCTGATGGGCCGGCCTATTCTGTACGGATGCTGGTGCAGAAGTAACAGCAAGTCACCCGCTGCCATGCTGGCAGGTAACTTGCTGGTCTCATACCATCTGAATTAGTATACCGGTCCTTTGGACCCCTTATTAGTTTGCAGTAAAAAGAGGAAATGATCAATGATCTAACATTAAAATCTATTCACCCCCACCATCTCCATCCAGCGCAGGGCGGGACCCCCCCCCCCCCCCCACTGTCTGGCACCTCTGTGGTCAACCATGGGCTCCTCTTCTGCCACCAGAAACTGTCAAAATGACCACTCTGTCAGTGTTTGGATTGGAGGAGGACAAGGGTGCCCTTTCCTTACAGACTGACATCTTGCCAGACTCTGAGCACTCCCGCCGAAGGGAGTGGCTTCCCTGGGATTCCCTCTAGCGTCTAGGGGGCAGGAGGAGAGTCCACCCCTGGGGTATTACTACCCCTCTCTTTGACTGAAGGATACAAGGGATAGTGTTCTGGCATGACCGGAGGCCATCTGTTTGGTCTCTAGCCATGGGAATCCCATCCCCTATGCCTGGTGTGCTGTCTGGTAGCCTTCGAGAGTGGGGCCCCATTTCATTTTTTTTTAACCAGCGGAAACCTATTGTCAATTCCCTGTGGGACACCTGCCTTCTTGGCGAGTCCACAGCCCCCAATCTCCACAGCTAGTTTCACCTATAGACAAGCCCCCATTCTCCGGGACGCTGTAAACACCTCACCGGACACGGTTGCCCCCAGGACTTAGTAGCTCAAAGATTGTGAACTTACAGGGATGAAGGCGCCTGCTGTTGATGCGACTGCCAGGTGAAGGGGATCCCGACCAGCCGCCTGAGCCTTCACTGTCCAAGGACAGTGCGGGACCAAGCAGAAGGTAAGTGCGTTGTGACTCCATTAACGCATCATGCGGGAACACTGTATTAATGGGAATGAATAAGGGAGTTGGTCAGTTCAGAATCCCCAGACTTCCATTGGTGGACAAGATTGTGGGGGAGGCAGGGGAAAAGGAGCATTATTTCCCTTTTCTCTTGATGTTTTATGCAAAATGGACCACTGGACAGCAGCAGGAGGAGGTAAGCTGCTGACAACCAGCTTATTCATCTGTCTGGGCTATCTTTTAATACAGTTAGGATGGAGCACGAGGAACAAGTCCATTAGCTGGTTAAAGAGACTCTTCAGCCATCAGGGATGGACTAGACTAGACACTAGATTATTTAAATCCATTAGAGCTCTCATTCTGCACACTGCCTAATATGGAGTTAGTGGGGGGAATTCTGCATGCTGCCTGTATTGGGGTGATTGAGGAGTATTCTTCACGTTGCCTGTAAAGGGGTGATTGGGAGGATATTCTGCACACTACCTGTTAAGGGGTGACTGGGATTGGATTCTGCACATTGCCTGTGTTATCGTTATGAGCACACTGCCTGTGATGGGGGAGGGGGAATCCTGCTTGCTGTCTGTTATGCGGTAATTATAGGGGGGAATTTTAGCACACCATTTGGTTCAGAATATTGTTTTTCTTATTTTCCTCCTTTAAAACTTATGTGTATCTTACAGTGCAAAAAATACAGTAGATAGAACCAGCAAGTTAGAAATATTTATCTATTCACAATTTGGGCAAATTTAGGTGGACAGACCCTTTAACAATGTGGTTCACTTACTCTAAAGCTTCCAATTCCCAACAGTGATTCAGATCATCTGCTAGTTGACTAACACCTATGTGCATTATTTTGTTTTTTCCCAGCCTAAAAAAAGATTTAATAGAGACATAACATTTAGAATTATTTTATAATAATTGTAACTTTTCTAACATGACACGATAAGGCAATTCTTGAATACAAATTGACTTTTAAATGTCAGTTTGTCCTAGTTTCCCATATTTTGTTTTACTGCAGGCAAAGGTAATTGTTACACCATTGCATCGGGCTCCATTTGGCACTGTCCTAAACTGTTTTCTGTTTTTAAATAGAAGAAGAAATGGTCGAGATATTGAGGTTTACACTCTCCTCATTATTTCTCTTATGAAAAAAGTGGGCGTGGCACTTGGATTTGTGAGGCTGCATAATAATCAGCAATGTAAAGGAGGTGGAGGGAGGGGTGGGAGGCCGGGACCAGCAATCCTGTCCCACTCTGCTGAGCTGATTGGGGGACAGGATGAAAAAGAGAATGTCATTAGCTGAACTTGTAAATCCCGATATCTCGACCATTTCTGCTTCAATTTAAAAACAGAAAATAGTTTAGGGAAACTAAATGTAGCCCAAAACAATGGTGTAACAATGACCTTTGCCTGCAGTATCACTTTAATTATGCATTTACATGTTGAGTATTAAATCGTAAACCATACTATGTAATCAGGGTAACCTTTTAAAGGATAATGGGCACTTAAAGTGGACCAACACCCAGGGGGAATCAGATTCCTCCCTGCGGGGCACCCGAAATCGGGATGTCCCGCGGGGTGAAACCCCCCAGGAAGCCCAGAAACCTTACCTTAACCCCGTTCCAACGGCGCGGCCGCGTCTCGCGCTTCCCTCTAGCAGGACGCGCACACGCGCCGGCCGTTTGTGAATGGCCGGCGCGGGCGCGCTTCCTGTTAGAGGGAAGCGTGAGACGCGGCCTCCAGCGCTCAGAGCCACTGTGGTTGGACGCCGCTTGTACGTGCATACCACAGCGGCTCTGAGCGCTCTGATTGGACGAGCGCCCGCGTAGGAGCGTGGTGAGGTGAGTGTTTCCGGGCGTTCTGGGGGGTTTCACACAGCGGGGCACCCCCGATCGGGGTGCCCCACCGAAGTGGACCAAAACCCAGGATAGTGAAAATCCTGGGTGTTGGTCCACTTTAAGCGATTGGGAAACTGGTCGTGGACCTCAATGTTGAAATTATGAATTTCAAATTATTCCTTTAAATAGCATAACAAATGTTTTCTACAATCACGATACCAACCAAACTCCATTAGATTAATTTTTTTAAACATGTATGTCCTTCCACCACCCTATTACAGCATTTATATGTAACAATCCCCCCAACCCGTTCCAAATCATAACCATATTCCCATTCGTATGCGTGGGCTCTTGTCCAATGAGAGCCACCTGCTATGTCTTTATCATCCCCTGCATTCCTGTTGTTGTGCGTATGCTCCTGCCCCAGCCTTTCAGATGGCTCCCTATTCTAGTAAATAAGAGCCACCTGCCGATTGATGTAGTTATTTCAGACGGCTCTCATTGGACGAGAACCCGCACATGCGCTGTTGGAGCCTGGGCAGGTGAGTTTTCTTGACCTTTGGCACTGTACAAACAGTCTATAATAGTCTAGGTCTGGTTAAATACCTACACCTGGGTCAATCCAGTTTGGGATGCCCCATTGTGTGAAACCCTAGCGGTCACCCGGGATACCTCAGGGATTAAAAAGCTCACCAAAATGCAGATTGCAATAGTACACCCTAAAGGCACCTTGCTCCACCAAATATCCGACCCACTCTTCCCTTCCACTGTGTTAAGCTCAACTTGGTCAATAAAATAAAAAAACATTCACAATTTATATGGATGCTGCAGCTGGGACCATGGGTCAGTCGCCTAAGCCAATGCAGCAGTGTGACTGCACTGGCCTGTCACTCAAGTCCTAGGCAACATAGAATTTACAGGAATGTTTTATATCATCTGCTATAAAAAAAGTTTTGTTGATCCAATACATATTAGTTTTTTTATTTCTTTCCACCAGACTTACATTAGTATTCTCATAGATGGCATGTTTAACAATCCTTGGGACAATGTAAGAAGAGCGTTGTCATCCAGCTCCATAGACAGTAAACTGCACAGGAAATAAGAGAGCCATATCTAAGAATTTACTCAATTCTAAGCTGCAGGGTGATCTCACATTACAGCATTATGGCATATTATAGCCCATTAAATGTACAGTGACTATTATTTTCCATGTCTTACTGTATTTCCTGCAATTCCAGACACAAGGATAATTGTGCAATAAACTGTCTTCCCACATTAGTGGTTCCCGAGAAGCAACCGGATACACTGTAGAGGGAGAAAATAGTTTTATTTCTTTAACAGATATCACAGATCACTGTAGGTCCCAACTATAGATATTAAAAATATTGCTCATCCCCCCACCCTTTCTGTGATAATAAAACACTACAAATTTATAAAAAGAAAAAAAAATACTTTGGGGGGATGAGTCCCCCCAGAAACAAGTGACGTGCAGCCCAAGGCACCCGGCTAGAGCCACAAGCCTCAGTGAGAACCTAAACGGTGGCTCCGGGGAGCGGGGAATGAAAAGCTGCGGTAGCAGCAGCAGAAGCGGACGCAACCTTCTCATTTTGGATGGCAGCGGGCCAAACAGCAATCCTTCCTCGCTGCATAGACGGAAGGAAGCGCTTCCTGCCACCTAGCTCCACCCCCTCGCTTAATTGTTCCTGCCCCCAAAAATGGGTGCAAAACTCAAATTTTTAAAATGCCATACACAACATAATAAACTGTGGTAAAAAGCAAGAAAAGAAGAAAATTATCCCCCTTGGTCCCCCCTACAGGCTCACCAGACAAAAACCTGCGGCTGACTTTCCCTAAGACGGAACTGCACCCCTAGAGTGATCATTTTATAACACATAATCGCCAAGACCCTGGCGCTTACCCCTACCACCCTGATTCGCTAAAACAGCTGAGCTGAGGGGGCATAATGGGTCCACCGAATCAGTGGGATATAGGGACCTGGAAGACAGACAGGGTTAAATGCCTCGCTTCCTAAGTAAAAATTGTATAACAATAAAAAATGAATACATTTAGAGGAAAATAATCCAGGTACACATTCACAGTCCAGTCTAACTGCAAGAATGAAACTGGATTGTGAAGGTGCAGCGGGAAATATATAGAGGCCGGGAGGAGCCACACCTTTGTCTTGCAGGAGTTACTGAATGTTGACGGCCTGGAGTGGAATGGGAAAGAAAAGGGGCTGATCCCCCCCCCCCATCGGCCCCTACTTACCTATTGGATTTTGCCGCTGCCTGCAGTGGGGCACATCCGCCACTTAGCTGTCGCTAACTGACAAGCATGATCTTCAATGTCCGCGGAATTTCAGGCAGCTCCATTGCATCATGGGCACTGCGCAGACTTGGGGGTACGCGCAGCGCCTGATAGGATGCAAGATGGCACCTCCTGTCGGGAGGTTGCCCAGGTTCCGAGGGACACAGAAGACAGATCCCCCGGCGAGGTGAGTAAATACTGCCCAATTGTGAAACCGGGGGGGGGAACTGTCCGGTGATGTTTGGGGGGAGGAATTAACCTCCCCCGATGTTCCTCTTTAAGGGTTACATAGTTACATAGTTAATACGGTTGAAAAAATACATATGTCCATCAAGTTCAACCAAGGGTGTTGGGGTCGGGGAAGTTATTTTTATTTTATAGGGGAAGCTATTTATTTTATTTTTTGTTTTTAGTTTTTATTTTTTTACTGATAACCGCTAATAGTAACTGTTAATGTTATTTTCTTCTAAATAAGCATCTAATCCTTTTTTGAAGCTGTCAGTGGTTGATGCTGTAACAAGCTTCTGTAGGAGGCTATTCCATAGATTTATAGTTCTTATGGTAAAAAACGATTGTCGCCCCCGGAGACTAAATTTATTTTTTTCCAATCTAAGGCAGTGCCCCCTTGTCCTTAGAGAGGATTTTACATGAAACAGTGTTCCCCCCATATTCTTTGTATGGTCCATTTATATATTTATACAAGTTAATCATGTCCCCCCTCAATCGCCTCCTCTCAAGACAAAACAGATTTAATTCTCGTAATCTTTCCTCATAACTAAGATCCCTCATTCCCTTTATTAGTTTGGTGGCTCTCCTCTGCACCCTTTCCAGAGTCAGAGCGTCCTTTCTATGAATGGGCGCCCAGAACTGGACGGCATATTCCAGGTGAGGGCGCACCAGTGCCTTGTAAAGAGGCAAAATTACATCTCTATCCCGTGATTCCATGCCTCTTTTAATGCATGATAGTATCTTGGTGGCCTTGGAACTAGCTGCTTGGCATTGCCTGCTGTTATTTAGTCTGTGATCTACCAGTACCCCCAGATCCTTCTCAACAAGTGACTCTCCCAGTTTTACTCCCCCGAGGACATATGTGGCCTTCAGGTTATTAGACCCCAAGTGCATGTATCATGCTCTGGGTCCTCTAATGATCCGCTCAGGTAACTCCAGTCCTCCGGGTAAGCCCTCAACCCCCAATCTCCGCAGCCAGCTTCACCTGTAGGGGCCCCCGCTTGCCGGGATGCAGAATACGCCTGCCCGGGATCGGTTGCCCCCAGGACTTCAATGGCTCAAAGGATGGAGGCTTACTGTTCGGAGGTCTGAAGAACCAGTGGCTGGGAGCGGTATAGAGAGAGCCCAATGGCTAGAGCGTATAACGGAAGTCCAGACAGGCTAAGGGTCGGCACCGGGTGTTCAGAGATGGCTACAGTACAAATGGAGGAGGCAAATCGTGGTCAAGATTCCAAGCAGAAGTCGGCAACGGAAGTTCAGATCAAGGTTGGTCAGTTCAGGCAAAGGTCGGCAACAGGGTCTCGGATCAAGAATGGTCGGTTCAGGCAAAGGTCGGCAACAGGGTCTTGGATCAAGAATGGTCGGTTCAGGCAAAGGTCGGCAACAGGGTCTAGGATCAAGAATGGTCGGTTCAAGCAAAGGTCGGCAACAGGGATCGATCACGATACTCAGAAACGAAAGGCTAGGTTCAAGGCGCTATCATAGGCACTGAGCAACTGGTGGGGTAAACCTTTATAGGGAACGGATATGATTAAGGCTGGGTGTGTGATTGGTTCTACTAAAAACCAGCACCTGATTGGACATAGGGCGTACAGCCCAGCAACTCCTATTGGGCTCATTGACCCAATACACTACAGAGGGCGTGCTGCCCAGCTGGGCTCATCGGCCCTTTAACTGAAAGGGGGCGTGCCCCTCTGATTTAATTTATTCACCTCCTCCGGCGGCCGCGCTGAGTGCAGCGCCGCCGGAGGGCATAGAAGGAACGTGCTCGTGCTCGCGCACCCGCGCGAGCACGTGTATTGATGCCGGATACGCCGGCAGAAGAGGAAGGAGGGGGCGCGCCCGCAGCTACGCGAGTAGCCGCCCGGCGCGGCCGGCGTTTGGATGGTGAGGCGACGGGGACACCGCTGGAACGCGGCACAGGTAAGCTGATCGTGACACTACCCCCCCTTCATGAGGGGCCTCCGGACCCTCACCAGGTTTCCCCGGATTGTCACGATGGAATTTTTTAATAAGAACTTTAGCATGCACATCTTTTGCCGCAACCCAACATCTCTCCTGAGGACCGTAACCAACCCAGTCAATTAAATATTGTAAAGAATTACGGAGCTTGCGCGAGTCAAGAATCTTGTTCACCTCATATTCTGGTTCGTTATCTACTAGAATAGGCGACGATGATGGACGCGGTACATTCTTGGCTGGTTTTAGCAGTGACACGTGAAAAGAATTTGGGATTCTCATGGTTTGCGGGAGTTGAACCTTAAAGGACACGTTGCTTAATTTCTGAATAATGGGGAAAGGGCCGATAAACTTGGGCCCCAACTTACTGGACGGTTGCCGGAGAGAAATATTTTTTGTAGAAACCCAAACAAAGTCCCCAATCTGAAGCGCGGGTTCTTGAGACCTGTGGCGATCGGCGAACCTTTTGTATCTAAGAATAGTTTCTTTCAAAGTCTCCTGGACGCGGGTCCAGATGTTCTTCCGCTCTTGGAGCCACTCTTCCAATGCCGGTAAATTGGAAGGGGACCCAGAGAGAGAGGAAGCCCTGGGATTCCTCCCAAAATTGCAGAAAAACTGAGAAATTTTGGTACTTTCACTCGGCGCATTATTGTATGCAAATTCCGCGAAGTCAATGTATTCCGACCACTGTTCTTGAGCGTCGGAAATGTAACACCGCAAATACTGTTCTAGACTTTGATTGGTTCTCTCTGTCTGAGCATTGGTTTGAGGATGGTACGCAGAAGACAAAGATATCTGAATCCCCAAGCGAGAACAGAAGTTCTTCCAAAAACGCGAAGTAAATTGCACACCCCGATCGGAAACTATATTAGATGGTATGCCATGGATACGGAAAATGTGCGAGATAAATAATCGCGAAAGCTCAGGAGCTGATGGTAGCTTAGATAAAGGAATAAAATGTGCCATCTTACTGAAACGGTCGACGACCACCCAAATCACAGTGTTCCCATGTGAGAGAGGCAAATCTACAATAAAATCCATAGAGATATGAGTCCATGGTTCTTTAGGAATCTCAAGTGGGACTAAACACCCACTAGGGGCCTTGTGAACCCCCTTACTTCGTGCACAAACAGAACATGCGTCGATAAAGGCAGTAATATCGCGTCGCATAGTAGGCCACCATACAAGGCGTAGGGCTAAAATGAAAGTCTTACGATTTCCTAGATGACCAGAAGTTTTGGCATCGTGAAACTCGCGAATTACATCAGAACGCAGATGCGGTGGTACAAACTGACACCCTAAAGGTACATCTACAGGGGATTAATTTTGAAATGGCGCCAAGGCATTCGAAAGATCAGGAAGCAAGGCCCCAATCACACAATCCACAGGCAAAATAGGTTCACCCATATCACCCCGATCCTTGCAATCCCCAAACAAGTGGGACAGAGCATCCGCTTTAGAATTTTTTACTCCTGGCTTAAATGTAATTATAAAATTAAAGCGCGAGAAAAATAATGCCCAACGAGCCTGACGAGAGTTCAGTCTCTTAGCTGAGCTAATGTACTCGAGGTTTTTGTGATCAGTATAGACCGTGATCGGATACAATGACCCCTCCAACCAGTGATGCCATTCATCAAAAGCCAGTTTAATCGCCAATAACTCCCTGTTTCCAACATCATAGTTCTGTTCCGCGGCACTAAATTTCCGTGAGAAGTAGGCGCAAGGATGCAAACGTTCAGGATGACCAGAGTATTGCGACAACACCGCCCCCACACCCAACTCGGATGCATCTACTTCAATGGTAAAAGGTTTATTAACGTCAGGGTGAACTAAAACTGGCGCCGAAGTAAAAGCCTGTTTTAGAGTCAGGAAGGCTTCATTGACCGAAGATGACCAGTTTACAGTGAAGGCGCCCTTGCGAGTAAGGTTGGTGAGAGGAGCAACAATATTGGAAAAACCCTTAATAAAGCGTCGATAGAAATTAGCGAAACCTAAAAAACGCTGTGATTCTTTTAAAGATTTGGGTTGTACCCAATCCCGCACCGCCGAAACTTTCCCCGCATCCATCTCTAACCCCTGGCTAGAGATTATATAACCCAAAAAGGGAACGGTGGAGACCTCAAACATACATTTAGAAATCTTTGCATACAAGTTATTCTCTCTCAGTTTTTGAAGAACCATTTTCACATGTTGTCTATGTTCGGACAAAGACTTAGAGAAAATGAGGATATCATCCAAATAAATTACCATGAATCTGCCCAAATAGTCTCGGAAGACATCATTAATAGAGATGAGCGAGTAGTATTCGACCGAGTCGGTATTCGATCGAATACTACGCTATTCGTCATACTCGATTTCGATCGAGTACAGCGGCGATGGCGCACTCACAATTCGTTTCCCCTCACACCTTCCCTGGCGCGTTTTTTACACCAATCACCATGCAGGGGGGGTGGGACAGGTCCTGGGAGGATGCTGGCATCGCGAGAACGGCGTCTACACGCATTGGCTGGAAAAACCATGTGACCTCGAATCTACAAAACTCAGCACTTCCTCTTCGTCAGCATTAGCAGCTTGAACTTAGTGAGGGATAGACGCTCACAGCAGGGAAAGACAGGCTGTAGCTGGCAGGGCCCCAGAAGCTCGGAATATCGCATTTACCACCATATATACCAGCTACCAGAAGACAAGAGAGTCATTAAGAGCCTTATAAGGGCTACTATGCTGAACGGTATATAGCTCCTATGTAGGCAGGCAGGGCCCCAGAAGCTCAGAATATCGCTTTTACCACCATATATACCAGCTACCAGAAGACAAGAGAGTCATTAAGAGCCCTTATTAGGGCTACTATGCTGAACAGTATATATCCCATATGTAGGCAGGCAGGGCCCCAGAAGCTCAGAATATCGCATTTACCACCATATATACCAGCTACCAGAAGACAAGAGAGTCATTGAGAGCCCTTATTAGGGCTACTATGCTGAACAGTATATATCCCATATGTAGGCAGGCAGGGCCCCAGAAGCTCAGAATATCGCATTTACCACCATATATACCAGCTACCAGAAGACAAGAGAGTCATTGAGAGTCCTTATTATTAGGGCTACTATGCTGAACAGTATATAGCTCATATGTAGGCAGGCAGGGCCCCAGAAGCTCAGAATATCGCATTTACCACCATATATACCAGCTACCAGAAGACAAGAGAGTCATTGAGAGCCCTTATTAGGGCTACTATGTTGAACAGTATATAGCTCATATGTAGGCAGGCAGGGCCCCAGAAGCTCAGAATATCGCTTTTACCACCATATATACCAGCTACCAGAAGACAAGAGAGTCATTGAGAGCCCTTATTAGCGCTACTATGCTGAACAGTATATATCCCATATGTAGGCAGGCAGGGCCCCAGAAGCTCAGAATATCGCATTTACCACCATATATACCAGCTACCAGAAGACAAGAGAGTCATTGAGAGCCCTTATTAGGGCTACTATGCTGAACAGTATATATCCCATATGTAGGCAGGCAGGGCCCCAGAAGCTCAGAATATCGCTTTTACCACCATATATACCAGCTACCAGAAGACAAGAGAGTCATTGAGAGCCCTTATTAGGGCTACTATGCTGAACAGTATAAATCCCATATGTAGGCAGGCAGGGCCCCAGAAGCTCAGAATATCGCATTTACCACCATATATACCAGCTACCAGAAGACAAGAGAGTCATTGAGAGTCCTTATTATTAGGGCTACTATGCTGAACAGTATATAGCTCATATGTAGGCAGGCAGGGCCTCAGAAGCTCAGAATATCGCATTTACCACCATATATACCAGCTACCAGAAGACAAGAGAGTCATTGAGAGCCCTTATTAGGGCTACTATGTTGAACAGTATATAGCTCATATGTAGGCAGACAGGGCCCCAGAAGCTCAGAATATCGCATTTACCACCATATATACCAGCTACCAGAAGACAAGAGAGTCATTGAGAGTCCTTATTATTAGGGCTACTATGCTGAACAGTATATAGCTCATATGTAGGCAGGCAGGGCCCCAGAAGCTCAGAATATCGCATTTACCACCATATATACCAGCTACCAGAAGACAAGAGAGTCATTGAGAGCCCCTATTAGGGCTACTATGTTGAACAGTATATAGCTCATATGTAGGCAGGCAGGGCCCCAGAAGCTCAGAATATCGCATTTACCACCATATATACCAGCTACCAGAAGACAAGAGAGTCATTGAGAGTCCTTATTATTAGGGCTACTATGCTGAACAGTATATAGCTCATATGTAGGCAGGCAGGGCCCCAGAAGCTCAGAATATCGCATTTACCACCATATATACCAGCTACCAGAAGACAAGAGAGTCATTGAGAGCCCTTATTAGGGCTACTATGCTGAACAGTATATATCCCATATGTAGGCAGGCAGGGCCCCAGAAGCTCAGAATATCGCATTTACCACCATATATACCAGCTACCAGAAGACAAGAGAGTCATTGAGAGCCCTTATTAGGGCTACTATGCTGAACAGTATATATCCCATATGTAGGCAGGCAGGGCCCCAGAAGCTCAGAATATCGCTTTTACCACCATATATACCAGCTACCAGAAGACAAGAGAGTCATTGAGAGCCCTTATTAGGGCTACTATGCTGAACAGTATATATCCCATATGTAGGCAGGCAGGGCCCCAGAAGCTCAGAATATCGCTTTTACCACCATATATACCAGCTACCAGAAGACAAGAGAGTCATTGAGAGTCCTTATTATTAGGGCTACTATGCTGAACAGTATATAGCTCATTTGTAGGCAGGCAGGGCCCCAGAAGCTCAGAATATCGCATTTACCACCATATATACCAGCTACCAGAAGACAAGAGAGTCATTGAGAGCCCTTATTAGGGCTACTATGTTGAACAGTATATAGCTCATATGTAGGCAGGCAGGGCCCCAGAAGCTCAGAATATCGCATTTACCACCATATATACCAGCTACCAGAAGACAAGAGAGTCATTGAGAGTCCTTATTATTAGGGCTACTATGCTGAACAGTATATAGCTCATATGTAGGCAGGCAGGGCCCCAGAAGCTCAGAATATCGCATTTACCACCATATATACCAGCTACCAGAAGACAAGAGAGTCATTGAGAGTCCTTATTATTAGGGCTGCTATGCTGAACAGTATATAGCTCATATGTAGGCAGGCAGGGCCCCAGAAGCTCAGAATATCGCATTTACCACCATATATACCAGCTACCAGAAGACAAGAGAGTCATTGAGAGTCCTTATTAGGGCTACTATGCTGAACAGTATATAGCTCATTCTAGCTATATACACACTGCACACAACTGCTGCTTTAGTGAGGGGTAGCTGCTGCTGGAATAGGGACAGAAAGACTTCAGTGGTGTATTACCACCTATATACAAAACTATATACACTCTGCTCAAAACGGCTGCTTTAGTGACTGGTAGCTGCTGCTGGAATAGGGACAGAAAGACTTCAGTGGTGTATTAGCACCTATATACAAAACTATATTTTGCACTACTGTTTTGTGTCCTCTGTGCCAACAAAACACTGTTTTATACCCGGTGCGTATAGGCACCATTTCACCTTCTGGCAGTATACGGCTGTATAGCCAGGTGTTCTCCTTAAAAATATATTTATATTTGGCACTACTGTTTTGTGTCCTCTTTACCAACAAAACCCTGTTATATACCCAGTGCGTATTAGGCACCATTTCACCTTCTGGCAGTATACGGCTGTATAGCCAGGTGTTCTCCTTAAAAATATATTTATATTTGGCTCTACTGTTTTGTGTCCTCTGTGCCAACAAAACACTGTTATATACCCAGTGCGTATTAGGCACCATTTCACCTTCTGGCAGTATACGGCTGTATAGCCAGGTGTTCTCCTTAAAAATATATTTATATTTGGCTCTACTGTTTTGTGTCCTCTGTGCCAACAAAACACTGTTATATACCCAGTGCGTATAGGCACCATTTCACCTTCTGGCAGTATACGGCTGTATAGCCAGGTGTTCTCCTTAAAAATATATTTATATTTGGCACTACTGTTTTGTGTCCTCTTTACCAACAAAACCCTGTTATATACCCAGTGCGTATTAGGCACCATTTCACCTTCTGGCAGTATACGGCTGTATAGCCAGGTGTTCTCCCAAACAATATATTTATATTTGGCTCTACTGTTTTGTGTCCTCTGTGCCAACAAAACCCTGTTATATACCCGGTGCGTATAGGCACCATTTCACCTTCTGGCAGTATACGGCTGTATAGCCAGGTGTTCTCCTAAAAAATATATTTATATTTGGCATAACGCGTGGCCAAAAAAGTAAAACGTCTGAAATGCGGAGGGCTAGCGCATAGGGACGTGGACGAGGACGCGGAAATGCTGGTGGGGGCACAAACCGCGTTGAAGCCAGTGGGGATACAATGCGTGCTGGTGAGGGGCAGCCAGCATTACGCTCACCCATTTCCCTGCCTTTATGGGACAGTTATGCGGGGGGCGGGGTACACCTCTGTTGAGGCCTGAGCAGCGTGAACAGGTGGTGCAATGGATGGCCGATAACGCTTGCAGTCACTTGTCCACCACCCAGTCATCCACACAGTCTCACTCTGACCCTCCTTCCTCCCAACCTGGCCAACAGAGTCAGCCCACCCTTGACCCCTCCCAGGACCTCTTTTCGGGTCCTTTTCCAGATGTGCCGCAAGAATCCCAGGAGCTAGCAGAGGAATTTGTTTGTAGTGATGCCCAAACACTTGAGTATCCGCCATCTCCTAGTGATGTGGACCCGGAACCAGCATCTGCTATCATGAGCGATGATGATGAGACGCAGTTGCCATCAAGGGAGGCTGTTGGAATGTCCAGTGGGCAGGAGGAGGAGCAGAGAGAGGAAGTGGAAGAGGAGGTGGTGGACGACGAAATGACCGACCCCACTTGGACAGGGGTGATGTCCAGCGGGGAAAGCAGTGGAGATGCGGTCTGCGCATCACCGAATAAGGCAGCAAGAGGCAGAGGACAGTCCAGAGGCAGAGGACAGTCCAGACAGAGAAGGCAGGCCACAGCCAGCAGGGCCGAAGCTCTTCCCGGCAGCAGGCAGTCGCGCGAAGCTCCCCCATCGAGGCCTCGTACTTCTGTGGTGTGGAGATTTTTTAATGTTTGCGCGGACGACAAACTGAGCGCGGTTTGCGCAATCTGCCACTCAAAACTGAGTAGGGGCTCTGAGAAGAGCAATCTGACCACCTCAGGCATGCACCGTCACTTGGAAGTCAAGCACTGGGCTGAGTGGGAGAGAGCAAACGCAATACAACCTGCGCCCGGCCTTGCTGCCACTGCCTTCCAGCCACGTGTCCAACTTGGAGACCCAGTAAGTGTAGGGCGCCGAGGGATCGGGGAGGACAGGGGTGTGGTCTGCCAGGTAGTCCCGCAACATCCGCCGATACTTGTCCCACCTGCTGATAGCGGGCCCCGCAGTGATGGAAGTTGCACGAGGGGGTGACATGAACGTGTCCCACACCTTGGAGAGTGTTCCCCTGGTGGCTGTGGGCCTGATCGATGTTGTCAGACTCTGGGAGACACTCTCCTCTCTGCCGCCAGCGATGCTGGGTGGGAAAATCTGCATCATGTTCTGCAAGAGTTCCCTCTGGTATTCCAGTAATCGATTTTTCCTCTCCTCTACCGGAATAAAAGAGGAGAAGTTATCTTTATACCGGGGGTCCAGGAGTGCGAACACCCAGTATAGTTTGTTCTCCAATATCCGGACAACACGTATGTCCCGGGAAAAGCAGCCCAGTATGAAGTCAGCCATGTGTGCCAGACTCTGAGTAGGCATGACGTCACTGCCCCCACCAGAAGGATCATTTTCCATTTCCTCCTCTTCCTCCTCCTCTCCGCCCCATCCGCGCTGAACCAATGGGACGCACACAGCCTGACTGCTACCCTCGCCGCCAGCATCCTCTTCCACAGCCACCTCCACGTTGTCCTCCTCATCCTCCTCCTCCTGCAACTGCCACCGAGCAGCAGACAAAAGTGTGGTCTGACTGTCTACCTGCGTTGCGTCTCCTCCTACCCCCGTCTCCTCTGTGTGCAATGCGTTCTCCCTTATTGCGATGAGCGATTCTTTAAGGACGCATAGGAGCGGGATGGTTACGCTCACTATAGCGTCCTCGCTGCTGACCTTCATAGTGGACTCCTCAAAGATATGCAATACATCGCATATGTCTGCCATCCATGGCCACTCGTGGTTGGCAAACTGAGGGAGCTGAGTTGGATGCACGCGTGGATGCATCATCTGGTACTCCATCAATGCTCTCTGCTGCTCACACACCCTGGCCAACATGCAATAGGTGGAATTACAGCGAGTGGGCAGGTCGCACAACAGCCGATGTTGAGGCAAATGGAGGCGTTGTTGGATTTTTGTTAAGCTAGCAGCAGCTACAGTTGACTTCCGAAAGTGAGCGCACAAGCGCCGCACTTTGACCAGTAGCTCTGCCAGGTTGGGGTAAGTCTTTAGAAACTTTTGTACTACCAAATTAAAAACGTGGGCCAGGCATGGTACGTGATTGAGTTCTGCAAGCTCCAGAGCCGCCACCAGGTTACGGCCGTTATCGCACACGACCATGCCTGGTCCTAGCTGCAGCGGCGACAGCCACATCTCTGTCTGCTGCAATATGGCGTGCCTCACCTCTACGGCGCTGTGCTTCCTGTCGCCCAAGCTGATGAGCTTAAGCACCGCCTGCTGACGTCTCCCCACGCCAGTGCTGCAACGCTTCCAGCTAGGGGCTGAGGGCGATGTTAAGGCAGAGGAGGAGGAGGAGGAGGAGGAGGAAGAGGAGGGGGGTCTATCAGAACCCGTGCTGGCAATCTTGGGCGGGGGTGGTATGTAGGCCGTCCCTGTTTGCGACCCCGTCCCCGCTTCCACAACATTCACCCAGTGTGCCGTCAAAGAGATGTAGCGTCCTTGGCCGCAAGCGCTTGTCCACGAGTCGGTGGTCAAGTGGACCTTTGCGCTGACTGCGTACCTCAGGGCCCGCCTGATGTTACGCGACACGTGCTGGTGCAGGGCGGGGACGCCACACCGGGAAAAATAGTGGCGGCTAGGGACGGAATAGCGAGGTGCGGCAGCCGCCATCAGGTCGCGGAAGGCCTGCGTCTCCACAAGCCTAAACGGCAACATCTCCAGGGCCAGCAGTTTGGAGATGAGGCAGGTTAAGGCTTGGGCTTGGGGGTGACTGGAGGCGTACTTCCGCCTGCGGTTGAACGCCTGCGAGATGGACAGTTGATGGGACGAGGAGATGGAAGGTGCAGACGAAGATGCGGGGGAAGGGGGGGCTGAAGGAGAAGGCCCCAAAGTAGCCGAGGCAGAGGCAGATGTGGAGGTGTCCTGGCTGGAGGTCTGGACCGCAGTGGCAGCACACAACAAAGGGGAAGACTGTCCCTGTACGCCTTGGAGGTGCTTGCCTGCCCTGCCGCCAGCGTGCTATCAGAGAGGGTGTTCAGCGCAGCCGGGGGCATTATAACCGATAAGCGCAGCCGCCTGTCAACTGACAGTGCCGACAGGCTGACGCTAATCAAAATGAACAGCAAGTGGATTGACCCGGACTTTGCTTGTACAACAGTGGAAAGCAGCCAAGAGTGAAGTGCCATCTGTATGAAGGGCCATTTCCTCCTCCTCCTCCTCCTCCTCCTTAACCGCCGTAGAATTGCTGTATTAATAAAAAAAATTATGGCTCACCTCTTGGGCTTAATACAATCAATTTTTAAGAGGTCTCAGCTCTTGGGCCTCCACACAATTTTTAAGAGGTCTCAGCTCTTGGGCCTCCACACAATTTTTAAGAGGTCTCAGCTCTTGGGACTCCACACAATGTTTGAGAGGTCTCAGCTCTTGGGACACCCACACAATGTTTGAGAGGTCTCAGCTCTTGGGACTCCACACAATTTTTAAAAGGTCTCAGCTCTTGGGACTCCACACAATGTTTGAGAGGTCTCAGCTCTTGGGCCTCCACACAATTTTTAAGAGGTCTCAGCTCTTGGGCCTCCACACAATTTTTAAGAGGTATCAGCTCTTGGGCCTCCACACAATTTTTAAGAGGTCTCAGCTCTTGGGACTCCACACAATTTTTAAGAGGTCTCAGCTCTTGGGCCTCCACACAATTTCTACGAGGTCTCAGCTCTTGGGCCTTAATACAATTTTCAAGAGGTCTCAGCTCTTGGGCCTCCACACAATTTTTAAGAGGTCTCAGCTCTTGGGCCTCCACACAATTTTTAAGAGGTCTCAGCTCTTGGGACTCCACACAATTTTTAAGAGGTCTCAGCTCTAAGCTTCCCTTACTGCTGGGGTGACACACTGTAACAAACCTCCTCCTGTAAGCTTCCCTGACTGCTGGGGTGACACACTGTAACAAACCTCCTCCTGTAAGCTTCCCTGACTGCTGGGGTGACACAATTGGGTTGATTCAAAGAAACATGTAACAGCTTGGATTTGGCTCACGATCATCCTATTTTTCACGTCCGCTCGTGCGTTCGTATGAACTTGCGAGTGATTCAATAAGCAAATACGTTTCTATCCTAAAATATACGTCCGTTCGTATGATATCTCCCGAACTTGCCTCAGTCAGTTGACAATCGTAAAAATCACGTTCATGTGCTCACCTGTTGCGGCGGCAGCCTGTTTTGTCGGCGGCTTCCATCGTCCAGCTCTTCCAATTACTTGCGTTTGCCTCTGGTTTTCATTGGTTTTTGGCCTCTTAGATTCGTGCGTTCTTATGTATATAAGATCTTGCGCATGCGCACCCTCAACCAGAAACTTACCTAAACCCTTTAGCGCTTGCATCCAACTTCATTTCTCGCTCCCTCAAACTTACCTAAACCCCTTAGCGCCTGCATCCAACTTCATTTCTCGCTCCCTCAAACTTACCTAAACCCCTTAGCGCCTGCATCCAACTTCATTTCTCGCTCCCTCAAACTTACCTAAACCCCTTAGCGCCTGCATCCAACTTCATTTCTCGCTCCCTCAAACTTACCTAAACCCCTTAGCGGCTGCATCCAACTTCATTTCTCGCTCCCTCAAACTTACCTAAACCCTTTAGCGCTTGCATCCAACTTCATTTCTCGCTCCCTCAAACTTACCTAAACCCCTTAGCGCTTGCATCCAACTTCATTTCTCGCTCCCTCAAACTTACCTAAACCCCTTAGCGGCTGCATCCAACTTCATTTCTCGCTCCCTCAAACTTACCTAAACCCTTTAGCGCTTGCATCCAACTTCATTTCTCGCTCCCTCAAACTTACCTAAACCCCTTAGCGCTTGCATCCAACTTCATTTCTCGCTCCCTCAAACTTACCTAAACCCTTTAGCGCTTGCATCCAACTTCATTTCTCGCTCCCTCAAACTTACCTAAACCCCTTAGCGCTTGCATCCAACTTCATTTCTCGCTCCCTCAAACTTACCTAAACCCCTTAGCGGCTGCATCCAACTTCATTTCTCGCTCCCTCAAACTTACCTAAACCCTTTAGCGCTTGCATCCAACTTCATTTCTCGCTCCCTCAAACTTACCTAAACCCCTTAGCGCTTGCATCCAACTTCATTTCTCGCTCCCTCAAACTTACCTAAACCCCTTAGCGGCTGCATCCAACTTCATTTCTCGCTCCCTCAAACTTACCTAAACCCTTTTGCGCTTGCATCCAACTTCATTTCTCGCTCCCTCAAACTTACCTAAACCCCTTAGCGCTTGCATCCAACTTCATTTCTCGCTCCCTCAAACTTACCTAAACCCCTTAGCGCTTGCATCCAACTTCATTTCTCGCTCCCTCAAACTTACCTAAACCCCTTAGCGCCTGCATCCAACTTCATTTCTCGCTCCCTCAAACTTACCTAAACCCTTTAGCGCTTGCATCCAACTTCATTTCTCGCTCCCTCAAACTTACCTAAACCCCTTAGCGCCTGCATCCAACTTCATTTCTCGGTCCATAAAACGTAAGAAAATCACATAATTTACATATGTCTATATGTTTCTAAGTGTGTTGTTTCTGGTTTGTGTAATTTTTTGGGTGTGTGCATATTAGAAAAGACACATTTAGGAAGGCTTCAAATATAATTTATTTAAAAGTTTTTCTTTCTTTGGTTTGGAATAAAATTCCAAATTTTTTTTTATTTTTTTTTTTTGTTTTTTAAAACCGTTTTTGTTTTTTGGCCTCGGGAAAACATATATAATTTTTTTATTTGTTTTTAACAGTAAAACTTTTTTTTTTTTTTGGTGGGTTTTTTTGTTTAAAAAATATATATATTATTTTTTGTTAAAACAATTAAAAACTTTCTAAAATTTTAACAACTTTTAAAAAACGTGAAACAAAGGAGCCAGGACCAAGGGCACTATTCATCATCCTCTTCTTCATCTGTTGGCCCCAACGTCGCCTGTATGGCCAGCAGCTCGGCCACCAACTCCTTCATTCGTTTTTTTTTTCCCGCCAAGGTTTTGGGGATCATCCCTGTAACCAATAGAGAAAGAAACATAAATAGGAGTCCCAGACCGGTTTGTATGCTGGAAATAGATTTAGGGTTAATCAAATACATGTAAATGCATGACATATGTCCTTCTTCAAAGGGATACAGTTAATGCATTTCCCACAGGTAAGTGTTTAAACTCCTTAAACCGGACCTTCAACATTATTTAATGAAAAACAAAAACTATTCACAAATGATTCTGCCCCACCTCAAAGTTAGTTAGGCTTTTTTGGGGATTACAGCGCCGCCATCTGGACTCTGAAGCATAACACTTAATGAGGAGAGGAGAGTTGGATAAAGTACAGGGGAGTAGGTTACAGTGGTGCGTTGGGAATCCAGAGCATAGCTGGGTTGAGGGAAAGGTCATCACTCACACAATGCATGGCAGCACCTTCCTTTTTTCAATCTGGATCCCATGCTGCCTGTAAATATTGTGCATTCCATATTCCCCAATATTGGTTTTGTTCTGTCTAATAACATGCATTAGATGGCTGAAGGGTGTTTTTCCATGTTTCTAATCTGTAGGTACAGTGTGATGGCTAAGTCTTTGGTTCTTAATACTAGTTTGGGTCCTCTTTAAGCTAACGAAGTGCCCACATGAAAGTGTGAACTACACTTTGGCTACGCCTTTAGTTATGTGTGTGTTATTAGCTAACCAAACATTAATATGAATAATGGCATGGAGACTTACGGAGTTGGTGGCCGACAGATGGCTGGTTGGGGCCAACAGGCTGCCCTTGGTCCTGGCTCGGCTGTGAAGAAGTCCCTGGAGAAACATGTGACATTTGGTTAGTATTTGTAGATAGTCACTATCCCCAACATATCTGGCTCCCAGTCTGGCTGACATCACTCACCTTCGCCAGGATCTCCTTCCAGCATCTCTGCTGCCTCCTCCTCCACTATCTCACCCGCTCCTGAAGCTTCTACAAATACATAATAAAGGATAACTTAGTTTTTGGCCTGCCATGTATATCTTTGTGCCTATACATGAAGAGTGACATACCAGAGCCTTCCCCATGCGTGGCCAGGTATGACTCCACGCCCACGCGCCTTGGCCCCTCCTCTGTGGTAAGGTCCAGGGGCTGGTCTGAGGAGGCCACAGAGGAGGGGTAGGTCCGTCGCCCGGGAGATCCACCACCTTCACTCACAGATGCAGAGTCATGCAGCACTGGTCGGCCTGTACGTCTCCGGGTGCGGCGAATTCTGAAATCCATTTCCAACACTACCAAAGAAAAGTCATTATAAATAAAGGCATAACTTAGACATTTGGAACATATACCATGCAATTGCTTAGTACTTACTTGGGAAATGGATCCCAAAAAACCTCCGCACCCGGGGCATGTGCAGACGCTTCAGGTCCGACCAATGCTGCATTATCTGGGTGTGAGTGAAGGTGGTGCTGGTCACACGGTGTATCTCCGCGATGATCTCCCGGGCGATGTCCCTTTTCTCGCACACATTGGGCGCGAAGTCATACCGGCGCTGAAGCATGATCTGAAAAACATAATGGACACAGAGCTTTTACTTTTACACACAGACCCATATGTGTTGCATCACAAGTTGAGTATTTAATGTCATTAACACACACATTTCGAATGGCCGCCATTTTTGGGGAGTGGCTTAAAGAGGACGTTGACTGTGATTGACAGTCTGGTCTTATGTTATATGTATCACACACCATGTACATACAGATAATAGCCAACATCAACAATCAGGCCACCTGCATCTATGGCATGTTAGGATGTTTTAAAGATCCAAGATGTAGCCTAATGCTTAGGCTTTTGGCCCACGTGTGTGGCTTCCCGTTGTGTTTTTATGGCTTAGGAAAACAGTGTTCCGCAAACATCCGCATCAAGGTCCGAGACAGGCCAGGTTTGACAGCTCGCCCCGCTACTCCACAGGTTAATTAACTGTTGCTAAGCCGGAGCAATTGGCCGAATTAGGACATCAGCATAGACAGGTGAAAACGTGGCCAGGCTCGGCCCTTGAGGATGAAGTGTGAGGAGCCAGTGATTAAACATTAAGAGACCCCAAACTAGTTCCCAACGCATCATTTACATTTAGGCCATCATTGACTATTCTATTAAAATGCACAGGCAGCCACTTACCAGCATGAGGATCTCTTCCTGTTGACGGGTGAAGATAGTGGGCGCCATCTTTAGTCTTCTTCCAGGCAGCAGATAAGTGAAACCCCAGCGGTTTCCTGGTTCCGCACGAACGTACGTCCGTACGAGCGCGTAGTCGTGCGCATAGGCGTCAGACGCTGGGCGCATGATTTAAAGGTCCCTGCACCCAAAGCTCATTCTCTTTGAGCTTTTGGACAAAATGGCACCAAAAAAGGCAGCAGCTAAACGCGGCCAGCAAAGCCAGACCTCTGAGGGCCCAACAACCAGGTCCCAGCAACGACCGAAGAAGCTAAGGTCCCAGAAGGCCCAGAAGGCAAGTACCACCTCGGCCCCACCAAGGGACACTGGACCCTCCCTTTCCCAAAAAAGGGCCCCAAAGGCACGTGCCCCTGCGGCCAAAAAACAGGCCACAGCAGCCACCACCACCTCTGCCCCCAGAAGAGGCCGCCCAAGGGAGCCCACACCACCCATGCTTTCAAGCCGGGCACTTAGCCAACCCAGGCCCCACAGCAGTGCCCGAAGCACATCCAGCCCGCACAGAAGGGCCCGAAGCCCCTCCAGGGCCAGAAGCCCCTACAGGGCCCGAACCCCATCCAGGGCCAGAAGAACCCCATCCAGGGCCAGAAGCCCAGCCAGGGCCAGAAGCCCCTACAGGGCCCGAACCCCATCCAGGGCCAGAAGAACCCCATCGAGGGCCAGAAGCCCAGCCAGGGCCAGAAGCCCCTACAGGGCCCGAACCCCATCCAGGGCCAGAAGAACCCCATCCAGGGCCAGAAGCCCAGCCAGGGCCAGAAGCCCCTACAGGGCCCGAACCCCATCCAGGGCCAGAAGCCCAGCCAGGGCCAGAAGCCCCTACAGGGCCCGAACCCCATCCAGGGCCAGAAGAACCCCATCCAGGGCCAGAAGCCCAGCCAGGGCCAGAAGCCCCTACAGGGCCCGAACCCCATCCAGGGCCAGAAGAACCCCAACCAGGGCCAGAAGCCCAGCCAGGGCCAGAAGCCCCTACAGGGCCCGAACCCCATCCAGGGCCAGAAGAACCCCAACCAGGGCCAGAAGCCCAGCCAGGGCCAGAAGCCCCTACAGGGCCCGAACCCCATCCAGGGCCAGAAGAACCCCATCCAGGGCCAGAAGCCCAGCCAGGGCCAGAAGCCCCTACAGGGCCCGAACCCCATCCAGGGCCAGAAGAACCCCATCCAGGGCCAGAAGCCCAGCCAGGGCCCGAACCCCATCCAGGGCCAGAAGCCCCCGACCTGGCACCAGCCGGGAACAGAGCCCCCGACCTGGCACCAGCCGGGAACCTAGCCCCCCAAGAGGGCCCCGAATTGCAACCATGACCACATCTACACCTGGAAGTTCGGTGGCCAGCCACGCCAGAACACCCAGTCCCTTGGCCAGTCCAGTCCAGTCATTGGGAAGCCACCAATCCGGCCATTCCCCTACCCAGCCCCAGGCCATAATGTCACCACATGTGTCTGCACACATGGAGGAGCAGCCAAGCCAACCATCTGGCCGCACATTGCGCCGCGGCCAGTTGAGTGGGAGATTCTCCCATGACCAAAATATGGCATTGGCTAGTGGCCTTACATTATACTATGACGAGCTATATGGGAGCAAATCCAAACACACCACCAAGCAGCGCAAGATGGCATTGTTTGAAACCATCCTCCGACAAGTAAATGCAGCGGGGGAAGAGAGGAAAGATGTGTCCCAAATTCAGAAGAAAATCTCTGATCTGAAGTATGCTGTACGGCAAAAAGAAATTAAAAGGCATAATTACAGGTAAATAAATGTTTTCGCTAAATATAATGTTTGGGATGTGCTGTATGCCCCTTTTCTGAATACCAAACGATTTTCTCTTTTCAGCATGAAAACTGGAGGTGGCTTTCCATCTAAATTGGAGTTTACCCCTGCTGAGGAGATTGTGCTTGGACTTCTCCATCCGGTCGCGGTCGGTGGACATGCTGGTCTAAGGGACACAGACTCCCCGACCCGTACCCACGGTGAGTACTATTAAATCTGCATGTTTGCCTGTTTGCTAAATAATCTACAGTTCACTAGTAACAAGATAACGGGATGCCCCTATGGTTTGCCTTGCTTGGCCTCGCACTACTGTGGCTGTTTGTGTCCTCTTTTGGTCCCTGTGAATCACACATTTAGGCCCACAGCCATTATGGCAAAGATCAAATGTCCAATTGTATTGTTAAAGTCATGAAGTTTCGCAAGATAAGTGAGATATTTAGAATCAATCACAAAACACACATCATTATGTATGGGTTGCCTTTTGGTTGTGTGAGTTGTGTTTGAGTTAACTATTTAATTAGCCACCCACAAACATATGTGACCAAGAGCAGCGAGACTCAACTGGCGGCCCGGGGTCCCAATGCGGACCTTGGCACCACATTCAAGGACCCCTGCCCAGACAGCCCTGCACTCAGTTACTTCTGTGTTGACGTGCTCAGAGCTGCCCCCTTGATCGGCCATGTAGTGGTTGGTCTCCTGCCCAATGTCATGGCTCCGTGAAACATAGCATTGCAATATGAAGTACTGCCCAGGAAGTGGCATTGCAAGGTACACAGTAACTTATTTAAATTTTCACTGGCCACAATCGTGTCCCGCTGCCCCTGCTCTGGCCCATGTGCCACAGTCCCCCCATGCCCCCCCCCCACATAAGCCCCATACATTTGTAACAGATTGGCTCCATCCATCACATCACCATCAATACGTTAACTCCCCCCTTTAGACATCCAATCCCTGTCCCCTCAGCTCTGGCCCATCCAGCCCAGCAAGGGCAAGCAGCCTTTATTAGTTGGCACTTTGAAAGCTCCAGCCCCTCCACCAGTGTCTTTATTTTTAACTAGACACCCCCTGCGTCAGCACCATGGCCAGACATTCACCTCTCACCACATACCTTGAAATGGGCGTTTCAAACAATTGTTTGAGTACCCCGGACCTAGCGAATGGTAGGCTAAATCCAAAAATGTGCCCTGAAAGTTGGATGCTGAATGGGTACACTTCATGACTTAGAACTGAGGTCACTTAGCAGTTTGTCCGAGCCATTGCACCTCTGTAAACTTGCGTGGGTTTGAACAAAGGTAACCATTGCTCTAGAGTGGAATAATATTACAAATAGAGCTATATTTGATTACCTATCCAAAAAAAGGTTATGTGTGTGTGTTTACGTGGTATTTTTTTCTCTTCTTCAGCCCAGCATGATCCCTCAGCAAGGGTAAACTCACCCCCCAGTTTGGTTATGCCTACCAGGTCCGTACAGCATCGGAGCCCAGATCAGAGATTTTCGGTAAGTTTATTTAGTAGCATAAATAATAACAAGTGCTTAAGAATGTGTTAAACTGTTGAAATCCTACATTGGGACGCAAACTTAGCCTTTTTTTTTTTTATATGTCCCTACAGACCCGCACACTCATGGAAGAGATCCAGGACATGGAGGAAGATGATGATGTCTCCGTACAGGGCACGTCGGATGAACTCCCCCTGGGTCCCAATTTGGAACTGCTCGATAATGTTTCTCTGGCCAATCCTCAGCAGCAGAGTGAATCTCCATCCATTGTGCTTGCACATGGGGAGACTGACACTACAGTCCCCAGTGTTCACTCTGCTGCTGAGGATTTGCAAAGCAGGCCGGTTGCTGTTGAGGGTACGACACCACGCGGCAGGGCACGCCCAAGAGCCAGGGTAATTGTGCGGCGGACGCCATTACGCCGCCCCACAATTTCCCAGGGGAGGCAGAGTGCCCTGCTTCAATTATGGACCCAACAAAGGGACTCTTATGACGCCCAGCTCGTTACAGAGCGTGAGCAAAGGCATGCAGACATGGTGAACATCCATACCAGTCTACAGGGCATCCTCGCGGAGTTGCGTACCCTCAACAGCAACGTGGCCAATTCAAGTAATGGCATCCAGTCAGCCATGGCTGAGATGACCAATATGCAGAGAAACATTGTGGAGCAGTTCCAAATTCACAATGCTGCCATGGCCCAGGCTAGGTCCCATTCCCATGGACCTCCACCTGGACCTCCACCTGGGTATTATGGGCAGCCACCCTATTAAGCCATGGGTGTGTGGGACATCTTTTCTCTTAACCCCCACTGTATTTACTTGTCCTTTGAGGTTTCAAACAATCCATTTTGTGTTGCTCTGGCAGGTTGTGTTTTGTATTTGCTCCCATATAGCTCCTTAGAGTAATGCTTAAGGCCACTAGCCAATGCCATAGGTCTATGTGGAGTTTATCTGGCCACTTATGGCTTAACCTATGTATTTGGTTGGTGCTCCTCCTGTTTGCAGACATGTTTGTGTGACATTATGGCCATGCCCAAATATCCCTGGGCACAGGCAATATTAATGACTGGACTAGGCTGGCCTTTGGACTGGGTGTCCTGGTTTGGTTGTGCCACTCACTTCCAGGTGTAGATGTGCTCGATGTTTTTTTTTTTATGTTATCCATTTGTTACCACAGATGTATGTGGACTGATTTCTGTTAACCACTATAATTTTTCATTTGCTAAGTAAAACAAAAATTTAACTTCCAATACTTGTGGCGTTTTTAGTGGGAAGACTTTTGTAACAGCTTGGCCTAAACCAGATAATTTTGTTTGGAAGAGGTGTAACAATGCACAGCGAAAGCTAAGGAAACTACATGAAATACATTAGGCAACAATTAAGGTCGAAATGTTTTACTTAGAGGTAATGCCACATTAGGGCAAAACAACATATGTTTCCAAAAGGATAACACAGACATACAGAATGGTGAGACAGGGAAAAAACTTAACTAAAATGCTGGCTGATCAGGTTGGCTCTAACAGATTGGCCAGACTCACTGGGGGGCCCCTCAAAATTCTCGGCTTCATCCTCGACGGCTGAAGAGGGCAGGCTGTCCACATAACGTGGGACACGTTCCAGGATGGCAAAATTGTGCAAAACAGCACATGCCATTATAATGTCGATCACTTTCTTGGGATCATATTGCAGGGCCCCCCCAGTATGGTCAAGGCAACGAAAACGTGTCTTCAGCAGACCAAAGGCCCTCTCCACAACAGCCCGGGTCTTGCGATGTGCACGGTTATACGCTTCCTGAGAGGCATCCTGGGGCCGCAGCACAGGCGTCATGAGCCAGGGTAGAAGTGGGTACCCGGAATCACCTTAAACAGAGAATTAAATGTAATCAAAATTAAAAAGGCAACACAACCAACACCAAAAAATTCACAGATATCATAATGATGTAAGGTAAAGTGTTCCCAAAAAAAAACAGGGCACATTAGGGCCCCCAAATATTGCACTAAGGTATAACCTAAATAAAAATGGCACTTCTATATACCAATTAATTAACAAACATCTGCACGGCCAAGGGTATTTGTATTTTACATATATTTGTAGTTTTCAGACATGTTACAATTAGGATGCTGCTGAGGGCCTATCCACATTTCACTGGAAACTACAATGTATGCAGTTTAAGTCCACTTTGACATTTAACGACCAATAGTACAAAAGGAGCCAAATGTCAAAGATCCCTATCCACATTTCAATGGAAACTACAATGTATGCAGTTTAAGTCCACTTTGACATTTAACGACCAATAGTACAAAAGGAGCCAAATGTCAAAGATCCCTATCCACATTTCAATGGAAACTACAATGTATGCAGTTTAAGTCCACTTTGACATTTAACGACCAATAGTACAAAAGGAGCCAAATGTCAAAGATCCCTAGCCACATTTCACTGGAAACTACAATGTATGCAGTTTAAGTCCACTTTGACATTTAACGACCAATAGTACAAAAGGAGCCAAATGTCAAAGATCCTTGGGTATAAACTCCAAACCAATATATTTAGGCACAAGGAACTTACAGACATCCTAACTAAAGGGAAAACATTCTGAAGGCCAAAGCGAGACAAGGATTTTTGGGGTAAGTTCCTAATATATGAGCCAAGAAAAAGGCAGTTGGACGCTTCTGTCAAGTTTTCAAAAACAAACATATCAACAAATACAAGATTAATGCCACATTTAATAACACACAAATAGGACACACTTACCAAGCAGCCATGCCCCCGAAAATTCACCTGCCTCAAATCTCCGAAACAACCCAGATCGCCGGAGGATATAGGAGTCGTGGGACGATCCGGGGTAGCCGGCAAGGACACTCATAAACCGCATATCCGGACCAACCACGGCCTGGACATTAAGTGAGTGTCCCATTTTACGATTCCTTAAGGCAAAAACATACAAAAAGGGTAATTGATATTTGACCCCAAAAAATAAATTAAACACAAAACATGTCTGCACTCTATTGGGAAATACTAATGAAAAGCCGAGATAAAGCAGCTACACAAATGAGGGATAAACAAATATGCTGCCGCAAAGGAAAACAGGTGACATGACACGTTGGGCAACATAATAACCAATCTCAATACCTATATATATACTCGTCGGCTGCCCTAGGTACGAGTGCCACATGTGTGCAGTCAATTGCACCAATAACGTTGGGCATGTCGGCCACATTATAAAACCCAAGCTTAATGGCGTTTCTGGCTGCCATATCATCAGGAAAAAAAATATATTTTTGAGTTATGGCAGCCATGCCTTCCAAAAATTTAGATAGTGCGCGGCTCAGCGTAGGCTGTGACATCCCCACGGAGAGGGCACCCAGCCTCTGGAACGAGCCGTTCGCCAAAAATTGCAGGCAGCCAAGCATCTTGGTCATACCTGAAATTGCATGCCCCTTCCTTGTGGTGCGGGCTAACCATGGCCGCAGCTCACTATATAATTTATGGAGGGAAGCGCGATTAAGCCTGGTCAGCTCGAACAGCTCAACATCATTCATGCTATCGATGTTCATGCGACGACGCAGGGGCAATCTGCTCTCAGACATCTCGATCAACTCAATGCCAAAAAGCATAAGCCCTTGATGTGCCACAAACTCGCTCCGCTCCATCCTACTCCCGAGGCCAAATAGCTGCCGGCAAACATTTCGTAAAGCACCTCTTTAATGGGCTTCAAAACAATTAGCAATCACCTCTCTGAATTGGGCGCAAGCCCATGTGAAGGACGTAAAAAATAGGATCGGACGCAAATAATACGATTTGGACGGGAAAAACACACGAACTAACGCAAATAATACGAATTGGACGGGAAAAACACACGAACTAACGCAAATTATACGATTCTCGTACGAAATGCGTATGTTCATATACGTCTATGCGCGAACGATCGTACGAATACGAAATGGCCAAAAAAACCAGAAAAAATGACAAACACCCACCCAAACTTACGATTCTCGATACGAAATCACTTAACTTTTGCTCTTTGAATCGAGGGGAATGTAACAAACCTCCTCCTGTAAGCTTCCCTGACTGCTGGGGTGACACACTGTAACAAACCTCCTCCTGTAAGCTTCCCTGACTGCTGGAGTGACACAATGTAACAAACCTCCTCCTGTAAGCTTCCCTGACTGCTGGGGTGACACACTGTAACAAACCTCCTCCTGTAAGCTTCCCTTACTGCTGGGGTGACACAATGTAACAAACCTCCTCCTGTAAGCTTCCCTGACTGCTGGGGTGACACAATGTAACAAACCTCCTCCTTTAAGCTTCCCTTACTGCTGGGGTAACACACTGTAACAAACCTCCTCCTGTAAGCTTCCCTTACTGCTGGGGTGACACACTGTAACAAACCTCCTCCTGTAAGCTTCCCTGACTGCTGGGGTGACACACTGTAACAAACCTCCTCCTGTAAGCTTCCCTGACTGCTGGGGTGACACACTGTAACAAACCTCCTCCTGTAAGCTTCCCTTACTGCTGGGGTGACACACTGTAACAAACCTCCTCCTGTAAGCTTCCCTTACTGCTGGGGTGACACAATGTAACAAACCTCCTCCTGTAAGCTTCCGTGACTTCTGGGGTGACACAATGTAACAAACCTCCTCCTTTAAGCTTCCCTTACTGCTGGGGTAACACACTGTAACAAACCTCCTCCTGTAAGCTTCCCTTACTGCTGGGGTGACACACTGTAACAAACCTCCTCCTGTAAGCTTCCCTGACTGCTGGGGTGACACACTGTAACAAACCTCCTCCTGTAAGCTTCCCTGACTGCTGGGGTGACACAATGTAACAAACCTCCTCCTGTAAGCTTCCCTGACTGCTGGGGTGACACAATGTCACAAACCTCCTCCTGTAAGCTTCCCTGACTGCTAGGGTGACACAATGTAACAAACCTCCTCCTTTAAGCTTCCCTTACTGCTGGGGTAACACACTGTAACAAACCTCCTCCTGTAAGCTTCCCTTACTGCTGGGGTGACACACTGTAACAAACCTCCTCCTGTAAGCTTCCCTGACTGCTGGGGTGACACACTGTAACAAACCTCCTCCTGTAAGCTTCCCTGACTGCTGGGGTGACACAATGTAACAAACCTCCTCCTGTAAGCTTCCCTGACTGCTGGGGTGACACACTGTAACAAACCTCCTCCTGTAAGCTTCCCTTACTGCTGGGGTGACACACTGTAACAAACCTCCTCCTGTAAGCTTCCCTGACTGCTGGGGTGACACACTGTAACAAACCTCCTCCTGTAAGCTTCCCTTACTGCTGGGGTGACACACTGTAACAAACCTCCTCCTGTAAGCTTCCCTTACTGCTGGGGTGACACAATGTAACAAACCTCCTCCTGTAAGCTTCCCTGACTGCTGGGGTGACACAATGTAACAAACCTCCTCCTTTAAGCTTCCCTGACTGCTGGGGTGACACACTGTAACAAACCTCCTCCTGTAAGCTTCCCTTACTGCTGGGGTAACACACTGTAACATACCTCCTCCTTTAAGCTTCCCTTACTGCTGGGGTGACACAATGACACAAGAGGACATGTCTGACCACATCACACACACACACACACACACACACACACACACACACACACACAATGACAATTAGGGGTGGGGTCTATTTATTTTCCCCCTTGCCTATGCCATCTGTGGTTGTCATTAGGCAACGTGATTTTAAGGGGTGCAGAATTTTGTTCTTTTTTGTACAGTTTGGCTTGGGGTCCATGGCAATGTAGAGGAAAGAAGGTTTCCTTGTCTTGTCTCACTTTACGTAGAAGTTATATTGTGTTTGGAGTGTATTGTTGAGTGGCAGTGATAGTGGCGTAATAGTGCGACTTGGGCGCGTTATATGCACCCAGACATGCTTCCCCTGCTGTCCCAGTTGCATTCCAGCAGTGTTGGCATCATTTTCTGATGTTTCAGGGTGGACTTGGTGACCTCCAAGTGGTCGAATTGAGATTTCCAAGTGGCGAGCATTTTTTTCCCATAGACTATAATGGGATTCGATAATCGGTCGAGTAGTCGAGTAACGCGGTCTATTCGAATCGAAATTCGAAATTTCGAATATTTCACTACTCGCTCATCTCTAATCAGCAGCAGCATTACAAAGGCCAAAGGGCATGACTAGATATTCGTAATGACCATCTTTAACATTGAATGCAGTTTTCCACTCATCCCCTTGCCGAATACGAATCAGGTTGTAGGCCCCCTTTAGGTCTAACTTGGAGAACACCCGAGCACCTACTACTTGATTAAATAAATCCCCAATCAAGGGAAGGGGATACCGTTTTTTTACCGTAATCTTATTCAGGGCTCTGTAATCTATGCAAGGCCTTAAACCACCATCTTTTTTCTCCACAAAAAAGAAGCCAGCCCCCGCAGGTGATGTAGAAGGACGGATGAACCCCTTGCTTAAATTCTCGGAGATGTACTCCTTCATTGCCTGTTCTTCCGGCCGGGTAAGATTATAAATCTTCCCTCTAGGAGGGATGGTCCCGGGGAGCAGGTCAATGGGGCAGTCATAGGGCCTATGTGGGGGAAGGGAATCTGCAGAACGTTCAGAAAAAACATCAGCCCAATCTGCGTAAGGCTGAGGCAATCCCTGTGGCAGCATCTGAAAACTTTTGAGGGCAGTGGAAAAACAATGTGTCTTGCAGTAATTACTCCACCTCACTAAATCCCCAGTCTGCCAGTCTAAAATGGGGTTGTGGAGTTTTAACCAGGGATATCCCAGTACTACCGGGGTTTCCGGACAATCAAAAACCAAGAACTCGATGTATTCAGAGTGGGAAGAGCCAACAATTAAATTGAGAGGTGGGGTCTTGGTACTAACCGGACCTCCCTGGATGGCCTTCCCATTTATGGCCAGAACCTGTAGAGATCTTCCAAGGGGTACCAGAGGAATCCCCAGGACGGAGATCATGCTCCGATCCAGGAAATTACCCGCAGCTCCACTATCGATAAAGGCGGATACTGCCTGTTTGGAAGGACCCCAAGAAAGCTCTATGGGGATTAACATTTTGTTCAAGTGAGAGTAATTAACGGACTCACCTAGATCAGTACTCTCCTCCTGATCTAGGCGAGGAAGTTTCCCGCCGGGTATCCCTTGTTAGGACAGGACCTAGCAAAATGTCCCGGATTCCCACAATATAAGCAGAGACCCATGGAGCGTCTACGCTGCTTCTCGTCCTGGGTAAGACGAGCTCTACCGACCTGCATGGGTTCTTCCAGTGAGGAAGAAGGTGTGTTTGCCCCAGGGGAAGTGGGTGGGTTGGGGGTCTGAGATGGCTTAAAGGACGAGGAAGTCCTAACCCTTTCCCTGGCTCTTTCCCTAAGACGCCGATCTATTTTAATGGAGACCTGCATTAGCTGGTCTAGATCTGCTGGTGTAGGGAAATTGACCAATGCGTCCTTGATACCCTCTGATAGACCCATACGGAACTGGCTACACAGGGCTGGGTCATTCCATCTGAAGTCTACTGCCCACCGACGGAATTCAGAACTGTAATCTTCGGCAGTATTCCGACCTTGCTTCAAGGCCCGAAGCCTGTTTTCGGCAGTGGACTGCTGGTCTGGGTCGGCATATAACACACCCATAGCCTGAAAAAAGGATGTAACGGAGTGCAGGGCAGCATCATCGGGAGGCAGGCTAAAAGCCCATGATTGGGGATCTCCTTGCAAAAGGGAGATAATTAACCCCACCCGTTGGGTCTCGGTGCCCGAGGATACGGGCCTCAATCTGAAGTACAGCTCGCAGGAATTTTTAAAATTGGAGAATTTGGCTCGGCCTCCAAAAAATTTCTCCGGTAACGGGACCTTCGGCTCCGACACGTGAGGTGGTACAGCGGATGCAGTAATTTGCCTGGTTTCTTGATTGGCCACTCTCTGGGCAAGTTGATTTATAGCTGTGGCCATAGCCTGTACTTGCTGTACCAGGTCATCCATGGTGGCCTGTGATAATATCACGCTCTGGGTCCTCTAATGATCCGCTCAGGTAACTCCAGTCCTCCGGGTAAGCCCTCAACCCCCAATCTCCGCAGCCAGCTTCACCTGTAGGGGCCCCCGGGACGCCGGGATGCAGAATACGCCTGCCTGGGATCGGTTGCTCCCAGGACTTCAATGGCTCAAAGGATGGAGGCTTACTGTTCGGAGGTCTGAAGAACCAGTGGCTGGGAGCGGTATAGAGAGAGTCCAATGGCTAGAGCGTATAACGGAAGTCCAGACAGGCTAAGGGTCGGCACCGGGTGTTCAGAGATGGCTGCAGTACAAATGGAGGAGGCAAATCGTGGTCAAGATTCCAAGCAGAAGTCAGCAACGGAAGTTCAGATCAAGGTTGGTCAGTTCAGGCAGAGGTCGGCAACAGGGTCTCGGATCAAGAATGGTCGGTTCAGGCAAAGGTCGGCAACAGGGTCTTGGATCAAGAATGGTCGGTTCAGGCAAAGGTCGGCAACAGGGTCTAGGATCAAGAATGGTCGGTTCAAGCAAAGGTCGGCAACAGGGATCAATCACGATACTCAGAAGCAAAAGGCTAGGTTCAAGGCGCTATCACAGGCACTGAGAAACTGGTGGGGTAAACCTTTATAGGGAACGGATATGATTAAGGCTGGGTGTGTGATTGGTACTACTAAAAACCAGCACCTGATTGGACATAGGGCGTACAGCCCAGCAACTCCTATTGGGCTCATTGGCCCAATACACTACAGAGGGCGTGCTGCCCAGCTGGGCTCATCGGCCCTTTAACTGAAAGGGGGCGTGCCCCTCTTATTTAATTTATTCACCTCCTCCGGCGGCCGCGCTAAGTGCAGCGCCGCCGGAGGGCATAGAAGGAACGTGCTCGCGCACCCGCGGGAGCACGTGTATTGATGCCGGATACGCCGGCAGAAGAGGAAGGAGGGGGCGTGCCCGCAGCTACGCGAGCAGCCGCCCGGCGCAGCCGGCGTTTGGATGGTGAGGCGACGGGGACACTGCTGGAACGCGGCACAGGTAAGCTGATCGTGACAGCATGACTTTACATTTTTCCACATTGAACTTCATTTGCCAAGTGGATGCCCAGACACTCAATGAGTCCAAGTCAGCCTGAAGCTTGTGAACATCTTCTTCAATAAACTGAACTGTGCTACATATCTTTGTGTCATCTGCAAAAATAGAGACAGTGCATTTTATCCCATCTTCTATGTCATATATAAACAAGTTGAATAATAGTGGGCCCAGCACTGAACCCTGGGGTACGCCACTTACAACCGGTAACCATTTAGAGTAGGTATCATTAACCACAACTCTCTGCACACGATCCTTCAGCCAGTTTTCAATCCAGTTACAAACTGCGTTTTTTAATCCTGAAGATCTCAATTTCCCCAATAAGCGTCTATGGGGGACAGTGTCAAATGCTTTTGCAAAATCCAGAAAAACTATATCCACAGCCGCCCCTCTGTCCAGGCTTCTACTCACCTCCTCATATAAGCCAATCAGGTTAGTCTGGCAGCTTCTGTCCCTAGTAAAACCGTGTTGGTTGTCACCTATAATATTATGGATAGTTACATATTCGTGTATCTTGTCCCTTAATAGTCCCTCAAGCAATTTCCCCACAATGGATGTTAAGCTAACAGGTCTGTAATTGCCCGGAGAAGACCTAGAGCCCTTTTTAAAAATGGGCACCACATTCGCCTTGCGCCAGTCCCTTGGCACTATACCAGTTGCTCGTGAGTCTTTAAAGATCAACAACAGAGGTGACGAGATAACGGAACTGAGTTCTTTGAGAACTCTTGGGTGAAGTCCATCTGGTCCTCCAGTCTTATTCACATTTAAATTATTTAGTTTTTCTTGGATGATATCCACATTTAGCTTGTTAATTATTATACTTGGGCTATTGCTATCAGTGGCATCTCCTGTGTTGGCTCCTTGCTCTTCTCTTGTATACACAGAGCTAAAGAATCCATTTAACAGCTCCACCTTATCTTCATCCCCAGTGATTCTGTGATTTTGTTATTTATTTAATTATTATTGCACTTCATATTATGCAACAATCTAATTATTAATTATTAGGGTGAGCCCCAAAAATGATTTCCTCTGATGTGCTTCGACATGGGTTGTAGCCTCCACTTTCAGACTCCCTACTTACTGGGATCCCTTCTAGATCATCTACAGTATATTTTAGCATCATTCTTAGAACTCTCTTGGGCCCCAAAATATCTCCAATATGCAAAGAGTAATGAGTATATAGATTTAAAGTTTCTCCTGTGAGTAAGCAATTCCATAATAGACATAGCCCCCTTTTCACTGAGGTCATTATGAGATAAACTTTAAAGAGAGAAAAGAGGTAGATTATTAGATTATAATGAGTCAGCGCCTATTCTGTAAAACGTGCGGGCCCTTCTGGGGGCTGTAGGGGCCCCCGCGCGGGAATGCGCGAAATGGCGGCAAGTTTAAAAAAAAAAAAAAAAAACTCCCGCTCCGGAGGCTACAGGGGGAGCGGGACGAGGTGGGAGGCTCCTGCCGGGCGGGAGTCTATTTGCCCGGGTAAGGTCCCGGCCACGAGCCGGTAAAATTTGTCAAAAAAAAAAAAAACTTAAGCCAAATGTATTGAGGGACTAGGCGGACCCATGCGAGACCCGCGGGTGCCCTGCCGGCGGGCTGGGAGCACCCGCGCGAGGCAGGAACTTTAATAAAAACACCGCCGCTCCGGCTTCACTGACAGCGGGAGGAGGCAGGGCTATTAAGCCGGGCGGGAGATAGCCGCGGCCGGCAGAGCTTTTTGCAGGAGCCGGTTAAAGTTGTCAAAAAATAAAAAAAACACCAAAAGAGTTTTAGGTTGCTTTTGAAGAGGCCATGGAGTCTTTTAGACTCCATGGCCTCCGACATTCCTCTTTAAATGTAAATTAAAGTCCCTGTCTAGGCTAAAAAAAGGAAAAAACCCTCTACCCGCAGAGGGGCGCTCCTATTCTGGTGCAGCGTGCCTTACCTTATCACTAGATCCAAGTGGCATCAGCATTTATGAAGGGGTACTCCCCCAACACAGTGATGCTGGAATGCCATCTCCATTTACTATAATGCGCTGTTTCTTTAAAGGGTAAATCGACTTTCGATTAAATATTTGAATATATATGTGTATATTTGTGTCTTAAAGGTGCTGAGTTGATCTAGTATTTTTTTATTTTTTTTCTATTGCTATGTCAGCAAATGCATGTTTTATGGAAGTAGTTTTTACTACCTGCAATCTGCAACTTGACTGGGGGTCAATCTGGTGAGCGCCTCTAATAGCATCATGTAGCGTCGAAAGTATTACTAGTATAAAACGTTGGCGCTGTGTGTTCAGCAGCGCCACATAGCACCTGTCGCTCAGCAGAGTAATCCCATACATTTCAATGGTGTTTTTTTGCTTGTGTATAAATAGCATTTTAATTATTTTTCCTAATCTTAGGATTATATTATTGTGTGACCTCTCCTGCCCAGAAACCAAACACTAATATTGTTATATTTAGATTTTTTTTATGCAGAATTGTATGTGTTGGTCTGCCGTTGCAGTGTCATTGTTACAGCACAATGTCATTCCATATGTTTTCGCTCTGGTGCTGGTGTATATTGTGTTGAGAAACAGACTTTTTTCATATAGCGTCAGGAGCCCAACGCTCTGAGCTCTGTACCCACCTTTAAAACGGGTATTATGAGTGTGCCATACACTCCACTTCGATCTTCATGACATGTGGGTCTCCAGTAGAGGAAGTACATCGCCCTGAGGAAGTAGTGCAGGAGACACTACAACAAGCGTCAGCGTTTTATCTCTGTGGGGGTGCTTCCGGTTGGTCTGTATGCATACCTTTGCTCTTTTTTCTCTCACTTGACTCACCCTGGCTCGTTTTTCTGCTCTTTGATAGTGCTTTATGGATTTAGATTATGTATGTTAGGTTTAGGATTCATTGAAGGTTTTTTAGCTGCACTGTATATATTATATTGCAATTTGCACATAATCATTACCTCACAGATTGGAATACCATATTGGTTATTGGTTGAAAATGTATTTATATATTTTTTGGAATGAATTGATTCACCATTATTATGTATTGTGAACAGACCCCTGACGCCCCCTTGTGGTTTTGTGTGTATATGTAGTGTAATTGTCCAAATGTGTTTTAACTTGTGTACTTTTATGTAATAAATTGGGATATTTTTGTATACATTTTTGAAAGTGGTGCCACTTATTGTATGTAACCCTTAGCACTCATTGGGGAGTGTGGATCTCCCTCTCTTCCTTTTTAAAACTATATAAGTAAGAATAGAAAAATAATAGGGCAACTGTTATTCCTGTTCTATATAATCATGTTGGGGAGATTTATCCTAAATTCCCTTACCTAAATATAAAAACTACAAGAAGTTATGGTACCCTGCAACAGGAATAGAAATGGTCTTCCCTATGGAGTAACAGATATGGGAACTTAAAAAAAGAAAAAATGACTTGAAAAAAAAAAGGCTTGAAAAACAAATAACTCTAATGTGCAATAAACACTTCCATAGCATCTCCAATCTGCCTGTAAAGCAAAGAAGAGATTAAAAATACCATTTTGTGAATACTCACCTGTAAAATGGGTATTATAAGTATGTCACACACCCCGCTTCAAGAAATTCATAACGTGTGGGTAATACTGACCTGTAGAGGGCGATATGCAGAGATGCCAGGAAAAAAGAGAGCCCCTCCCGGTCCATAAATACCTGGGACCTCCCACTCATTACCCAGTATAAGAACAGCAGTAAGGTAAGGGACCAGGAAGAGCCCAACACAAAGCATAACAACGCAAAGTTCACTATATAAAGGATCCAGAATACAAAAGGGCAGGGTGAAGCGGGGTGTGTAACATACTTATAATACCCATTTTACAGGTGAGTATTCACAAAATGGTATTATTCTAAGTATGTCACACACCCCACTTCAAGAAATTCATAACGTGTGGGACATCCAACAGCAGTGTCCATAAAGGGCGGGGATCCAAAACAAGGCAACAAGGCACAACTTAAACCACTGCAGCTTGCAGAACTTTGCGGCCAAACACAGCATCCGCTGAGGCCCGAACATCAACCTTGTAAAACCTGGAAAAAGTGTGAACAGAAGACCAAGTAGCAGCCTTACAAACTTGCTCAACAGAGGCCTGGTGCTGAAAAGCCCAGGACGCCCCAACCGCACGAGTAGAATGAGCAGTAACACGAAAAGGGGGTACCTTCCCTTTGGCAGAATAGGCTCCAACTATGGTCTGACGGATCCATTTACTAATGGAAGACTTGGCAGGCGCCAAGCCTTTTCGGGGCCCGGAGGGCACCACAAAAAAGGCATCCGTCTTACGAAAGGAAGACGTTACCTCCAAATAATACTTCACAACACGAACCACATCCAAAGAATGTAGGGCCCTCTCCTTGTCATTGCTGGGATTAGGACACAGGGAGGGCAGAACAATGTCTTGGTTTAGGTGAAAGGCAGAAAAAAACCTTAGGAAGGAAATCGGACTTGAAACGAAAAACCACCTTGTCCTGATGCCCCTCAAAGTACGGGGCTTGAATGGACAAAGCTGCGAACTCAGAGACACGCCTAACCGAAGTGATGGCTACCAAAAAGGCCACCTTCTGCGTAAGTGAAGACAAGGCAATATCATTCAAGGGCTCAAAAGGAGAATCCTGAAGAGCAGAAAGAACCAAATTCAAATCCCAAACAGGGAGCAAAGGTTTTCTAGGAGGCCGCACATGCGTGACTCCCTGGAAAAAAGTCTTAACCAAAGGATGTAGGGCAAATGACCTTTGAAAGAACACCGCCAGGGCAGAAACCTGCCCCTTCAGAGTACTAAGCTGGAGCCCCAGGTCCAGACCATGTTGAAGAAACTCCAGGATTCTGGAGATGGAAAATTCCCTACAAGGCAACGCCCTGATCTCACACCAATCAATATAAGACCTCCAAGTCCTATAGTAGATATTAGAGGAAGACCGCTTCCTAGCACTAATGAGAGTTCGAATCACAGCATCGGAAAGACCTTCCTCCTTCAAGATGGAGGTTTCAGCAGCCACGCCGTCAAAGCCAGCGTTAGTAAATTGGGATAACGTAGTTGACCCTGGGTGAGCAGATCCGGCAGCAGGGGCAGAACGAACTGATCCTCTGCTAACCTTACCACATCTGCGAACCAAACCTGTCTTGGCCACCTTGGAGCCACCAGAATTGCTGACGCACCCTCCAGGGCCAGCTTGCGCACCACTCTGGCCACCAAGGGAAACGGAGGGAACAGATACAGAAACCCCAGATCCCTCCAGTTCAGAGACATGGCATCCACAGCCAGAGCCAGTGGATCCCGTGAGAGCGACACAAATGTACGGGACGTGGGTCTCCGCCCAGGCCAGAATCAAAGACACTTCCTTGAGGGCACTCCTGCTGCGAGTCCCTCCCTGGTGATTGATGTAGGCGACCGCCGTCCGATTGTCCAACCGGACTTGAACCGGCAATCCTTGCAACTGATGAGTCAAGCGAAACAGAACCATCCTGATGGCCCTCAATTCCAGAACATTGATGGACTCGTGAGCCTCCTGAGGCCCCCACAGTCCCTGAAACTGACGATCCTTCCAGAACCCCCCCATCCTGATAGACTGGCATCCGTGGTGACCGTCTCCCAACAAGAGGCCAGAAAGGATCTGCCCCTCGACAGATTGATTGGATCCAGCCACCACTGAAGGGAGCACCGAACTCGGGGGGTCATCAGGAAGGACTGATCCAACGACAGTGGCGACCCGTCCCAGGCCGCCAACAGATGGAGCTGGAGTGTCCTTGTGTGGAACTGAGCAAAGGGAACCACTTCGAAGGAGGCTACCATCAATCCCACCAGCCTCATCCCCAGTCTGATGGCCGGACGAGGGATAGACAGGAGGAGTTGAACCAACTCCTGAATCAAGAGAACCTTGGACTGAGGAAGAAACACCCTGGCCTGGGAAGTATCCAGGGACATTCCCAGAAAAGACACTAACCTGGACGGAGAAAGGGAGGACTTGGGGTAGTTGATCACCCACCCGAATCTCTCCAGAGTGGACACCACAGTTCTGGTGTCCAATACCGCTTGGCTGAAGGAAGATGCCATAATGAGAAGGTCGTCCAGATAAGGGACAATGCGAATACCCTGGGCTCTGAGGAGAGCCATCACCCCGGCCAGCACCTTGGTGAAAACCCTTGGAGCCGAGGTAAGACCGAAAGGAAGTGCCACAAACTGAAAATGCCGATCCTCCACCACGAACCTGAGAAATCTCTGGTGCGCTGGAAAAATCGGCACATGCAGATAGGCGTCCTTGATGTCTACGGACGTCAGAAAGTCCCCCTGCCGAAGAGAATGGATAGCTGAACGCAATGTTTCCATGCGAAATTTCCGCGAACGGACGAACCTGTTGAGGATCTTTAGATCCAGAATGGGTCGAACCGAGCCGTCCTTCTTGGGCACCGTGAACAGATTGGAATAAAAGCCCCGACCCCTGTCTGAGGGGGGCACTGGGCAAATAACTGCCATATCCAACAGACTCTTTACTGCCGCCTGGAGCTCCTGCGCGGCCAGAAGGTCCGAAGGCACCCGAGACAGGAGGAATCTGGGAGGGGGCCGGAGCTCGAACTCCAGCTTGTAGCCGGAAGTCACCACTTCCCGGATCCATCTGTCCGAGACCTCCCGGTCCCAGACCTGGGAGAAGTGTTGCAGCCGTCCCCCCACCCACATGGGTGAGGGCACCCCCTCATTGCTGAGCTGGCTTGGCAGCGGGTTTGGGCTTAGAGCCCCAGCTGTATCCTGGGCGGGCACGTCCTCTGCCCCTGTTCCAGGAATCTCCTCTGGCTGCGGGGAAAACAATTCCTCTGCCAGCTCTAGCCCCACGAAAGGAAGGAGCAAAGGAACCCGCCCCTCGAAAGGGACGACGCTGTTTTTTGCGTTGAGGTAACTTACCACCCTTGGCAACTGAATCCAACTTCTCACCAAAGAGCCGTAATCCCACAAAGGGAAGAGCGGTCAGCGACTTTTTAGACACAAAATCAGCCGCCCACTGGTGCAACCAAACCGAACGCCGAATAGTCACCAATAGAGCCGACGTTCTGCCACACATCATCAGTGTGTCATCCAAGGTGGCTAGTACAAATGACAAAAACAATTCACACCTTTTAAGGCCAAGGAACTCGTCACTATCCGGATCTAACCCGGAAGAAGTCAACAGGTCCCTGACCACCGACCTGGTAGCCACCACCAGCAGCGCTGAAGCACAAACCGGCCTCATGGCTGACCCAACACTGGCAAAACCATGACAAGCCATTTGGTCAATGCGTTTATCCTCACCATCTTTAAGCGTGGAGCAATCAGGAGAATTTAAAACAGTAGTGTTGGATAAACCCAGAATCTGTGCATCCACCTCGGGAGGGGACGCCCAACGCTTAACCGTATCCAAGGGAAAGGGATATTTTTTGTCCCAACCCTGAGGGACACCTGGGAGCCGGGCAGGCCTCTCCCATTCCTTAGCAATAATCCCATCAAAATGCTTTTGGTTAGGAAATTCCAAGCGCGGCCTGGATTCTTCGAAAAATTCCCCCTTTTGCTGTGGAACCGCCTCAGGAGGAGAAATAGCCAAAACCTCAAACATCTGAGCCAGAACATTAGGAGTATCCGAAGACCTCCCCAAGCCCCGCTCGGTATCAGCACCCACAAACTGCTGATTGTCTGAATTATCTGATTCTTCATATACCTCCCCTTCCTCAAGTTGGGAGTAATCAGACCAGTACAGATTATCAAGATCATCCAAGTCGGCCGCCGGTGAAGACGGCGACAAGTGCTTTCTCTTAGCCGGAGCCTTTCTGGTGACCGTGCTGGAGAATAATTTTTCAAGATTGGCCAATCGGGCACACATCTCCAATTGCAACTGCCCGCCCATGACAACGTCAGACTGGGCCCGGATCAAACTGGGAGGGGGGGGGGAGGAGAGACCGGCGGCGCTGAACCAGACGCCTGGGGTCCGGACTGCCGCGTAATAGTCTGCTGTGCGCATGGTATACACAGAAATACATCATCGCCAGTAAGGGATGCCCCACACCCCATACACTTCCGGGATTGCCCCGAGGGGAGCCCAAGCCCAGTATCCGGGGATGCCTCCATAAGGTGAACTTATAGTTGGTTGCAATGACCGAGGGAATTACGCATATAAGCAACCCGGGATGCCCCTTTAATGTCCCAAGTGGGAGGATTTGCAATAAGCCAATTAAGAACCCAGGGACCCTAGGACCGGGAGAAACCCCCTAACACCACTGTAGGTTATATCTGAAAGACATAATAAAAAATGCTAATAAGAAAAGCGGAGTATAAAATATATATATATATATATGACATAAAAATATATAATTATAGGTGATGGGACAGAAGGGGGGCCCACCGGGCCACTCACTGTGGTCCTGAAGACAGCTTCCTCTCTCCGTGACGTAAAGAGCAGCTCTGATGAGAGAAGGGGGGCGTGGCCAGCTCCTTCTGAGGAAACAGGCACAGAGAAAAGCGCCTCAGCGGTGCCTGTGACACAGGGGTGGGCCGCAGCGCTGGAAAGCCCCGCCCCCAAGAGTGAAAGCGTGAGGGGAGAAGCTCCCCTCCGCCATGACAATGCAAAAAGGCCGGCACCGCAGCCATGTGCGGCCGCGGCGCCGGTCTCAGAAGAGACAGAAGGAGGGAAGTGGGCCGTGGCTTTGACCCTGACGCCCGGCCCCGCCCCTTTTACCTCAAGGAGAAAGCCTGCATAAAAATGGCGGCCACAGCGCCGTTTTGACAGAGAAATACACGCTGTTATGAAGTAATAAATAAGTTAATAACTATTGGGAGGATAATTTAATAAATTAATACATTAAAACATTATTAAGAATTAATGATTACAAAATTTGGACCTAACACCGAATAAGGGGCCCTGCTCCTACCCTCCGCTATCCCGCTAGAGAGAGGCGCATTACCCAAAGTGTAAGGCCAAGGGACGGGGCATCCCAAACCGGGGTCACCGTCCCGGATGACCGCCTACCCTCTTATATAGGGTCTCACGGGAGAGCATTTGCTCTTAAGCACCAAGGGTGCTTTTCTACCCTCACCCGGACCGTCAGCCTAGGCTGGGAGGCATGAGGTAACAGAAAAAAAAGATCCAGGCGGAAATAGATAACTAAAGGGCCGGGAGTCATCCCGGCTACCTGAAATCCCCCTGTGCAAGGAGGAGACCACATCTTCTGACTTGCTCGCCGACTGCAGAGATGAAGACTGGGTAATGAGTGGGAGGTCCCAGGTATTTATGGACCGGGAGGGGCTCTCTTTTTTACTGGCATCTCTGCATATCACCCTCTACAGGTCAGTATTACCCACACGTTATGAATTTCTTGAAGCGGGGTGTGTGACATACTTAGAATAAATATATACATATAACATGATAACTATCTGATCTGGCCATGCTAAGCTGGGGAGCCTTATTTAAGAAGCGTCAGTGCCACAACGCACTAGTTTTTTTGCCTCAGTAGCACTATACAGAACTTGCATTGGGACTGTTGATAATAGAAATGCGAGACCGAAAGGTTACAAAATAATTTTTTTTTGTGGGAAGTTTTTTTAATTGATTTTCATGCCTTTTTTTGTTTAACCATGTGTAACTTGGACACCAACAACTAAAACGCAGCCTAAATGCACTGTAAAGTTTGTCCCCAGCAGCGATTTTTTGTAACTGTAATGATGAAACACTGACTAGCACCAAGAAAATACCTCGCCAATGATTTCAAGAAGGGCAAAAAATCATAAATATGATGTTGAGTAGCGGAAAAATGGCAGTACAAAGTGGCACTCACTGGCGGTGGAATAACCAGCAGTCGCTGACATAAGCCAGAACTGTCGCTATAGCCACCTAGTGCAGCATGATTAGGTAATATTAGATTAAATACTCATTTAAATATGACTCAGATTACTAATGGCCTAACCCATAGCTTTCAGTGTTCTAAATACTTTGGATTCCCTATCACTGCCGACTGACTGAAAGGAAAGACCTCCATAATACAGAATTGACCCTAAAAGTAAAACACATACTCGATATTAACAGTCTTGTTGTGTTTCAGGCTCCTTGCCAGAGATGTCACTCCAATATGGGACATGTTTACATGTGACAATCTGTAAAACAGAAGAGATTAGGAGGAAATCTGGTAGTCACAATGTTCCATAGTTCATATTTTGATTCCTGGCACAGAGCCAATATCAGAAATGACACATTAAAATGTACATAGACAAAAAGGCAAAGTCTATCTTACACCAAAAACAAGTTAACATGTCACAAGCCATTTAAAAATAGTGAGGGTGTCAAGACAACATTCTGTGCCATAGCCTTTTAGTATAAATAAACCCCTGCCCCCCATTAACCATCTACCCCTCTTATGACATTTAGGGCTTTGCTCTCTATTACTCATTCTGTTTCACTCTCTTGTCTACATTTTACATTTAATGACAAATGCTTAAAAATTGTCTGGCAACAGTGGGTGGCAAAATCTCTAGGCTGGCACTGAAAGGGTTAAAAAAACATACATTTCAGTAATGAATTTTTCAGTGTAATTAGTGCCTCCAATGTTCTCTTTTGTGAACCATAAGCAAATACTGGCTATTATGTTTTGTGATAAAATAATCCCATCATATCTGTTTCTCTACAACTAAAAACCAAGGTAAAAAGTGACGAATAGCACTAATGTATGGCGCTGACCTGCAGGTAATTATTTAATCTTATACTTTAAATGTAGAAAGAAGACAACAGAAAGTAATTTTTGCTGTTACTCACAAAGGGGTGTTGATACATGTTTTTTTTTTTAATTAACCTTTCATAGGACGTGGTTGGTCCACTTTAAGATACACTTAATGAATTTTCAACAAGAAGGGCAGCAATGCCATAATGTCTGCGATGGCTTGAGCTCCTGCATCCCCAAGGTTATTGTAGGAGAAACTGCAAAAATATACAAAAAAAATTGCAGTTAATTGAACATAGATTTGAAGCCCAGAGCGCCGGAGGCGGTGTGTTTAAAGTGGACCAACACCCAGGATTTTGACTATCCTGGGTATTGGTCCACTTCCCTGGGGCACCCCGATCGGGGGTGCCCCGCTGCCCAAAACCCCCCCAAACACCCCGAAAACTCACCTCTTCACGATCCCACGTGACTGCGCTGTCCAATGCCCGCCGACGGACAAGTGACGGCCGGCGCGGGCGCGCGCACGTCTGGAGGAGCGCGAGTGAGGCGGCGGAAGCAGCGTCTGAAGAGGTAAGGTTTTTCGGGGTGTTTGGGGGGGTTACACCCCGCGGGACATCCCGATCTCGGATGTCCCGTGGTGTGTGAGGTGATCGGCCCGGGAATCTTATAGATTCCCGGGCCGATCACCCCTGGGTGTTGGTCCACTTTAAAGTGTGTTTTCAAGCATCTATCAACTAGTAACAAAGCGAAAACATATGGAATTACATTGTAACAACATTGTAACATGAACACTTTAATGCCAGACCTGTAATGTCATTTCTGAGGAAATATATAAAAAATGAAAAAATTATGAAAAAACTGCTTATTCAATGCCAGAAGAGGTCACAGAATTATTTGTGAAAAAAAAAACCCGTTTAAAGAGAAGAAAAGGATCGTCCATTGAAATGTATGGGAAAGCGTCAGGTAGCGAGAGGTCATACCTGGCGCTGTGCAAGGCTGAACGCTGGCACTGTTCGCTGAGGCTGTGAAAATGATGAATCAGACGCTACAGATTCTGCTTGATAAATGTGTAATTGCATGCCGTGTCCGGCGTTCACGAGTCACTACCTGTCATTAACCAGCCACTACCTGACGCTATCCCTTCTTAAATAAGGGCCATAGTCTATCAGTAAACTGATAGAATAACAAGCAAGGGCACAGATATTGCACTTTGCTACTTACCTTTACAATGTGCGCTTTTGGAAGATCTGCAGAGCATGTCCCTTTCTTCACCAGTTCTTCCACCTTCAATGAGAAAAGAAAGTAAAACGATAGATGGAAAACCTCATATAGATGGCAAGGGCGTGGTTGTGTGCAATAAACAGCAGAAGAGGGGATTCCCAGGAGAGGGCTATACCCTTACCCTGTGCCCTTACATGTGTGGAGGCAAACAGAGGAACAACCAACTCTGTCAGACGCTAGGAGGACATTGCTTTCTTTCACTTTCATTTTACAATAAATGTGCAGATTACTAAAAAAATCCTCCTATTCGCTGCACTACAGAAACCAGCACCCACTCCCAGGGCTACAATGGGGTGTAATAATGAGTTGAACCTGCCTCTATTCTGTTCTGCTGCAGTTCTGCCAAATAGTTTCCAATATTCCTGTTCTGTATCACCTGGATCACATTAAAGTATATAGGTGCAAAATTCACATGTGCTTTTCCCATTTTGCAATTTGGGGCATTTGGTTGCTTTAGTTGCTTTCCAAAGGCCCTTATTCATGAAGGGCTAGCGTCAGGTAGTGCCTTGTAAATGACAGGTAGCGACAGGTGAATGCCAGACACGACACGCAATTACACATTTATCAAGCAGAATCTGTTGAGCGACTGGGATAACGCCATGTAGCGTCTGATTCATCATTATCCCAGCCTCAGCGAACAGCGCCGGCGTTCAGCCTTGCACAGCGCCAGGTATTACCTCTCGCTACCTGTCGCTCTCCCATACATTTCAATGGACGTTCTTTTATTTCTATTATAACAGGGTGTTTGCTAATTGTTGTGACCTCTTCTGGCTTAGAAAAAGCAATTTTTTCAAATATTTTTCATGTTTTATAAATTTCTGCAGAATTGACATTACAGGTCTGGCATTAATGTGTTCATGTTACAATGTTATTACAATGTAATTCAATATGTTTTCGCTTTGTTACTGGTGGATACATGCTGAAAAACAGACTTTATTCAAGCTCTGGGCTTCAGAGAAGCTTTTTTGAGCGCCAGAGTTTTTTGAGGCTATTCTTATAATTAATATGTTGTGAGTCGGTCGCACTGACCAGTCGCTAACATGCGCTCCCATACAGCACTGTACTGGTCATATAGCGACTCCTCACAATGCATTCATCATTTCTGCACAGCGACTGAGTCGCTCTGAACTAGCGACCCACGGCCGAGCACAGCGACTACTAGCGGCCCTCTGAAATGCCTGCTACAGACGCTCATCTGTCGCTACGTGGCGTTAGTGATGAATCAGCCTGCCCATCTGGGGCATGTTGTTCTAATTGAAACAAAAACATCAGAGTTCCCTTCTATTCATTAAGGGATAGCGGCAAGTATCGTTGTACGCGTATACCACCGGCGCTCTGGCTTCTACAGCCTGTCGGTACCCGTCGCTCTCCCATAGATTTCAATGGATGTTACCTTACTTCTCTTTAAACAGGGTTTTCTTTTAAAGTTAAATTTTTCTTATCAAATCATTGTGTGACCTATCCAGGCCTAAGTCATTTTCGAAAACTTTTTTAATTTTTTACATTTTTATGCAGAATTGTCATTACAGGTCTGGTATTAAAGTGTTAATGTCACAATGTAATAATAATGTCATTCCATGTGTTTTCGCTTTGTTACTAGTGGATATGTCAGGCTGATTCATTATTAGCGGCAGCTAGCGACAGATGAGCGTCTGTAGCAGGCATTTCAGAGCGCCCGCTAGTAGTCGCAGTGCTCGGCCGTGGGTCGCTAGTTCAGAGCGACTCAGTCGCTGTGCATCAATGATGAATACATTGTGGCGAGTCGCTATATGACCAGTACAGCGCTGTAGGGGAGCGAATGTTAGCGACTAGTCAGTGTGACCAACTCACAGCATATTCAGAAAAAAAACAGCCTCACACACCTCCAGCGCTCAAAAATGCTTCGCTGAAGCCCAGAGCGCCGGAGGCTGTGTGATTAAAGGCTGTTTTTTAACATGTATCCACCAGTAACAAAGCAAAAACATATGGAATTACATTGTAATAACATTGTGACATGAACACATTAATGGCAGACCTGTAATGTCAATTCTGCATAAATATATTAAAACAGAAAAATATTTTCAAAAATGGCTTTTTCAAGGCCAGGGGAGGTCCCAACATTATTTTAGAATTAAAAAAAAAAAATCTTAAAAACCCCCTGTTTAAAGTGGACCAACACCCTCCCATGATCGGCCCGGGAATCTATAAGATTCCCGGACCGATCAGCTCCCTGACTGTGGGGCACCCCGATCGGGGATGCCCCGCTGTGTGAAAAACCCCAGAAACCCCTAAATCCCACCTGCTCCTCGATCCAGCGGCGCCCGCCGCCGCCTCCCGCGCGTCCCTCTAGCAGGACGGGCACCCGCGCCGGCCGTTTGTGAATGGCCGGCGCGGGCGCGCGCCCTGTAGGATTGACGCGCGGGAGGCAGCGGCGGGCGCGCTCTCTTGTCCGTCGCTGCCTCCCGCTCGTCCGCCGGCGGGGATTGGCTGCAGCGGTCACGTGGGAGCGGGGTGAGGTGAGTTTTTGGGGCTTTCTGGGGGGTTTCACACAGCGGGGCACCCCCGATCGGGGTGCCCCACCAAAGTGGACCAAAACCCAGGATAGTCAAAATCCTGGGTGTTGGTCCACTTTAAAAAGGAATAAAAGAACGTCCATTGCAATTTATGGGAGAGCGACAGGTAGCAAGAGGTAATACGTGGCGCTCTGCAAGGCTGAACACTGGCGCTGTATGCTGAGGCTGGGATAATGATGAATCGGACGCTACATGGCGTTATCCCAGTCGCTCAACAGAATCTACTTGATAAATGTGTAATTGCGTGCCATGTCCGACATTCACCTGACGCTACCTGTCGCTACCCATCATTTACAAGGCACTACCTGACGCTATCCCTTCATGAATAAGGCCCTGTGTTCAAAAACGGACTTTAATCACACAGCTTCTGGCACTCTGGGCTACAGAGACACAATTTTGAGCGCTGGCGCTGTGTGAGGCAGTTTTTTTGATGAATATGGTTTGAGTCGCTCACGCTGACCAGTCGCTACCATTTGCTCCCATATAGTGCTGTACTGGTGTTATAGCGACTCACACATCAAATTCATCAGAGCGACTGAGGCGCTCTGTAGTGGCGGCTTATGGCCGATCAGAGCGACCACTAGGGTTGCTCTGATTGGCCGGTCGCCAAGCTGGTAGGAGGCACAGCACTGGAGGAACGCTTAGCTGCTTTTGCCTGAAAAATCTCATTAACTCCCCAACAATACTATTTCAGTGAAAAATGCAAAATATGATTTCAATTTTTTTCAGCATGTTGCTGCACCTCTAATGATTTAGTAAATGGGTTTCTTGCGGTGCAGTAACATGCAAATAATAATAAAGCATATTTTGCACCACTCTAATGTTCACCCATGTGACACTGTCTGGCAGAAGTGCTTGAAAAATCAGGCCCAAAATCATTTTAGAGTGAAAGAATTCCCTCTTTATTTTAGTACAACATCTGTATGTAAAGCTAGAGCTCCCCTTAAAAATGAGAGACAATAACCCCAAATAACCTTTTGAAACTGTTGTCTTATTCAACCGTCAAAGGCTTCTTCTCTTTGTTGGTAGCAATTCTAACACTGAATGATAACATTTATCCGTTACTGATATATTTTTACCCTTGGCTTTACACAATAAAGATAAAGGAAATTTCTTCAAACATAAATAAAAAATTACAAAACCCCTGAATCTTACCTGTCACCTCACTTCCTTGGGGAAATGCATCCGCGTGATTGGCCAGTGGCAGTCACATGTTCCATGGGTTTACTTGAGGGGGGAACCGGCATCCCCAGCATACCTCTATCTAGGGCGCATACCCACACCAGGCCTTTCTGAATGTCACACCCACAGCAAGAGGTGAGCAGGGATGTGGCTGGCGCCATTCACTCTATGTAAGTTTCTAGTAAGAAGTAAATCTGAATGGAAGGAATGTCACTGATTGGCTGAGTGGCTCACATGGGAAGCAGGAAGAGGTGCGTTTTTAGGCGACCCTGGGGGATACAAATCAGGATGCACTGTCAGGGATGAACAAAATAAAGTGACATTCTTTTTCCTCTTTTAATAAGTTACTTATATTGTTTTCCACTTTCAAATACATTAGATGGCTAATGGTCAAATAGAGAGAAAGTATGGGAAGCGAGAGAAAAAGTTAAAAAGAGAAGGGAAATAATGGAAATAAAGAGAGATAAAACGTGAGGAGAGAGAAGGAGGTAATAAGGAAAAAAAGAAGAAAACAAAAAGGTATGTGAAAAGGAGGAAAAGAAGACAGGAATGTGAAAATAGGGAGGTGGATGGAGAGTGAAAAAGAGCTGGACGAAGGAGGAAATGTGCAATAGTGAAAAAACAGAGAAAGGCAGAGAAAATGTGATATGTGGAAAAGAGAGAGAGATGAAGGTCATTTTACAAAGAGCAGGAGGAGGGAGGGAATGTGATTAAAGAGAGAGACTGAGAAAAAGGGCAACAAAGATGACAAAAGTAGGAATGTGACTTTGGATCTAGTGTAACTCCAGGGACAACCCCTGTAACAATCTCACATACCAACAAGGAAGCACCAAAATTTAGGGGGATTCCAAGTAATAGTTACAGTTAAGCTGTTCAAGCATGAGCAATGTGAAAGATCTGTTTTACCCAGGTAACTATTTAAAGCAATTACGATTTATTGGGCGCGCTAATTTAATGGACGAAGGGGGGGGGGGGGTCTGACCATTAACCCATAGGACCTCCCAGCTTATATTCTATTTGTTATCCTTTTCCCTTACTTAATCATGGATTTGACATTTAGCCTTATTAATCAATTTTAACACACTAATAGTTAACGAAACACAACGTAAACCTTAGAAAAGTACCTAGAAATGGTTTTTGAGGATACAAAACAAACTAAAACTTCTATTCTGGTAAACCAGCCTTGGTAGCAACAGGGTTAAATTACTTTGGATTTACCAGGGGAAATCATTCTTTGGGCCCACTTAGTCTTTGGGGTCAAAGTGACACATATAAGGCTGCTGGATGGAATAGAAACACTAAGGGTAACAGGGAGGCAAGGAAGCACTGGTTGTTGGCACAGAAAGGCTGTGGGCCAGCACAGAAGTGTTGTGGGAGGCATGAAGGGCTATGTTTCAGCACTGAAGGATTGTGGGTTGCAAAGCAGCATGAAAGGGCTTTGGTTCAGCACAGAAAGTTTGTGGGTTGCTGGGAGGTATGTAAGGGCTGCAGGTTGGCAAAGAAGGGTTGTGGGTCACAGGGGGGCATAGCAGAATTGTGAGTCTGCACAAAAGGCTAAGAATTATTATATCTGGTGGGCCCAAAGGATGATTAACTCTGGTAGACCAAAAGAATTATAAGAACGATTTCCTCTGGTGGAATCCAAGAATGTTTCCCTATGGCGGGACCCAAGATTGTTTTCCTCTGGTGGGCCTTAAGAATGACTTCCTGTGGTGGGACCCAAGAATGATTTCCTCTGTTGGGCCTTAAGAATGACTTCCTGTGGTGGGACCCAAGAATGACTTCCTCTGTTGGGCCTTAAGAATGACTTCCTGTGGTGGGACCCAAGAATGACTTCCTCTGTTGGGCCTTAAGAATGACTTCCTGTGGTGGGACCCAAGAATGATTTCCTCTGTTGGGCCTTAAGAATGACTTCCTGTGGTGGGACCCAAGAATGATTTCCTCTGTTGGGCCTTAAGAATGACTTCCTGTGGTGGGATCCAAGAATGATTTCCTCTGTTGGGCCTTAAGAATGACTTCCTGTAGTGGGACCCAAGAATTACTGGTGGGCTCCAACAGTGATTTTATTTGGTGTCTTATATGAAACATTTTCCCTTCAGTAGCTCAACTCCCTCCTTGCCCTTCTTCCTCTCAAAAGGGACTTCATGTGACAGCTATATAAATGTCCACCAGCGTCTCTCTAAGAGGAAGCAAGCAATAGCCGTTGATTCCTTCTGCCAGCAGGCGATGATCAAGCAGTCTGTTTCTCTGTATAGAGACATAAGGAGCAAGTAAGCCGCTAAACAAGGTGTGGATGGTGGCTTCCAGCTGCCTGTGTCTCTCAAAACAAAGCTGTCCCTTTTGGGTTTTGGTCTGCTTCAAAAAGATTTACCGCCAGCATGCTTCTACAACCCTACAGTTTTTGATGTGCCTGGAGTTTTTTTGAAATGTCCACTCTTAGGCCCTTATTTATGAAGGAATAGCGTCAGGTAGCGACTGGTGAGCGGCCGGTAATGACGGGCCCCGCCACGAGAACGCCGGCTCCCCACCGCAATCACACATTTATCAAGCCGATCCTGCTTAGCGACTGAGATAGCGCCAGATAGCCACTCATTCATCATTATTCCAGCCTCAGCGTCCGACCTTGAACAGCGACAGGTATGACCTCTCGCTACCTGGCGCTCTCCAATGCATTTCAATGGAACATTATTTAAATATTAATAATTAATTGTTATTAATGTTTTGTTTTGTTTTTTAAATGTGAAAAATTCTGTGACCACTTCTGCCATTTTAGATAATTTTTTTAAGGGGAAAAAAAAAAAAATTGTACAGAATTGATATTACAGGTCTAATATTAATGTATTCATATTACTAAATTATTTAAAATACTTTTTTTTTTTGGTTCCCAAAAATATGGCGGTTTGGGGGTTAAAAAACTACTTTTAACACATCGCCGCCAGCGCTCTGGGGTTTAAACATGCATTTCACAGCGCTTGAATTTTTTGAGCATGATTTTTTGATGAATATGGTGGAAGTCGGTCGCTCTGACCAGTCGCTATCATGCGCACCCATACATCGCGGAACCTGTCAAATAGCAACTCGTCACCCCGTATTCAACATTACAGCACACCGACTCAGTCGCTATCAACAACCGAACAATGGCCAAGCACAGCGACTACTAGCAGGCGCTGTGAAAATACTGCTACAGTCGCTCAACTGTCGCTACCTGCCGCTATTAATGAATCGGCCTCCCCGACTGCAACATGAGAGAGTGGATTTAGCATGGGTCGGAATTTCCCGAGGTCCTTGCGCAATCTATGGTACAGGCGGAAATTTGACCACCGATTCAGGGACACATGCTACACAATTCTGTATGTGTGAGTGAAGTATGTGCCAAAGCCATGAATACATTTGCTCTTCATGCGCCATTTCCCAACTCGCAAGACAGTTTACTGAATCAATGTATACGAGTTGTAAATTATTTCATTGAAAAAATCCACGCCACAATTGCCGGCATGTTTTTTTTTTTTTTTTTAAGCAAAATGACATGCGGCATTGTTTTTTTTTGTTTTTTTTTAACTATTTACATTAAATAACAAAATATGTAAACCCCCCCAAAGAAGTAACTAGCCTGGGCCTGGCCGGCCACTGGTCCTGCCAGCACACCAGCCTTTATACCCTTCGGTATGGGTTCGGCAAGGGCACCTCTGGAAGAGCCCTGGGTCCATACAAATTGGCACAGGGCTCTTCCTCACCCAGATGTCCCAAATGGGGATGTGAGCAATCGTACACCTTTCAACTTTTCATGGTGGGAAAGAGGGACAATTTTTAAATTAAGCCACACCCTCTTATTCAGGGGGGATAGGAGATAGGCTGAAACAGTTATAACAATATTAACACTTTGAATAGGTTGGCAAATGAATCATTTATTGATGCAGATCTGCATGTTAAATCTCAAAGAGGGAAAAATTAGAACGAGGGACAGGGGGACATGGACTCAAAAGAAGGAACAGCCCCTCTAAATGAGGGACAGTTGGGAAGTATGGGTAATTGGGTGAAGTACTTCCATGTCACCCAGCAATGCCAGCAGGTGATACAGTAGCCCCGACCCTGTGAACTGCTATAGGAGTCCCCTGGACCCCTTAGTAGATTATCCCAAGTAGAAAAAAATAAAAAAAAACAGACAACATATAGTTAATGCGCTAAATTTCACTACCTATCAGTCCACGTCTTTTTTCCCCTGGTCTGATGCATTTGTAGTGATTATATTGCTGGGCATCCAGGGCAGTTTGGGAGTTTCCTGGTTTAGGTATGGTGATTGGAGGCATCTCTAAGCTAGGTAGACAATTCCTTCCTTGAGATTATATCAGTAGTCACTGGCCGGGGACAGGTAAGCAGGGTCTTATGTTGGAAATTGAGCAGAGTAACATACTGGGAACAGGTTAGTGCAGTCACAGGCTGGGAACAAGTGAGCAGAGTAGCAGGTTTGGAACATATACATACAAGACAAACAACCTATCTACACCTCAGATTGTCAAGCTTCTGACCATTGGAGGTTGGGTAATTGACAAAGAAGAGAGCCTTAAACCCCCCACATCTTCAGCAGAATCCCAAATGAAGGACGGTAAATTAGACCCCAGGCATTCCTGTGCTGGTCGCAGACTTGGGAAAGGGGAAACAGAGGGCAGACGGTACACAGCGGTAAAACAGACAGACAATGGAGGGTATGGGCCCAAGACAAGTACAGACAACTGAAAGTCTTGGCCCCATGACAGAAAACTGAGGGTCTGGGCCCCAGTACAGACAACAGAGGGTACGGGCCTAAGTACAGAAAATGGAGGGACTGGGCCCCAGTACGGACAATGGGGGGTATGTGCCCCAGTGAGGAAAACAAAGGGCCTAAGCCCTAGTACAGACAAGGGAGGGTCTGGGCCCTACTACAGACAAAGGGCCTGGACCTCAGTACAGACAACAGGGTCTGGGCCCCAGTAAAGACAACTGAGAGAGGGAAAGGAGCATGAGGAGCCAGGAAAAAACCACACAAACACAACAGCAAATGGCTCAACAGGGAGCACAGCAGAAAGCAACGCCCCACCGTTGTCAGACCTTACAGGTCATTTAAGGTTCACTATTTTTATCATTAAAACATTTAAACGTACCAAAACCCACTGACACTGCCCCAGGAGTCTGTAACCATCCCCATGGCATCCTGATTTGGGATGCACCACTGAGTGAAATCCCCTGGTTTCACCTTAAAGCATACTCACTTAGGCCTGTGAGTAGGGAAACCAACTGCAGGGGGTGGATGCTGTACGGTGCAATATTACTGCTTAAATAGTTGCTGGCACTTTAATGCCCCTTTGTGAGTGCCCATGGCAACAGAAAGATGTGCTGTAGGTGTGGAAGGGGTAGATGGACTATCAACTGGACCCGATTTCCCAGCCTCCACTGCTGTGGTCATGTGACTGCCATTTGTCTATATAAGGAAAGCCAGTAAGAAGTATATTCTCACAGACAACTCTGCCTGGAACCCCTAGCAACTTCCCTCCAGTCTACACACTGTTTGCATTTAACCCTTTGCACTTATATTAGCGGAGTGTAACCTGATTCAACCAAAGAGGCTCAAGCACCAAAAGAGCCTAGGGTAGCTTAAACACCAAATATGGCTCTTCCCATGGTGCATGAGCGGTTCTCCAGCAGCATCCCCTTCGCTCCTCCTATCCATTGCACACAGCCCTGCCAGAGGTGTCCTGGCAATCTGTGCATTCAGAATAGATTGATTAATTCTTAATCTATTCTGAATGGGACTGAGCCTGTGCATGCGCCATAGGAGCTGGCAATCCCAGGGGTTTCAAACACTGGGGCATGCCAAATACGGAAAGTCTAAATAGATTTTTGGTCCAATAAGAATGCTTCCTAGGGGGCATCGCTATAGTCCTGGAATGCTGCAGTGACCAAATGCAGTACAGAGCATCCCCACTCTCTCCACTGTGTAATGTAATTTACTCCCAGCTGCCTCTGCCCTCCTCATCATTGCAGTGGTGCCAGGATGGCTTGGTAATTCAGGCAAGAGTGCATAGGATGGAAAAGCAAATAACCATTGAGCCACTGAGGACTTTTTAAAGCCTAATAAAATCAGGGATTTTGACTTTCGTGGGTTTTGGTTCCTTGCCCCTGGGGCATTCTGAATTGGGGACCTCGCCATGTGAAAGCCCCCAGATAGCCTATACAAAATCACCTTTTCCCAGTTCCATGGCACATGCATGAGCTCTCATCCAGTCAGAGCCATTTGCTGTCCATATGTATTGTTCAACAAACAGCTCTATCTATGGCAATCGGAAGTGAAAAAAACAGCCACATCCTTCGCCTAAATGGCTGGGAGCGGGAGAGCGCACACAGCCCAAAGATGCAGGGGGTGCTACTGCCTGATGTAGGCCAGCAGCCAGTCCTGGAATTTTTTAGATTCCAGGGCCATCTGCATCTGGTTTTGTTCTGCTTTAAAAAATAATAAACAGCATATTGTGCCCATGGTCGACTCTCAAAGCCTGAGCGTTCTGATTTTGGTCAGTCTGATACATCTGAAGTGCCAAACAAACAGGGCCACCAGGGCTGCACAGACAGGACTATGGGACCCAGCCCCAAAGGGGGGCCCAGCTGCCAGCCCTAGCAGCCCAGATGCTGGCAGCTTATCAGGATAATAATGCAGCCTGGTGACGCCTGCAGCCAGTCTCTACCACTCAGTCAGACACTCTCTGGTTGCATTTTCAAGAGAGGTTATATTATAAGTGAGGGGACTTTTTATTAAGGGAATTTATATTGGGGGGGGGAAGTGTTTATTGCCTAAGACTTAGCTAAAATAAGAAGTTAAAAGCCTGTAGGCACTAAAATTGCTGTTTTTGTAATGGGATAATGGCTAGCAACATTGGAGGTCTACTTCAGTGCACAATTTGTCATATGTATACACTTCAGGAGCAGCAGTTCCCAGGTGAATACCGCTGTGGTAAATGTGAGCATATTGCAACCTTGGAAACTCGGGTTAGAGATCTGGAGGCGCAAAATGCCACACTGAGAGAGATTGACAATATGGAAAAGGGCATTCTGCTCACTGAGCAGGCATTAAGTGGGGTAAAAACAGAGGGTGGAGTAATGGGTCATGAGGAACAGATAAGTAGCTGGGTAAATGTAGATAGAGGGAGTAGAAAGGGTGCACAGAAAAGGAAGGTTATACCTGTATCTGTGCACCCTAGCAAAATTGCCAAGCTGGGAAATGATGCAAGAGTGTCAGTCTCAGAAATGGCAGCCCTAGCGGATACTGCTCTCCCTAACAGCCGGGAGGACAGCCCAGCTAGTGAATGGGTGCTTACGACTGCAGGTAGGACTAGACAGTTAGTGGTAATAGGGGATTCTATTATCAGACAGACTGATAGAATCATTTGTCACCAAGACCGACTCAGCCGAATAGCTTGCTGTCTCCCTGGTGCCAGGGTTCGGCATGGGGAGGAAAAGGTGGATAATTACTGGAAGGGGCTGGGGATGACCCAGCTGTCGTGGTTCACGTGGGGACCAATGACAGAATTAATGGGAGATGGATCCTTAAGAATACATCTAAGGAATTAGGCACCAAGTTTAAGAGAAGGACCTCCAAGGTTGTTATTTCCTGGAATACTGCATGTGCCATGTGCTACACATGAACGACAGAAGGAGCTTAGAGGGTTAAAGTCATGGCTCAAGTCCTGATGCAGGGCGGGATTTGGGTTCCTAGAGCACTTTTCATTGGGGTACAAACTGTATTCTACATATAATTTGCACCTGAATGGAAGGGGATATGCTGTGCTTGGTAAGAATATACTAGAAGGGATGGAGGTGTATTTAAACTAGAGGGGGGGGGGGGGGGGCAAGAGAGAAAACAAAGGGGAAGACAGGTTACTTAGGGGACAACATATAATGGTGAGTGGAGAACTAGGGGTGGAGAATTAGAAGGAGAGAATTGTTATGATATCTATAGACCCCCAAATATAACTGAGGAAATAGAGGTGCAGCTGCATAAACAGGCTGGTGCAGTGGTCAGTGATGGGGGAATTTAACTATCCAGGTATCGGCTGGAGACATGGTTCTGCTTCTTCTACAAGGGGGAGAGCATTCCTCAGCTTGCTAAAAGATAACTATATGAATCAGTTTGTGGAGGCACCCACTAGGGGTGATGCTCTTTTAGATCTGGTAATATCAAATAATGATGACCTGATAGGGACTGTAACAGTCAGTGAAAATCTTAGTAACAGTGACCACAGTATAGTTGTATTTAACATAAACTGTAAAAAGGATTTTCTGTCTGAGAGGGCAAAAACACAGAATATTAGGAAGGCCAACTTCCCCAGGCTCAGAGCTGCACTCCAGGACATAGATTGGGAGCAGATGTTGAGGAATAAGGATACAGATGCCAAATGGAAGTGCTTTAAATCAATTGCGAGTGCCAAAGTTGCAAAAATTATTCCTTTGGGTAACAATTATTAACTGCTAAAATGATGGCTGACACCTGTGGTTAAAAGGGCAATGTAGAACAAGAAAATGGCATTTAAACATTACAAGGCTGAGCTCTCAGCTGTAACCCTTGAAAAGTATAAACTAGTAAATAAAGCATGAAAGAAAGAAATAAAGTTGGCAAAAGCACAAAATGAAAGAGGTGTGGCCAAAGAAAGCAAAACAAATCCTAAATGATTTTTAAATATATACATTCAAAGAAAACTAAATCAAAACAGATAGGTGCTCTAGTTAATGATAATGGGGAACTGGTCACTGGGGATGAAGAGAAGGTGGAGCTGTTAAATGGATTCTTTAGCTCTTTGTACACAAAAGAGGATCAAGAAGCAAAACACAGGAGATGCCACTCATAGCAATAGCCCAAGTATAATACTCAAAAAGCTAAACATGGATATCATCCAAGAACTAAATAATTTAAATGTGAATAAGACTGCAGGACCAGATGGACTTAACCCAAGAGTTCAGTTATTTCATCACTCCTGTTCTTGATCTTTAAAGACTCACTAACAACTGGTATAGTGGCAAGAGATTGGCGCAAGGCAAATGTGGTACCAATATTTAAAAAGGGCTCTAGGCCTTCTCCAGATCTGTAAGTTTAACATCTATTTAGGGAAAATTGCTTGATGGGCTATTAAGGGACTACATACACGAATATGTAACTATGCATAATATCATTATTATTATAATAAAAAGTGACAACCAGCATGGTTTACTAAGGGTAGAAGCTGCCAGACTAACCTGATTGACTTCTATGAGGAGGTGAGTAGAAGCCTGGACAGAGGAGCAGCTGTGGATATAGTTTTTATGGATTTTGCAAAAACCATTTGACACTGTCCCCCATAGACGCTTATTGGGGGAATTGAGATTTTCAGGATTAGAAAATACAGTTTGTAATTGGATTGAAAACTGGCTGAAGGATTGTGTGCAGAGAGTTGTGGTTAATGATACCTACTCTGAATGGTTACTGAACCCCAGGGTTCAGTGCTGGGCCCACTATTATTCAACTTGTTCAACTTGATTTAATTTTAGAACACCTTTTTGAGTCATGCGTCCTGCAGTGATCAGAGACAAGTGTGTGACCACTGTGGTTTGCCGCGCTCTCTCACGCTGAGAGCCGAGTGGTCCTGGAGAAATGAAATTGAAAGGGCAAACTTTGAAGCCCTGCTATGACTTCTACCCAGCACTGCAGAAAATGGAGGAGAGGCACATGGGGCAGGCATCAGGTGATCTGCTTGCTATTTATTATTGCCTTTAAAGATCTAGTCCCAGTCTTCCTTTGCAGGCCTGCTAGCTTTTCTAGTTTGGCCACAGTTCTTCAATTCATCTTAGAATAGATGATGGCAGAGGGCCCCTTAAGTCAATCAATGTACTAATTTAACTGTAAGTAAATAGAGCAGAAAATGTAAAAATAATACTGGTACATGTAATGGTAGAGGTTTATGATAAAAAAAAATCTGAAAGGGCAGCATACAACTGAGATATTGGGGCTCCGCCTCAAGGTAGGAACACATGATCACCAGAATACACAAAAGCTTTAGCTTCTCCTCCAGACACCAGTAGTTTAAGAGATCTAGGAGAGTAAGATAACATAAAATAACGTAGTCTGAGGGAGGGAAGTTTCCTCAAAACATCCTTAGGGCAGCATACCACTGAGAGGATAAGCAAGATACTACCTCTGCTGGGTGGGAAAGGCTGCCTGCAACACACTCCTGCCAAAGGATTGATCTTGCAAGGTGAGAAGATCGAGGCGGTAATGATCAATAAATGTCTTAGCTGAAGACCACATTGCTGCTCTACAGATCTGTTCAATAGAGGCACCAGCGTGCTCCGCCCAAGATGTAGAAATACTTCTTGTTGAATGAGCCGTTATCCGCCCTGGAGAAGGAGATCCATTGTAAGCCATCGAGCTAATGTTGCAGTGGAAACACGCTGACCCTTCCTGTGACACAAGAATGAAACAAATAAGCTTTTCTTTTCCTTTCTCCAATCCTTTGTTTGTCAAAGGTATTCCAGCAAACAGGCCTTGTCATCCAAAGACTTATCTACAGAACCCGTGGTGGGATCACTATCCCGGGCAGATGGAAGGATGGGTCTGATGAAAGTCAGAAGAGATCTTAGGAAGGTAGCAAGGATCCACATGTAATATTATACGATCTTTGAAAAAAGGTTCAGTTCTGCCCAGATCAGTATTTCCTTTGCTGCTTGTTGCAGGACGGGTGACCTCGTCCCTCACTGTTGATTTAGATATGCCATAGCAGACACAATGTACATGATGACCCTTCAGGTGGGGAGAGAAGGCTAGCAATGGTTCCTTCACAGCTATCAATTCTCTATCAATTCTCTGAGATTTGACGAGGATAAGCTCAGTCTTCTGGACCATTTCCCTTGAGCAGTCAGGAATCCACAATGGACCCCCCAACCCCATGAAGAGGCATCCGTCATCACTACCGTATACTTGGGGTCCGACCCGTATAGGTCACTGCCAAATCTGTGCTTGCCTTGCTACTAGCTCAGAGATTCCTTCACTAAATCTGGGACTTTGAGTATTGTGTCTACGGACTGAGACCTGTCACAAGAGTTTAGAATATGCAGCTGTAGAGTCCTTGAGTGTAGCTGACCCCATCTTACAGCAGGGAAGGAGGAGGTCATTAGCCCCAAGACCCACATAGCTTGATGAAACGAAATTAACCGATTGGAACACAGGGACTGAACGGTTTTCTGACTGAGGCAGAATGATTTTCTGAAGGATTGTATTGATCTCGAACCTCAGATAAGTCATGACCTGTGACAGGACTAAACTGGACTTCTGGTAATTCAGGATCCAACCCAATCATCTTGCAGTGGCACCTAGCACTGATGCCATCGAGCGCCACGGGGTGGAATTGCCCCCTGCAGCAGATCCCTGGCCCCCTTCCATTAAGGCTCATACTGCAGCCTGGCCTCCGGCAAGCTCCACAGGCCCACGCCAGCAGGCTTTAACACAATGCAGCCTGAACGCCCGCAGTCGCACATCCTGCAAGAGCATCACAAGCCACTCGCCCGCCATATGGTATTGGAGGAGGGAGAGGGTGGTGAGAAAATCCCCCCTGACTATTTCCACAATGCCTCAGCATACTTGATCTGAAGCTAGCACTGCCCCCCCCCACCCACTAGCTATGAGTCAGGGATAGGGGAATTTGGCCTATCCCCTGAGAGTCCCTTGGGTCCCTGGAAGTCTGCCTCTGGAGCCAGGGCATGGGTCAACCCCATAAGACCCACGGCAACCTGGTTTACTTACCTAAACCCGTGGTTCAGCTGCTGGTGGTTTGGCTGTTGCCCGAGGCAGAAACACACAAAGAAATGGTGTCTGGAGGAGGAGCTAAAGCTTTTGTGTATTTTGGTGGTCATGTGCTCCTACCTTGGGGCGGAGCCTTAATATCTTGGTGGTATGCTGCCCTACGGATGTTTTGAGAAAGTAAGAAGTATTTGAGACACGCACGAGAGAAGCATATTCTATAGTGAATCTGTATATAACACTAGAATTTTTCTGTAATAAAATAATTTATTTTAGAGTGAAAAAAAAAGCTCTCTTTAGCCCCAGTTGTGATAGAAATTCACATTTGGCCATGTAATGTATTTGTATAGAGAACATTTGGGAACTTTGACTTTCAGTGGTACATTACTTTTACTTTTTACCATTAGCTTAACTGAATGTGATGGGCTTCTGGTGCAAATATTAAATTGGGCACTGTCACGACAATAAACGTTTGTGTGTCCTTTAACCCAATTGGATGCATTTAGACAACTAAAGACTGAAACAGCAGAGACGGATGATGCTTCCTTTCTCTAAATGATGCCAAGTGAGCACAAATATGATAAATAGGCTGGAGGAGCATCAATGATGGGGCCCCCCTGACCATTTGGGCTCTGGTGCGATCACACCCCCTAGGTATGCCCCTGCTTTTTACTACTTTTCAGGCCTTGATTCTGTAAACTTGCCTTAAAGCAGATGGAAAACTGTTTTTGGGCACCACACACCCTCCCCACCGAGTGCCTTGGGCAATGCTGCCAGCTTGGTTGTGGCCCAGTTTAAAAAAAAAGAGAAAAGTGTTTTTCCACCGATGAAACCACAGCCCTCTGCGGTTTTGAGATTGCCGGTTGACTGAATGCCAAAGGCTGGCTGCCGAGGGATTTGATCCACTTTTGCCAGACCTTCACTCTTCTAGGTGACGTTCCTCTCCCACGGGGCATCCCGATTTGGCATGCCCTGTCGGTGTATAACAGGAATCGCAGAATTTACTCCTCTAGCCATCGACCCTATAGCACATAATAAAGCTTCTACTAACCGCTCTGACACAGGCCGCACACCTGCTCCTCCGCATACCTGTGCCAGCCATTTGGAAATACCTGGCAGGGGCATGTGCTTTAGCCAGAGGTATAGCGGGGGTGCACACAAGGCCCTCACATGTCCTGTGGAACTACAGCCTAGGTGAGTTTACTCTGATTCTGAGCTTATGCACAGCATCCCAAATTGGGATGCCCACAGAATGAGGGCATCAGCCTCCCTGGAGTTTTATAAATTTCTACGAGGCTGTTCCTCTTTTAAATATTTTATGAAAAGAGGAACTATTTTAACAATATATTCTCACCAGCAGTCCCTGGTTTTTCTATCCCAGTCCACCCCTGCACACAACCCAAATTTCCGCCTAATGGTATTTTGATTAAATGGTATTTTGATTAAATGGTATTTTGATTTGGGGGTGACAGAACCAAAATATCCCTAAAAATTAAGCTGGATCACACCAGAACAGAGACAGAACTAAGTAACATTACCCTTGTGTGGGGAGTATGACGAAAATATATCCCCTCCTGACCTGCCCATGTCTGTAAATGAAAGACCTCTTTTAAAATGCACTCTGGGTGTAGGAAATCATCACCTATTTCACAGATGGCCTGCTCATTGGTAAACACAGCACCCCACAGGGGACTTACACTTTAAAATATCTTGCTGGTACCGTTCACAACTAGGGTAGACCGAGGAGGGCCAGCAGAAAACCCCCTACTAGGAAACTACCTTAGACATATGGACTCCAGTACTGTACATGGAATTATGAAGCCGCACATTAATTATAAATTGATCAGCGTGCATGGGTCTCCCATCTCCCCAGAGCCTCCTGGGGCTGAGATATGCAGAACTCCGATTCAGAGCCTTATATAACAGCAGTATTTGGTCTCAGTGTGTTTCGCGTGCAGCTAGGTCCGTACCAATTTGGATCTCTAGGTCCTTCCACCTCACATATTAGATTTTAGGAGTTTTAGTTAGTCACTACTAGAGAAGGAGTCCCAGGCTCTTCCCAGAGGGGTGAGGGGAGTGCCTTACCTGTGTATAAAAGCACGAAGGCCCTTCTATCTTTCATCTGGGAGTCACGTGTGACATGTGGAGGAGGGACCAGGATCCAGCAAGCACACATACCCCCCGGTAGCCATTTGCATCACATCACTAGGGACCAGAAAGTTACAGTAACTGACATTTTTTTCTGCTAACTTTCTTACATGCATTACATCTATTCATTGTATGTATATAGTTTGCCTAGTGTGCTCTTAAAGGGATTAACTATATAACGTAATTTGGGGCTGCTCTATTGTTTTGATCCACCAACTCTCACTTGTCTGTGTTACTTGGTTACTTTACATGCAACCAGGCTGGCTTCTGGTCTTGTTAATGGAATGGGGGGTATATCAAACCAAGCTGGTGGCATTACTATGGGACTGGCAGGGCTCGGTTCACTGGTGGTAGTGAAATGGCTTGCAGCATGTATAGGTCTTAAAGGGCAGCAATAAGGAAACATAGTGATCTTGGTGAAAGTGGCGTCAGGCCACAAGGAACGGGTTTCATCATACCTTAATGTTAGTAAATCATGAAATCAGATAGAAACTGATGCTTGGAAATATAACTTTTACTGTTTATTCTTCTTTATTTTTATAGCTCTCAAAAACATTTTGGACTTTGGCTGATAAGATTCAGTGCTGCATTTCTGCTACTGTAGGGTCTTTTTCAAGAAATCCACCAGCAAATGATGAGGAAATCCAAAATCCATCTGGGCTATCAGATAACCCTGAAACAGAAAAACAATGCAAATGTCAGCTGCCATTTTATCACATATGCTGTAGGTGGACATAGAATATTGTGGTGGTCATGGTCTTACAGAGATAAAGTACAACAAGCAGTAAAAGCATAATGATCTCCCAAACAGTTGAATCATATTAATCTGAACTTTTTCTAGCTCTAGTATTAAAGCCATGCCTTCTGATTTATTTTGTAGCTCGTGTCTGTGTTGTGGATCAGTATAATGGGTATTTATATACAAGTAGGTCCAGCACTCCATACAATGATAATACTGCTTCAATTAGGAAATCAAGGAAAGGGTGCAACTAACTCTGACCAATGTGCCCCCCTGGTCAAAACAGCATCAGAAAACAACAAGGGAGGAGTAATGCACACTATACACAACAAGAGAATCTGGTTCAAAAAGTTTATATTTACAAAAAAGTGGCCAGTTAAACAATATAGCCTCAGACACATGCCATCACAGGTTGATGATGCAACAGTGTATACAGTCTGATCACATCAATATATCCAATTATAAGAGTCAATTACAATTACTCCACCACATATTGGGAACTCTTGGATTTAAATGTACCTATGCATAATTGAGAAACAGAGGTAACAACCCTCTGTTGAATGATCAGAAATAAATATCCTTCAGTTTCCAAATGTGGTGTCAGCAGCACACAGTATTATGCTGCCCTCTAGCTGTGCTATAAGCTTACTACTTGTTTCTGGATCAGACCTATAGAGTAACTGATAGGCAGATACCGCTGGTGATGATAAACCAGTTATCTGAAAGCTATGACAGTATTTACATATATACAATAATAGACTAATATGATCATTCACAGACAATTATAAGATGGATTTAACAACGAAATTGCTGAACATCCAATGTTACACAGTGAACCATAATGAAAAATCTCGCAAGAGAATGACACATAGAAAAACAGTTTGCCTCATATGATTACCAGGTATGGGGATCGCTCAGGGGTCAGTATAATGGGACAATGAGCCCAGAGGTGAAGTTCACATTCCTAAAACATGATGGCATCAGAGAGAGAGAGACACAACCAAAGATTGAGAAGATTGAGAAGTCAGGAGAAGAACACTACACCCAAAGATGGCGACGGGAGAAAAGCACCTTTTCCAGATGTGACGTAATTAACAGCTTACCGCACCTGTTTGGAATTTGCTACATAGATAAGGACTAATTTGTGCGTATGGTTAGAAGATTTTGCCTTTTTTTCCTTCAATGATTTGGGACCGATCGAGTATAATAGTCTGGGACGGTACAGCGTCCATAACAGATGGCGCACAACGTGGGGCTTAGCCGAAGCTTGCAGAACCTCTGGAGATCGGATGCAGGGAAGGGGCACTCACGAGGAGCCAGTGCAACTCCGGAGTAAGACTCTTTATATTACTCTAACCCACTCGCCCGGGCTCTCCGATTTGTGTTGAGGTAAAGGAACTGCAAAAAGGTCAGGCATTTTTTACCCTATTTTATAGAGACACTTGATTCGGTATACGTTTGTGCTGTGTCTATGTTCTGAGTTGTAGACATGGGGTGCTGAGGGCGGGGAAGAAGTTTCAGAATGATAAAAGCATTCACAGATGCCCAGAAGCTTGTTTGACTAAACTTGCACTGGAGGATGACCAAGCTGATTAGACAGCTAGGGATTCAGAGATACTAAGCAGACAATGTGCAGGTCTTAACTCTATGGTGTATGGTCTTGTGAGTAAAGTGATTCTAAGTTTTATGGGGAATGTTACCCAGACCGCCGGCTAGTAAGATGTATTTCGTCAAGCAGACGAAAGAAGAATTGTGAAAATGAGTCAGGGCATACATGACTTGAGGGAAAGTCAGGAAGGGGGGTCAGAAAGTAGGCTGTCACCAATCCGCCCAGGAGCTTGTGCTACGAAACTTCTATGGAGGGTGGTTGACCTCGGGCTAAAAGAAAGTCCGGACCTTCGGGGAATTAGCAATTTAAGTTCGCGTGCATGTGTGTGTGTGTGTGTGTGTGTGTGTGTGAGTATGACACACATTGCATTGTCTTTTGTTTGTCTATTTTGAAAAAAGGGAGTGAGATATATAAAAATGGGGGGGGGGGGGGGGGAGAACTGCAATAGACTTGGTTTTGTGTAAGAAAAGAAAAAAGAATGTTAACAATATCAGTGTGTTTATTACATGAGCAGGGTCGGCTTCAAGCTGACCAATGGCAGAAAATAGAGAAAGGAAAGTTGTCAGATATTAGGGTTGATTCAGAGCCCCTTTCTCATCATTTTTATGGAGGTCTTGCTACCAAACGAAAAATCATGCAAAAATGAAAACATTTCACACTAAAGTTCTCGCAGAAAAAAGGCTTTGCTGAATCAGACGAGGGGAAAAAATGAACGAGAATGGGAATATTCACACAAAAAAAAAAAGATGAGATAGGGGCTCTGAATCAACCCTAATATATTAGGGTCCAATGCTTTAGCATGGCTGTAATGTTGCATGATAATGACGGGACAGAAAGGTCTATCACAGAGCCCGCTCCAAGATGGTATATGGTATGTGTCTGTCACTCTGACAGCAGTAATCCCTTTCCTATGTTATGAATCGAAACTGGCCCGTGCAGTGGCAGCACACAAATGAACAGAAAAAGGAAGCTGTATGTGAGTCGTGTGGGAGGGTGGGTCCTGTGTTTCCTCCAACCAGTCCAGAGGTGGGGTCACCCACCCCCTTGGCTCCTTCCCTCATGCCTGCATATATTCTAGCTGTGCCCCAATAACTGTTTCCATGTCTCCAGCTACGACCCTTTCCTCTCATGAAATCACTCCATTATACCCATAGGATGATGATGCTGGATAAACCAAGTGTGACGGGTTCATGCATGTCTCCTTTGATCCACAGCAGACTCTGGCACTAGTACAATCCCTGCCAGACCCAGAAAAATAAAAATATGTTAGTTTAGAGGAAAATTGCCCAGATATAAAGGGCCTACACTGCTACCTGGGCAAATGTGATACCTATAATGTAAATTAAAGCAGTTTTTGGCCCCTGGTTGATGCACCCCTGACCATACCAGCAAAAATTCATAATCCAGATTCCAAAGAGGAATATCAAACAGGCTGCTAGCTGATAGAACAGATAAAGGTGTAGGGAAAAGACAGGACTGCTGATCAATCAATATAACTGATATGACCCAATAAATAGATGAAAGTGTAGAAGCCTTGGGTATCAGGTTAGTACGTGCCTTTGAAGACATGGGTTAGGATGCAGCTTAGCCTGTCCTTCGTAGACAGGCTAAACAATAGTCTAAAAAAAGTCCTTGATAGTGGGGGAAAAAAGTCCTGAGTACCGTACACTACCTGTAACCACCCTTGTAATCGTGGCCCGCAGCCTGAAATCAGGACCAGGAAAGAAAATGTCCCGTATAATGTGGGAAAAATCAGCGCACAACCGGTGCTGGTCCAGCTCAGACTAGGCATCCCTCCGCACAAACAGGCCCAGTACCCTCTGTCTAAGGCACAGAGTGAACCAATAGAGGAACAAGTACAGGGGGGTACTACAAGGCAGGGATGTTGAGAACTTATGTTTCTCCAGCCAACACCCCTTTGTTCCCAGTAAAAAAGAAACCAGAGGCAGGACAAGTGAAAGTGAAATACAGAATGGTCCAGAATCTCAGGGCAGTGAACGCAGCCACAATACTGGAGACACCTATTGTGCCCAACCCCAATACATTCCTGTCACAGGTCCAAGGTGTTTATAGTTATTGGGATATAGGGGAGGTGGGTCACCTCTAGGAACACAGTTATGCAGGGGGACAACAAGTCTTAAAGAAGCCACAGCACTCAACCCTGTTAGCTTGCAAACCAACCTAAAACCTGTCTTAAGCATACTTCTGCAGATGTGTGTGACCGAGTCGTCTGTTTTTAACCAGATTTAGAGACAGATTTTAGGTTGGTTGAGTGCTGTGGGTTGAGGGTTGAGGGGTTGAGTGCTGTGGCTCATTTAAGACTTGTGTATCCAAATTGCCCTGCTAACGTGCACCTCCCAGATTATTTATAAAATGGTCTGAGCGGCTGTCATCCCTCCTTTGTTTCCCCTGTATAACAGAAAATGCTGGCCTCCTCCAGGCTAGTTCCCCTTAATAACTGCAACCCGCTGCTGAACTAGCACATGGGCCCTCTCAGGGGACAGGGCCTGTAACTGTCCGTGCCGCAGGAACAATCGCTACCCCTACGCCTAGGAAAAACCCAGGTCAGGCATCTCTTCCCCCTGGGGGCAGCAGATGAGGGGACCTGGGAGTGCGAGGCTGCCTTCAAAGCACTGTGAATTTCCAAACAAAAAAGGAAAATGTAACAGCCATAACACTCACTCTAAAGGGGGACACAGGGGGGCAATATATATCCCATGTCATCTCACAGTATTGTTGGGGTAGTGGGGTAGTAAAGATGCAGCTTCTCTGTTGGGCTCTATGTTATGTACCCCTCTGTACACAAGGCTTTAATGAAGAACCATACACTATCATAGACAATAAAGGGTGCTTCTGTAGTAAACTTCAGTACCACGGCAGGGAGCAATGTAGGGCCAGTTGCTCAGTTGACCAGGTCCAAAACCTCAAATGCATTATTCTTGGTGGCAAATCTATCTCGCTCCTGGCTCATTTATTTCGAACCATACAGAGTTCGTATTTGTACTGAACTTTGCAGGTTCAGGTTCCCAAACCCGAATACAGCCAGAAGTCTGTATTCGAGTTTGGTGTTCACAGAGAAGCTGGTTGATGGACTGCTAAGCAAGCTGGAAATCGTTGGAGTGGTCGCCGTCTTTCTGTGGCCACGGCCATAGCCCATTTGACAGCCAGGGCGCAAAACAGGGACCGGATCACAGGGCTCAGCTAGGTTACAACCGCTTCCTGTTGCACAGTTTAAGCCCCCCTCAACCCCACACCCACAATCACAATTATTTTTAACAGTTCAGATTCTGCCTCTGGGGGCCCCATGACAGGCGCCCCCGCCCTCCACCCATTTGGGTAAGAAGTGGGCAGAAGCAGAATTGCCCCTCAGTGTTCCCCATTGTTTTCACTGGGGACCGGGTTCAGGTCCCCGAACTGAACTTTTATTCAAAGTTCGTCTGAACTTGCCAAACACGAACTTTAGGGGGGTTCGTCCACCACGAATTATGAAGAATGATTTTGATGAGTAATTTTGTTCTTTTACCTCATGTGATATAACCTCAGGGTTTATAATTTCAAATAAATTAAGTCCTTTGGTGTTCATCAGTGATGTCAGCGCTGGTCCTAAACCTGCATAAAAACAGCATAGCAAAAACCATTAAAACCACTTTTTGCTTAGCAATGTCTGATGACTTTGTATAGTTACGTAGAAAGATCATGGATGCCATGGAAGGACAACCCAACAATCCACCCAAAGACTGAGAGGGTGCAGTCACAATGGAACCCAGACTCCAAGGAGTTGCAGGTATTGGGGAGCTAATAAAAGAACACCCTAAACCTGGATTGCTTGGTCCCCCTGCCCCTCTGGTTTAACATTTGACAACCTTAAACTTACCTGTCCGGTCACATCTTGCTCCAGCATCCCTTGCTCCTGCACCATGTTCATAGGGCAGCGTCATCTTGCCGTTCCGTCATGTTCTGGGCCCCCCTTGAGATCTTGTGCAGTGTCACTGCATAGGCTGCAATGACACTCAGCATAAATCTGCAAGATTTGAAGAGCGTTGCTAGACATTTGAAGAGGAACGGTGATGGGTCTGTATGGCTAAGGCTTTCAGCCTTCACTCATGGCTAAGTGGGGTGCAAAGGGGGCAGGAATGCTGCTGGATGTCTGCGTTTTAAAAAGCGCCAACATCCAAAAGGCAGTGAGGGAGGGGGGAGGGATGTTTAGAGAGGAACATCAGAAAAGGAGAAAAGGTCTGATGTTCCTCTTTTATATTTGTCGAATTCGAACTCAATCATCACATAATGTTCCCTGGGTACCCTTTTGTTGAAGTTAGGGGAGCACCTAAGGGGCTGGACAACCCCCCCCCCCCAGGCCTGAAAGAGCCTGAAAGTGTCTTTTGTGGCACTCTTAAAGGACAAATATTGTTTGCCAACTGATCTGGCGATGGGCTGTATGTATTTTCATCAATGACACCTATCTGCTGATAAATCTTTTTCTACTGCAGGGGAAACTTGTTACATTCAGATACATTCAGATACAGCTGCCCCTTAGTTTCTGATATGTAACAAGTTTCCCCTGCAGTAGGAGAAGTAACGCATTTATCAACTAAGAGGCAGAGGTGCCATTGATGAAAATACAGCCCGTTGCCAAAGCAGCGGAGGGTGGAGAGCTGCACCCAAAGCAAAGCTGCGATGGGAAAGAGGAGGCAGGAGAGGTGCAAGTTCATGGAGCTCAGGACACAGCTCAGAACAAAGAGTAGTTTCCTTTCATGGCTTAGGAAGTGCAGGGAGTGGGTGCCTAGCCAAAAAGAGCTAAGTAGCAACCTGAGAGCACCCAGAAAGTCATGCTAAATACCTAGCAGTTCCTAGCAGTCACATTGTCATGTTTACTACCGCCCCCCGCACACACGCAGATAAATATCTTGGGTGCGTCACTGATTGGAGTTTGCATTCCAAATGTATGTGAAGCCTTTGGAATAGTATGTGTATTAAGAGCTACAATACAAGTAGCCCACCTGGAGGAAGATGCCCATGTGCAATATATACAATAGATACAATTAGATATATAAAAGGCTTGGTCTGGTTATGACCCAGTGCTGTGGAGTCAGCTCATCCCTTATCCTGCATCTTCTTGTTTGAGCGGTTTGACTGTCCACCCTTATCTTGATTACTTGGCTTGACCTTTGGCTTCATCATGACATCTGAAACTTTGCTGTCTGCCCTTAATCTTGGCTTGATTATCGAACCTGGACCTTCACTGCCTGCCCATGTTCTCGGCTTGATTATCAATCCTGAAACATCATGGTCTGTCTTACCCATGACCCTGAACCTTAGTTGCCTCCCCTTGACCTTGCTTTGTTTATCCACCCTGAACCTTCACAGCCTGTCCTCGGCCTTGTCATGATTATTGACCCATTGCTGCATGCTCTAAACCTTGGCTTAATTATTGACCCCCAACCTTTGCAGCCTGCCTTCAACCCTGACTTAACCCCCATAAACCTTTGCTGCCTTGGCATTTTTATAAACCCTGAACCTTTGCAGTCTGTCGTTGAGTTTGGCTTGACTATATACGATGCCCTCCTTCTACTTTGGCCTGATTATAACTTGTGGACCCTGCCAGCTGCTGACCTTGGCTAGTCTACCTTTGTGCACCGAATTCTGCATCTCATGGCACCAACTGTGCTCGTGGTTCGCAAAGAAGGCTCCTGTCCATCTTTTCGGCAGTTGTCTCCAGATCTCTTGGGTGCATGACTCTGGTAGTGCATGCATCCCACTCTGTCTCCACTTGTGGGGTGCTCCAGTAAATACCAGGACTAGCAGTAGACTTCAGGCCCTGCAGATGTGAATGCAGCCTGGAAAAGGCATCTTCTCAACTAGAGCTCCACCCCAACTGTGCCTGCTTTACTGCACTTTCAAAACAGTCAATTCTCATCACAGGAAGCCAATAACTGTGCATTAGCCTCACATGCATCTCTATAAGAGGAACCTACGTTTCACCACAGCAGGAATCCCAAAATTATTCACGGTCATTTGCAAAAACAGCCTCAGCGAGTCTTCATCCTAAGGAAGAAATACATTTATGAAACAAATTGTGAGAGTACTTGTAAAGGGTAAATCGGGACAACCAGTGGCGGACTGGGGCCAAAAATCAGCCCTGGATTTACCAGCCCCTGGCTGGCCCAAGACATCCCTGCTCAGGCTCCCCAACCATGATGTTGGGGCAATAGCATTGGGGGCTGGGGTTCTTTGGCTTGTGGGTACAATGGGGCCGAGTACAGGGTTCTGAGAGGGAGACTAAGGGGGCAGGGATTTCATGTGGGTGTTTAATGTGGGTGGGACCAACTCCCAGAGCAGTGCAGTCCACCGGTCAATGTCCTGGGTCTCACTATGACCAGTCTGCCCTTGGGGACAATCTAATTATAGGAATGCCTAGGCATAAAACAAAAAAAAATAATTAATACTCGCTTTTCCTAGTCCTCAGCAGATAACATCTGGCCTGGATCTTCTATACTTGATCATCCTAAAGGGCCAGTCCAGCCAGACTGCCCCGATCTTAAACTACCCCCCACCCCCTCCCATAACAAGCACTACAGCAGCACTAAAGCTCTAAAAAACAAACACCGCCATCTTCCCGGGGCTGCACAGGTGCTGGTGTCCAGCACGGTGATCTAGCGATGGTCTCTGCTGGAGTATGGCCAAGGTAAGTGTTTTTTAAGAGAATTAGCGCTGCCTTAGCACTTGTTAAGGGAGGCAGAGTGGGGGGTGGTTTAATATCAGACAGTATGACAAGACTGGCCCTTTAAAGTGGACATCCGGTCAAAAAAAATAAATTTAGTAATTTGCTCCCCTCTTTGAGGATCAGTGGTGTATGATGTTTGAGATGGCTTAGCCCCATGCAGATGTTGTGGAATAGCTGCGCTCCTAGAATTACAGAGTGTCCATCTTAGATCACATCTGAGGCTTGGGATTTTGCTATAAGTAGCCCACACCAAACAGAGATTTACCACGGAAAAGGGTAGCATGTCTGTCATGTTACACACACACATTGACTCACCAGCTGCTGGAGAGGATGAGTGTAACTATGTATCAATGTAAGTCAATGGCCTCGCTGCTGCAGAGCATTGCAACAGTTGTTTACAATGTTGATACAATATTTTTAAGAGCTTTTTGAGCAGTGCTGAAATATTACAGCTGATGGTTCTTTATTTCTGGATAGAAATAAAGCATTATTTCAACGAGATTTAGGGTAATTCTGACTGTTTTCATAAGCAGGCCTGTCAGAATTGTAGCAAGATGATTGTTCCAATGCAGTTCAATAGCAAAGATTCTGCCTGCTATTCTATACCAAATACACATAGCACCTGCAGTCCTCTGGTATCTGTCCATCGTGTACGTGCAGTGTAAGGCGGATAGAACTCTGACCCTTAATATCTCAACACTTTTTACACAGAGGGGCACTACCCCTGTGTGCTACCACTGTATGTAGACAGTGGGTGCTGGATCTTAAAGATCGGGGGAGTATATAAGAACCAGATTGGGTGCCATGTCCTACAGGTGAGTGGAGTCATTTTTCCTTTTTTTTTTTCTAGACATGGGCTTTAAATGAAAAAGAAATATACACACATTGGATTGATGTACTACAAAGATTAGTCTAGAACAGTGGTCCCCAACCTGTAGCCTTGCTGTGCAAAATTCCAGTATTGGGCCCAAACTATTTTCTGCTGTAAATGGAGTCCAGAGGGTGCCAGACTCTCCCCTATGCCTGCAGTTGTTTCATCAATAAGTATTTTTTTTATTTTCTGGCTGCAAGGTTTAATGGGACCCCTTGGCATAGAATGTATGGCTCCCAAAGTAATATTGGGATGGTATCAGCTGAAAGCACGAGCACTGCGCAATTGTGCTGGTTGTTAGATTGACGGGAGATTGCAAATGATAGAGGAGCAGTGCATTGACAAATAGAGGGGCAGAAAGACCTTGGAGTAATACGGTGACACTAATTGCAGGGGTATCCCAAGGCAAGCCCAGATAGTTAGGGGGGAATCTCATTGTAAAACACCATTAGATTTCCAGGCACAACAACAAAGTAATAGTTTTTCTATATAATTTGTGGCTTCACATTGGTGAGAGTTAATATGGGTTGGGGAATGGTGATACAGTTATGACTGATTGGGGAAGGGCCAGTGACCAGACTGGGGATAAAAATCAACCTGGGATTTTACTGGCCCCAGCCAGCCCAAGACCAGCTCTTTGAATCCCCTCCCACAATGAATCCCCCCAAAGAAGTCCAGCACCCATGAAAGTGTATACAAGTGTTTAGGATTGGTGTGAGGGGCATGACTGGTTATACTGGTGGCCGTTTTGATAATTTGGTTATCCTGGCTGTTTAAAACCTTTGTTATGCTAATCAAAATAAAACTATTGATATTCTGAACTATTTCATTTCATTGTGGCCTGTGTTCTTCAATAGGTTAAGTAAATGAAATAAAAAGAAAGAGGCTGTAGACAGAGGCGAATAAGGTTACAGAAAACTGGAGTCCATTATTTAGTTGCAATTCAACGTACCTGAGAAACCAGAAATGCTTTCCTGACATCTGTTATATGAGTGCTAATATAGGGAGAGGAATAAAAAAGATCTTCATGTACAATCATTTACAGTAACTCTTCACCCCCTCATTTAATATGTATGGGTTGTAGCGTCTAAAAACATTATCATAACATCTATGGAAATCCCTGAAAACCTATTTTAGAATTAAAAGTAGGCCTAGGGCAGGCCCTGACATTGAGGTTGTGCCCCCCCCCATACACACGTATAGACAGTATGGCATCATTACTGGGGGGGGGGGGTTGATGTGGCTACTCACGTTGAATCGGAGGGGTGAAGGATAAGTTCCTTATCAGCGTATGAGACATGAATAGTGGTAACTGTTTCCTGTTTTGATAAAAAAGAGAGATTAGACAGCTCATATGTTATTCATATTCTCCTTTTAGTTGAGTTTTGGATGTAAAGCAGACCTATACCCTTGTTGCCAACTCTGTGCCAAGGAGGGTACTTGGTCAATAGAGACTAGGGCCTCAATTAAATTCTCATGGTAGACAGAAATTTACTTTATAAGAAAAAAAAGCATGAGAATTTCACTGTTTCTAAATCACCAAATAGGAAGACAATGAAAGTCAAGAGTACTTTTTTACTCCAAAGAAAAGTAAGAAAAAACTTGTACTCCCCATTAAATTTCTTTTTAACCCCTTCTTCCATTCTGGGGCACCACCAGTCAGCAAAGCGTGGGTTAACCTCAGACGTAGGCTGAGACTGCAAGATAAAAAAAAAAAACTCCTCCCTGCCTATATAAGGCAGGCTGTGGCAGGACACCCTCAGTTAATTAAAAAGCAGCTCAGCCACAGCCCCAGGAGGTGAGAAATGCTAACCCGTGCATAACGCGCATAACAAATTGAAAAACTGTAGAAAAAAACTCAAACCATGTAGAAGGCATCAACCACAACCGATGTAGTCGCAAAACAACAGTATGGTGAGTGTAGTGCCCCGGGAATGGAAGAGGATGAGAAAATAAATTGACCAGTGAGTACACAAATTTCCCTTTTCTTGTCCCTTCAGGCACTACCTGCACTAACGTGTGGGACGTCCTAAAGCCGTGCCCTCACTCAGGTTGGGACCGTGCAAGAACAGAAAACGGCCGACTGCGTCAACATAAGCAGGAATGACATGTGTAGTGGGTATGACCCAGTTCAACATTAGTTTAGGTATGCATTAATTTGCACTACCTTTAGTTATAATCTCAACGATAGATGTGGAAGAGCTTACACTCGAGTTTAGTTTAGCTTAGAAAGGGTCAAGTCCATAAGCTGAATCATAGTTAAGTCATTGGAAGTGCAGAGGAAGGACATAGGTTTAATGTATCAAAATTAGGAGCCCAGATCCTGTAAACATCCTGACACCTGCTGAGATGGTTGATGGATGGATACATTGGTGTGACTTACAGTTAACCTTCAGTTAATAAAATACTATATAGGCGTTAGAGCACCAGTTAGAGACTGGACTTGGACTTAGTCTCATCAATGTCGTAACGGGAGTGACAAGACTTGTGCAGGAGGGAGACAGTAGCCAGATTAAAGAGGAATCCAGCCAAAGCCTTTATCTGCCTTGTAGAAGGGGGAACAAGAATGAGAGGAACACGCTTGGTTCTTGAAAGAGGGAGACAAGACTCCAGGATACTATTACAGGGATAGAACCTGCTGCAGCCTTGAGTCTACCAAAGGGGAACGATTTTTGTAAGCTGTTGCTGGAAGTGTTTGTCGTGGATTATATCTGTGCTTGCTGATGGTAACCAGTGAGTAACTACATTTAAGAGACGTGTGTCCTGTGCAGTGAATGTGTACCCTGCATTCACGAGGCCCTCCGTAGCACAGCATCCTGAACTCACTCCCCACACACTTGAGTGTTAACCCCTCAGGCCGCATGTGCTACACATGGAACGTGAAGCTCTTGGTACCCCCTGATTTATGTAGGCCACAGTCCTGGAATTGTTCGACTGTACTCTGACTGGAAGGCCCTTGAGCTGGCCAGTCCAATGCCTGAGAGCCAGCAGAATCACCCTAAACACATTGATTGGAAGACTGCACTCCTGCTGGTCCCAGAGACCCTGAACCATCTGGCTGTCCAGAACGCCACCCCAACCCATCAGACTGGCGTCTGTGGTCAGGATGACCCTCCGACCGGCAGGAAAGATGAACCACCAACAGTGAATGCTGGTCCAGCCACCAATCCAGTGATTGCCGGGCATTGTCCATCAAACTGAAGCAACAGTCCAAAGTCTGCACAGTCCTGCTCTATTTTGACAGGAGCAGCATTTGTAGAGACCTGGTATGGAACTGGGGATACAGAACTGCTTCAGTGTTGGACACCATCAAGCCCTGCCGGATCACGGGATGGTCGTCTGCCAACAGAGACCTCACCCACTCCTGAGGAGCCATGCACTTCTGCCCCAGAAGAGGGACCAGTGCCAGGTGAGTATCCAACTTCATTCCCAGCTAAGATGCCACCAGGGAGGGGACTTGAGGTAGTTGACAACCCACCTCAAATGTTCCAGGGTGGACAGAACTGTCCTGACATTGCGCAGTGCATATGGCAGTGATGGGACTCTGATGAGCACTTTGTTGAGGTATGAGGTAATGCACACCCCCAAACTCTGCAGGACTGCCATCACCACTGCCAAGACATTCGTGAACACTCGTGGGGCTGTGGACAGTCCGAATGGCAGTCATAAATTGAAAATGGCGGGTACCCACCACAAAGTGCAGATAATGCTGGTGTTCGGGAAGATCGGGATATGCAGATAAGCATCTTTTATGCCCACCGGGAGATTCCATGCAAAACTTCCGCACATGAACAGAACTGTTCTGATAGTGGAGATCCAGGATCGGCCAAATGGATCCATCCTTCTTGGGGAAGACGAAGAGTATTGAGTAGAAGCCGCAGCCCTGCTTTGAGGGGGGACAGGTACTATGACCCACCAGTCCAGCAAGAGATTCATCGCGCATTCCCGAGCCGCTGTCCTTTCCACCATGTGGGAAGGCATGGATGCCACAAATCTGTGTGGAGGCTTGCTCCAGAACACGATGTTGTATCCGGAAAAAACAACCTCCCGGACACAGGCATCAGATATCTGATCGCTCCACACCAGAGCATAGTGTAAAAGCCATCCCGCAAACCGATCTGGTGAGGGTGACCCATCAACCCTGAGAGGGCTTGGCTGGGGGCTAAGGCCTACTGGCCCATTGGGGTCTAGGTTACCCCTGTGGCTTTTGCTTACCTGAATTAACCTAGTGGTGTCTGGAGTCCTCCAGAAGGGGCAAAAATTAGGCAACTTAGGTTCTCTGTTTGAGTTTCTGAGGAAACCTAGTCGACTCAGAGCCCCCCCATGGCCTTCCCGACCAGGTCATCCAGAGGTTCACCAAAATGGCAACCCCCAAAAAAGGGAGGGCAGTAAGCGTCTTTTTGAAGCAGTGTTGGCCGGCCATTGCTTCAGCGCCGACAGGGACCCCCGGCAGTGGGGCCTCTCCAGCACCCCCAGGATGGCAGTGCCTCGTGACAGAGGAGTGGAGGGGCGGTGCCATGAACCGTGAAAATGTGGCCAAAATCGGGATGGCCCGCTGTGTGAAACTCCCCCAGGTAGCCCATACACTTACCTCTTTCTCGGTCCAACGGCACTGCAGGAGCCGTGGCTGTAGATCCCTCCAGCAGGTCGCATGCCTGTGCCAGGCATTTGTGAGTGGCTGGCAAGGGCATGCTCCCTGTTAGAGGGTAGCAGGGGATGCGGCCATCAGTGCACTCTGAGCCGTTCACCTTAGACGACATGACGTCAGCGGATCCGAGCACGCTGATTGGACGAACTGGAAGAGGTGAGTTGGTTTCGGCAACTTGGGGGGGTTCCACACAGCAGAGCACCCCCGATTGTGGTGCCCCGGGGCAAGGACCAAAACCCAGGATAGTCAAAATCCTGGGTTTTGGTCCACTTTGAGGGGGAATAGTGTCATGGTCTTAAAGAAAAAACTTTTTAGCTTTATGGGCCACGTGGAAATTCTTTTGCAATGAACCCACACCCCAGCCACAGCCTTAAGGGGAAACTCCACCTAAGAATTGCATAAAAATACAATTCTGTGATTACTCACCTGTAGAATTGGTTTTATTGGTATCCTGCTCGGGTCACTTCATTCTTGACAATTGGTTTATCCGCCACAAGGTGGCGCAGTTGACTGCAAGACGAAACTTGTGGCTCCTCCCGGCTCATATAAGGGCCGCTACTTCCCTAATAATCCCCAGCGTTGAAAAGCAGTAAAAACAGAGACAAGCCGGGAGGCCAGAGATCATGTTACTTCACACAGCCCCAATATAAACTGTCTCAAACGGTAATCACCATAACAAGGCAAAAGATGATAAATGAACAAGGGTGAGATGAAGCGACCCGAGCAGGATACCAATAAAACCAATTCTACAGGTGAGTAATCACAGAATTGTATTTTTCTTGGTATCCTGCTCGGGTCGCTTCATTCTTGACAAATGGGACATCCAAAAGCAGTGTCCAAGAAAGGGTGGGATCCCCAGAGAGCAACAGCACATAGTTCATGACACTACCGCCTGAAGCACCTTACGGCCAAAAACAGCATCAGCTGAGGCCCTAGCATCAACCTTGTAAAACTTAGAAAAAGTATGAACCGAAGACCAAGTAGCGGCAAACCTGTTCAACCGAAGCCTGGTGCTGAAAAGCCCAAGAAGCACCAATGGCTCTAGTGGAGTGAGCTGTAACACAAAAAGGGGGTTTCTTCCCCTAGGCAGAATACGATTGCACCAGCACCTGTCTGATCCACTTGCTGATAGTGGATTTGGCTGGAGGAAAGCCCTTCCTAGACCGTCAGGGAGGACAAAAAGAGAATTCGACTTCCTAAAGGATTCCGTAGCACCCAGGTAGTACTTAAGTGCTCTGAACACATCCAGGGAATGAAGGGTCCACTCCTTAGAATTAGAGGGCGCGGGACACAAGGAAGGCAAGACAATTGGGTTGATTCAAAGAAACATGTAACAGCTTGGATTTGGGTCACGATCATCCTATTTTTCCCGAACGCTCGTGCGTTCGTATGAACTTGCGAGTGATTCTATAAGCAAATACGTTTCTATCCTAAAATATACGTCCGTTCGTATGGCAGTTCGGGAATCAGACCTATGTCAGTTTCCATCCTGAATTTTCCGTTTCATTTCTCAGGTTGCAACATTGGTTTTGCCCTTTTTCCTTTTTTGTCTGGACGTAAATCCTTCTGATCTTGCGGCTGCGCACTACAAACTTAGCTCATTAAAGTGCATTCTAAATATTTGGTCTTATTTTTCTTTATTTCATTCATTTTGTAGTAACCAACCATTAATGAATGCATTTGCATAATAAAATCTTACTTTGTTTAATTTTTAGTTAACTTGCATTTTTTACTTGTTGATTTAATTTTAATATTTTGGCTTCAAATGGTACAACTTAAATTTTTTGTGTGTGGTTACCCACACCCTCTACATACAGATTGCTCTCAAATATTAAAAAACACCCAGCAACTTCTGCATGTTATGAGTCTAGAAACAGCCAAGATGGCGACTCAGGTATTCTCGGGCAGCCTGCAAACAGAAAGGGCCTTGTGACTGTCCGTGCCCCCAGCTCTGGGGGCAAAATACAGCAGTAACCCACATCCTGCACTTTATCCCGCTCTCCTCTCCTCAGTAAGTGTGATGCATCTGACCAAAGATGTGCTTAAATAATTAAACAAAGCAAAGGTAAACAACTACACCAATAAATGCAATCTAAAAATATTATTCTAGTACATCAATTTTAAAATAAATAACAAAGGACATAAGTTTCTTTAATTAACGCAAATATATTGCAAAATAAAGGTTTACATGCAAAGGACTAATTAAGGTCCACATTAAAATGCTTTTATAAGGCATACATGAATCAGGTATGCATTGCCATACAATTAATGGCCTCGGCCATGCTGATACATGCAGTTCATTGGAGCACAAGACGCGCAGACTCCTCCACATAGCCAAAAAACCTGTTCATGAACAGCAATCCGGCTGCTAAAAGGTGTCGGCTGTGGCTTTCTTTTAAAACGCGTTTAGAGGTTTCTCTGAATCACACCTAAACACATCCAATTATCCTAAGTTTTACGTTTTGATCGTAAGTTTTAGGATTTGATCCTAAGTTTTACGTTTCAATCCTAAAATTTAGGAACGAACTTCCGCTGATCGTAAGAGCATATACGCATTCGTACGTAGGCTCGTGCGAGTCGGAAATGGCCAAAAAAACAGGAAAAAATGACTAACACCCACCCAAACTTACGATTTTCGATACGAAATCAATTAACTTTTCCTCTTTGAATCGAGGGGAATGTCCTTATTGAGATGAAAGGCAGAAACAACCTTGGGTAAGAAGTCCGGTTTAAAGTGGACCAACACCCAGGATTTTCACTATCCTGGGTTTTGGTCCACTTCTGCGGGGCACCCCGATCGGCCCCGCTGTGTGAAACCCCCCAGAATGGCAGAAAAAACTCACCTCACCATGCTCCTATGGCGCATGCGCGGGCCTCGTCCAATCAGCGCGCTCAGAGCCTCTGTGGTATGCACGTACAAATGACGGACAACCACAGTGGCTCCGAGCATGCTGGCGGCCACTTCTCGCACTTCCCTCTAACAGGGAGCGCGCCCGCGCCGGCCATTCACAAACGGCCAGCGCGAGCGCGCGCCCTGCTACAGAGAAGCACGTGATTCGGCCGCGGCCTGCGCATGCGCCGTTGGAACGGGGGTAAGGTAAGGTGAATGGGGCATCCTGGGGGGATCTGATAGGCCCGGGAATCTTATAGATTCCCGGGCCGATCAGCCAGGGTGTTGGTGCACTTTAAGACGAAAAACCACCCTATCCTGATGTCGCTCAAACTAAGGCGGCTTCATACAAAGCGCCGCCAGCTAAGAGACACGACGCACCGAAGTGATATCTACCAAAAAGACAACCTGAGTCAATATGGATGAGGCAGCATCGCACAAGGGCTCAAAGGGAGGCACCAAATTCAAATCCCACACCGGAAGCATAGGTTTACGTGGAGGACGAACAAGAGTAACGCCTTGGAAAAAGGTCTTGATAAGTCTATGATTGGCGAAGGACCTTTGGAAGAAAATAGCCAAGGCCGAAACCTGTCCCTTGAGGGTACTCAGCTGGAGTCCCGAATCCAAGCCATGTTGTAGGAACTCCAAAATTCTAGAAAAGGAAAAAGTGCAACAAGGGAAACTCTTAGACTCACACCAGGCAAAGTAAGTGTGCCAGACCCTGTAATAAATCATGGAAGAGGATTTCTTCCGAGCCTGAATTATAGTACGCACGACCGAGGCAGACAACCCCTTCTCCGTCAGGATGGAGGTTTCAGCAGCCAAGCCGTCAATGATGTAACGATCCACTGACATCTGGACTATATCCGCAAACCAACACCGCTTCGGCCAACGAGAGGCCATCAGGATGATAGGGACCCCTTCCTGGGCTATCTTGCTCAGCACGCGACCCAGGAGAGGGAAGGGAGGAAAGGCGTAGAGGAGTCGGAACTCCATCTGAGGAATTGCTAGTGCGTCCGTGGCGTAGTCCAGAGGATCTCTTGACAGAGAGATGAACCTTGGAAGCTTGTGATTGTGTTGGGATGCAAACAGGTCCACGTCCGGCTGACTCCAGCGGTGACACAGGGCGTGAAAGATCTTGTTGCAGAGAGACCATTCCCCCAGACGAGAAGTCCCCCTGCTCAGGGAGTCTGCCTCCTGGATCTCCACCTCGGGGATGTAAACTGCCGAGATGCAGGGAACATTCTCCTCCGCCCAAGTCAGGATCAGGGTCATCTCCTTGAGGGCTCGCTTGCTCCGAGTCCCGCCTTGATGATTGATATAGGCGACTGCCGTCTGATTGTCCGAGCGGACCTGAACCGCACATCCCCGTAGATGAGGAGTCAAATGAAAAAACACCAAACAAATCACTCTCAGCTCCAGGAAATTGATAGGCACATGGGCCTCCTGGGGGCTTCACTGACCCTGGAACTTCAGCGATTGCCAGAACCCACCCCAACCGGTCAGACTGGTGTCCGTGGTGACAATCTCCCAGCGTGGAGGCAGAAAGGACCTTCCCACTAGAAGATTTCTCGGGTCCAACCACCACGAGAGGGACTGTCTGGCCAGAGGGGACAGAGCAAACTCCTGCTCCAAGGACTACTGTTTCCGATCCCAAACGGACAAGAGATTCAACTGAAGAGGTCTCATGTGGAACTGGGCGAAGGGTACAGCCTCAAAACAAGGTACCATGAGGCCCACCAACTGCATCCCCAGACGGATGGAAGGGTGTGGACACGATAGCAAGCCCGAGCCTGCGTCTGAAGACCCTCCACCTCCTGCTGAGGTAGAATCACCTTGACCTGAGAGGTGTCCAACGTCATGCCCAGGAAAGACCTCACCTTGAGTGATCGAGGACTTGGGATAATTGATTGCTCAATCGAATGTCTCGAGAGTGGACAATACCTTCTGAGGGTCGCTCTCGGCCTGCTGCAGAGATTGAGCAGCAATCAACAAGTCGTCCAGGTAAGGAAGAATACGAATCAGCAGGGCCATGACACCCGCCAGTACCTTGGTGAATACCCGAGGGGCTGAAGAGATTCCAAACGGCAGTGCCACAAACTGGTAGTGCTGATCCTCCAAGGCAAACCTCAGGAACTTCTCATGTCCCCGTAAAATCCGGATGTGTAGGTAGGCATCCCTGATGTCCACATTGGTCATGAAGTCGCCGGGCCGAAGTGAACTCACCGCTGACCGTAGAGTCTTCATGCGGAAGTGTTTGAAACTGACAAACCGGTTGAGAACCTTCAGATCCAGGATAGGTCTCAGAGAGCCGTCCTATTTGGGCACCGTGAAAAGACTGGAATAAAACACTTGACCCCGTTCCTGAGGAGGTACAGGACAAATCACTCCGGACATCAGAAGTCGCTGAACAGCCAATCTTAGACCCTGCTCCGTTAAAGGGTTCTGGGAAATCCGTGACCTAAGAAATCTTGGGGGCGGCCAAGCTGCTAGCTCTATCTTGTACCCGGAGGACACCACCTCCTGAATCCACCGGTCCGAGACATGCTGTCTCCAGATGTGGGCAAAAAGCAGAAGCCGTCCCCCCACCCGGATGGGTGAGGGCGCCTCCTCATGCCTGAGAGGTTCTGGCAGGGGGCTTGGACTTGGGCCCCCAGGAGGGGCTGGGGCGCCCGCGGGATCTACCTCGCCCCCAGGAGTCTCTGCGACCACCAGAGAAGGAAGAGCCTCGCCCCCCACGAGAGGGACGAAAGGAAGAAGAACCCCGAAAGGGCTGCACAGGCTTCCGACGCTGCGAAAGCCTTCCATCCTTCGCCAGGATCCAGGCGCTCCCCGAACAGCCTAAGTCCCAGGAAGGGAATACCAGTGAGAGCCTTCTTGGCGGCTGCATCCACTGCCCACTGTCGTAGCCAAATAGAACGACGAAGAGCGTCCAGCAGGGCCGAAGCCTGCCGTCAAGCTGGACAGAATCATCCATGGCTGAAATCACAAAGGCAATAAACTCCGCGCAAGCTAGGAGGTCCTTATACTCCTCCGCCCGCTTGCGAGATCTGACAACCTGCAAGAGACGTCTCACCTTCTTTTTGATGGCAATGGAAACAATGGCCGCGGCACAGACAAGACGAAGACCAGCGCCCACAAAGGTGAAAGCGTGACAAGCCGGCTGATCCATGAGCCTGTCAGCATGATCACGCAGGGAAGAAGTGTCAGGAGACGGCATAACAGTGGAATTAGAAAGCGGTAAAATGGGGGCATCTACCTCAGGGGGACGGGATCAAAGGCAAATTAAATCCTCCGAAAAGGATACCGTCTGTCCAGCCCCGTAGGAACCGATGGCAGTTTATTCGGCTTCTCCCATTCCGTAAAAATCATTTTTGAGAAATGACCCTGTTCAGGAAAACCAGACGCTGTCTCAGGCCGAAAAAGGTCCCCCTGCTTCTTTTTGCCCGCATTTGGGGGTACAATGTGCAAGGTTTAAAAGACCGCCGCCAACAGCTTCTCTGTGTCATCAGGAAGCCAACCGTCCTCATCAGAGGATGACCCGGGGTCACTGTCAAAGCCTCCCTGTTGGTCCCCAGAGGAGTCAGAATCATGAAATAACTCACCCTCCTCCATGGAGTCTCGGCCACCAAGGCCTCATAGTCATCATCATCAGCAGCATCAGCAGCAGCAGCAAAAAGTGCATAAGCCGGCTCCAAATGTCGCTTCTTACGCGCGGCCTTGCCAGCGGCTGGACGTGACAACTGACGCTCAAGACTGGCCACTCTGAGAGCCAAATCCGATTGAGAACCCCTGCTGGTTTCCCCCTCACTGGGGGCTAAATGCAGACGCGGGGGAGTCGGCGAGGCCTTCGGTAAAATGGGACTGGGCCCGGCAACGCTCGCCTCATCCTGTTCCGAAATGACGCTTTGAGCGCAGGCTACACAAACAGCGCTGCGACAGCTCAGAGGGCATGTACCACACAAGAGACAAAGCGTAACCAGTCCCGAGGTGGCCCCAAGCTCGCTATCCCCAGAAGCCTCCATTATGGTGAAAGAAATCGGGTCTCAAGGCAATTACGGCCCAGAACCACAAAAAAAACCCAATTTGCACCCTATGAACCCCTTTAGGCACAGGGCAGGAAGGGGAGGGGGGGCGGAGGGAGAGGGCTTAACAGAGACCGGGAGGAACCACCTTATAGACCGGGACCCGTCTGGAAGACATAGAAAGAATGAAATATAAGCATCCCACAGCACATGCACAACGAAAAAACAGGCCAAATCAATAGCAAGAATGCCAAAAGGGACTCACGGACCATAGCAGATGAGGTTCTGTTGGACCTCAGACTAGATCACCAACTGCACTGTGCAAGAGGGCTGGATCCAGAACTGCACCTCAGGCGAGAGGAAGAGGCCGGGAACCGGCGCAGCAAGGAGAAGGAGGACCGGCCGGGACACAGGAGCATGCGCCGCAGCAATGGCGCTGAAGAACTCCTCGAGGGGTGGACCGCGCGATGATGAGGCGGAACGCGTCATCGCGCGGCCTCGCCCCCCCACTCACAGCAGCAGAGCGAGGGCGGCCTCCAGGCGCCCAAACAAAATGGCGCCCGGACCGCAGACAGAGAGGCAGGAGAGGCATGGTCCTCCCTGCCACAAGAACAAGCGCACCGGAGCACGCAGTCTCGCTCATGTGAGCCCAGCGCCGCCTCCATCCGATGGCCCCAGCCGAGGCCTGCGCCCCCCTCGCAGTCTGGACGCAGGGAGAGAGGAAGAGGGGAAGGAGAAAAAGTGAAAGTAAGGAGCACAAACACACACATAACTAATAAGCTGTGGGATACATAAAATAATAAAGGGTCCCAAGGTGGTTCCTCCCCCCCAATATAGGCTCACCATAGCCTCTGCCGAACGCCTGACCCTCGTCGTTCCCCTACCTGATCAGAAGCCGAAGCTGGGAGGCAGGATGGGTCCACTGAAACCAGGTGGGAATAGGGCTGCAGCGGCCGACGGCTTGGGATGTCCCTCTTATCTGCGATATCCATGAAGAGAGAGGGAAAGATCCATCTTCGCAGTCAGACTGCAAGAGAATTCTGGGGATTATTAGGGAAGTAGCTGCCCTTATATGAGCCGTCTTGCAGTCAACTGCGCCACCTTGTGGCGGATAACCCAATTTCAAGAATGAAGCAACCCGAGCAGGATACCAAGAAAATACAGGCAAGCCCCCCCCCCCACACACACATGCAGGCAAGGCCCCACACACACATACAGGCAAGCCCCCACACACATACAGGCAAGCCCCCACACACACACATATAGGCAAGCCCCCACACACACACACATACAGGCAAGCCCCCACACACATGCAGGCAAGCCCCCCCACACACACACATACAGGCAAGCCCCCACACACACATACAGGCAAGCCCCCCCACACACACACACATAAGGCAAGCCCCCCCACACACATGCAGGCAAGTCCCCACACACACATACAGGCAAGCCCCCCCCCACACATACAGGCAAGCCCCCCCCCCCACACATACAGGCAAGCCCCCCCACACATACAGGCAAGCCCCTACACACGCATACAGGCAAGCCCCCACACACACACACATACAGGCAAGCCCCCACACACATGCAGGCAAGCCCCCCACACAGACATACAGGCAAGCCCCCACACACACATACAGGCAATCCCCCACACACATGCAGGCAAGCCCCCCACACACACATGCAGGCAAGCCCCACACACACATATGCAGGCAAGCCCCCCACACACACATATGCAGGCAAGCCCCCCACACACACATATGCAGGCAACCCCCACACCTGGGGGCGGCAGTGGCGAAATGCCAGCAGGGGACCAGAAGTGGTGAGATGACAGAGGGGGACCAGCGGCAGTGAGATGACAGCGGGGGAGGCAGCGGTTTAGAGATGAAAGCAGGGGGCAAGGGGGGATACATACATAGGCAGATGAGCACCCCCCAGGTTGGCATCAAATCTCTGGGCAGCGGCAGAGGGGGGGCAGTGCAGGTCTACTGACAGAACAAACTATATTGGATTGGTGCTGGCTGCCCCGTACCCGCCCCTGCTGTAGCTCCACCCTAGGCCCATGCCTATGTGTGCTTAGTGGCAAATCTCGCCCTGTCCCCTCCTAGCAGCAGTGCAGGATGAGAACAACATGGCTGCCTCCTTCACTGAGAGCACATTGACTGGAGGGAGAAAAGGAATGTCCTGAGTGAAAGAGGCAGCCATTTTGCTGGAACCCCTCACTGCCAGTGTGAAAGAGCATGGTCATCTTCTGAGTGAGCGTGAATTCATACCTCACAAGTGTCCCTGATTTGGATGGACTGTCCCTCTTGAGTCCACATGCCCCTGTCCCTCTTTGTTCTCATTTGTACCTATTTGAGGTATAACATACAGATCTGCATCAATAAATGATTCATTTTCCTATTCAATGTGTTTATATTGTTGCAACTGTTACAACCTATCTCCTATTCATGAGGGAGTGTGGCCTAATTTTACAAATGTCCCTTTTTTCCCCACCCTGAATAGGTATGTGAATGCGAGTATCTTGGCAGCTTTAAAAGCCTAATTTCCTGTGTGACAGCCTTCTGCTCCCCCCACTGTTTCTCTCTGCCCCTCCTCCTGTGTCACAGTTGCTGTGAGAAAGCCCAGACTGCTGGGACTGTGTTGGTCTGCTTTAAATTAAAATGCTGTAGGTCAACACTAGTCTGTATTCACTTGCAGTATCTCATGTGGTAACACTTCTCGTTAGTTGCTACAGTCCTCCATAACCACACCACTTTCTGGTCACACCAGACCCCCAGAACAAAATTTCGGGTGCGTCACTGCTGGTTAATCACCTTCCCTGTGTGCTCTGGGTGTCAACATTCCCAGCATACCATTAGGCATTCCATCTCCTTTTATGGCTCTGCCTTGCTAGTGTCAGGAATCGGCGCTTACCTGGGCCCCGTTCCAACGCTGGCTTCCCCGCGTCACTGTCTCGCGCGCGTAACCTCTATGCCCTCCGGCGGCGCTGCACACAGCGCGCCCGCCGGAGGCTGAAGTAGGGAGGGATTAAACCAAGGGGCACAGGCACGCCCCTTGGTTCTGGCTATGGGCCAATGAGCCCAAAAGAGAGGTTCTGGGCTACACGCCCTTTTTAGGTTCTGGTCCAATGTTTGTCAGGATTGTAGTTGCACCAATCACACACTCACCTCCCATCATATCTGTCCCTATAAAGGTTTCACCCTGTCAGTTGCTCAGTGCCTGTGATAGCGCCTTGTACCTTGCTTTGACTCGTGATATACCTTGATCTGATCTCCGTTGCCGACCCCTGCCTGAACCGACTATTCTCAATCTGATCTCCGTTGCCGACCTCTGCCTGAACCGACTATTTTGATCTCCGTTGCAGACCTCTGCCTGAACCGACCATTCTCGATCTGATCTCCGTTGCCGACCTCTGCCTTGTACCTTGACCTCGAGATGTCTCTTCCCTCTGTACCACTGCGAACTCTGACTCCCAGTGTCAACCTCTGGCCTGTCTCTGGACTTCTGCTACACTCGCTCTTAGCCATTGGTTCTTCAGACCTCTATACCTGTAAGCTCTCATCCTTTGAGCCATTGAAGTCCTGGGGGCAACCGATCCCGGGCAGGCGTATTCTGCGTCCCGGCAAGCGGGGGCTCCTACAGGTGAAGCTGGCTGCGGAGATTGGGGGTTGAGGGCTTACCTAGAGGGCTGGAGTTACCAGAGCGTGACAGCTAGTTATTGCAGGTCAGCTTTTCCGCAGATTTTGCTGGGGTTAAGGTAGTGGGCTTACTCTGAGTGCCACTGTTTGCTGAAATCTGAATATTCATTACCAACACTTGCCTTGTCTAACCCCCCTCTGATTAGGGCCTGGACCAACGCCTGACCTCGAGCTTGGTTACCCATCTGTACGTGAACCCTCTGACTACCCAGCTTTTACCCCTGGCTTGACCCTCAACCATTCTCCTGCTTATCCCCTTGGTGGCATAAATCGGAGGACTGATATCTGTGTATGACCTTGGCCAGACAGACTTCCCGTGAACCCCAGTTACTCACCCACCTGCAGGTCCAGCCCTCAGTTGATATTATTTGCATTTGTAAGACCTGGGGCAACCATGTCGGGTGAGGCCTGCTTGCGTCTCAGTAAACTTTGATGACTAACCTGGACCTGCAAACTGCTGAGCCTTACACTATATATCCATCTTGGGCAGGGTTCACTGCTGCAGCCCTAAAGTTATGGGTATACTAGTCTATATGCGTGGCGTTCCAGGCAAGTAGCCATTGGGAGGGTGACCCCACATCATTTTGAGTACTTTTGAGATTTGTTACAAATTACTTTTTACCCCAATAAAAACTCAGATGTATTACATGCAAAATAAATGTTATTCTTTACATGTGGAGACCCTAACCCACTACCTCTTGCTGCCCCAAATTACTACTTCTAGCATAGTATTACCTTGCTCTGCCTGCCAGTGTCGCATCCAGGATTTTGCCATGGGGGGTTTCGGTTTGGGCAGGGGGGACGTGGTCCTGGAAGAGGTGTGTCCCAGAAGAGGCACCTCATGAGAAGCATACCTCTCAACTTTTTAAAATGGGAAAGAGGATAGAATTTTCTTTGCAAATAGGCCACGCCCCCGCTCACATCCCTAACTCTAAAATGACCTGGAAATGGCTGCATTCTATGCCATTTCATAGTCCCCTTGTAGACAGAGCATCAAAAATGAAAAGGTACGCATCTATATCTAATGTCAGGATCACAAAAGGCAGGAGGACATTAGTGCATTGTAGGTTCCTACAAGCCAAGACCTCTGGGGGAAGAAGGGGCCCTGGTTCACAGGGAGTATAAGAGCCAAGGTTCCCATGGCACATATGTGGGCTGTGCTGTCATCTCTGGCTTCCAGGTATGGAATAATTGTAATTCCTTCCTGTCTGTGGTGCACCAATGGTTTGACCAATATCTTTGTAAAGATTCGCAGGGCTGACAACAGGCCGAAAGGTAGGGCCTGTTCTGATAATAAAAAAAAACCTCAGAAACAGGGTCGGATTAAGTGTGGTGGAGGCCCCTGGGCACAAAATCTGGTGCAGGCCCCAGATACAGTATTTTTTCCTTTAAAATAATAGTCCAGCCAAGTAACTGATTGGTGGTTGTCTGGCACCCGCCCACTTACTGGAACATCAAACAGAGTTCCTTATTCTACCCTTGTGCGGGTGCGTGCTGCTTTGCCATTCTGGGAGGAGGGCGTGTAGTCGCCCAGCTGGTCCAGCAGAAAACAGTTTCCTGTATTGAGCTGTCAGCGGCTGTGCTTGGTTGCTTATGTGCAGTGACAGCTCTGCACGCAACCATCACTGTAGGGTTGCTGATGGCAGCTTTGCTGCTCTAGACTCTCCGTCCTGCCCTGTGGTGGCTTTGGCTGGAGGATTGTAAAAACAAAAAAGGCTTGCCCAGGCACGCCCCCACTGCCGCTGATAGCTTTGTTGCCGGCCCAGAGGCCCATCAGACCAAAGACTGAGAAGCCTCCTGGATCAGACCATAACCAAAGGGTGGTGGAGGCCCCCTTTGCAGGGCAAGTGGTGGAGGCCCCGGGGTTCTAGCCCCTCGCATTTCTTCAGATTCAGGTTTAATTTCTTCATATTCAGGATCATGTGGTATTTTTCTGATGGCTTTTGCACCAGAAAAAATGTAAGTATAGAGCCACCGTCCCTCTGAATGGGGCAGAACTACTTTTATCACATTCTTGTGAATGAATTCTTGTAAGACTAATGGAAAGGCTTCCCTTTTTCTGGGGTCTCTTGATAACCTGGTCACCAGAAAAAAAAAAGATTGAGAGACGATTGCAAACTCTAATCGATATTCCCTTTCCAGTGTCTGTAGCACAAACTGATATAGGGAAATTGCTCTCCAGGTGGCTACAAACCAGGTGAGCCCCCCCGGGTAGTCTCGGTCAGGACAGAGACTTCTGGGAGTTTGCAGAGCAAACTACCCCTTTTCTGAGGCCTAGTCTATGTCCAATGCTTTTTCTGCTTGTTTTGTCTACCTTCGCACTGTCTTAGGGTGGTTTTGCCTCTAATAATGATGACACTCTGAAATGTCCACTTTTTATTTGGGAATGTTTTACCCAATTCACTAGAACGAGTCAGAATAGTATCTAGGTCTTCTCCAAATAGGAGATTACTATGAAATGGAATGCCGCACAACTGGCCTTGGAAACCAGATCACCCGACCATATTTTAAGCCTAAGAGCCGTGGCTCTGATGGCCACCTCTGAAGCATTAGCTAGAAAGAAAACAGCTCTAAAAGGGTAGGTAAATTATCTAGAATAATATCCTTAGGAGTGTCACTCTCCTGATAACCTTTAAGGTTATTGAGCAACGTTTCCATGCTTCTGTTGACACCATCAGCTGCCAGGGTAGGCATAAATGTAAATAATGCCACATCCCAAGCATTTTTTAGGATGCATTCAATCCTGCAATCCATAGGATCACATAATGCTTGCATATCCTCAAAGCTTAGATCTGCTGCTCAGGACAGCTGACCCAGTGGAGCATCCAACTTTGGACATTTGCTCCAAGGCTTCTTCAGGTAATGCCCATGAGGAACCGGAGACCCCCCTGCTTCTATTACCCTGTATCCCCTCAGAAGAGTGCTCACCTTCACTTTCCTTCACTATTTCTGGTCCTGTTTTAATTTGAACAGGTGCAGAACTGAGAGTATAAGTGGCAGGGATGTGGTAAGGGAAACCAGAGTGGAAAACAAACTAAAAACAAAAAATTGGTTGCAGCTTACTGTCCAGGAAGGAAACACAAAGATCTGAGGTAGAGAGGAAGAGGTGGGGTTTTAACCTCTGTTCAGTTTGTGTTTCCTTCCAGGGGGTGGAGCCTCTCTCTCCATGGGTCGTCATGAAGGATGAAGGTAGAAAAACTTAACTTAGGTACCTGGTAACTTTTTTTCTAAACGGGCAGCATACGCCTGAGACCTCCGGGCTCCACCCACCAAGGGGAACACGTGACCACCAGCCAAATACATTCTTGACTCCTACTCTTCCCCAGTTGTTGTAGAGATCTAAGAGAGAGAAAAGATACAGATCCACAACTCCACAGAACATAATACACAATCCAACATATAAAATAAGGGAGGGAAGCCGGTGTATGCTGCCCTTTCGGATGTTTAGAAAAAAAGTTACCAGGTACCTAACTTTAGTTTTCTCAAAACATCCTTCGGGCAGCATACACCTAAGAGATAGGCGTGGACTATCTCATTGGGTGGGAAGAACTGCACGAAGGACACTTCTGCCAAATGACTGGTCCTTCTGAGAAAGAAGATCCAAACGATAATGCCTTGCGAAGGTCTTTGCTGAAGACCAAGTGGCTGCTTTACAAATCTGTTCCATGGAGACCCCAGCTTGCTCTGCCCAAGATGTAGATACACTTCTTGTAAAATGAGCAGTGACTCCACTTGGCATATTGACATCCTGGTAAGCCATCTTAATGGTATTCTTCATCCATCTTGCCAACATTGTCTTGGATATTCTTAGACCCTTTCTAGGTCCTGAGAAGGAAATAAATAAGCTGTCAGCTTTCCTGAAGTCCTTCGTCTGTTGTAGATATTGCAATAGATGAAATCTGACATCCAAGGCCATAAGCTCAGAGTCTTCCTGGTTGATAGAAGGAATAATAATCTCCCGAGTTCTGTGGAAATCCGAAGCAAACAGGTAACAAGGATCCACTTTAATCACTATGCAATCTGGAAATACCTGAAGAAAAGGATGACGACATGATAAGGCCTGTATATCACTAATTCTGCATGCAGAAGTAATGGCCACCAGAAACAGGACCTTCCAGGTGAGTAACTTAATGTCCAAATTCTTGTTTGGAGAACTCAGCATAGATAACACTTTAGCCTCACTTCCTCTGAAATTGGTAAAACTAGTTCCAATCCGTTTTGGGTTCCGTCCCAGTTCCTTAGAATATGCATCTGAAGGAATCTGGAGTGAAGCTGTTCCCATATCACAGCCGGGAACGTTGAGGTCAAAAGTCCCAGTATCCTCATCGCTTGCCTTATAGAAGGTGCCGGTCCAGTGCAGAGAAGACACACCACTTCCCGCAGAGCCAGAATCTTCCGAGGAGGCAGAATCAGGACCTGATGGACCGAATTGATCTCGAACCCCAAGTAAGTTGTTACTTGAGAGGGTACCAAGGTTGATTTGTTGAGATTCACAACCCAACCTAGGCGGGATAACAGATTCAGGGTGTAATTTAGATTTTCCAACAACTTGTCCCTTGATTGGGCAAAAAGAAGCAGGTTGTCCAAATAGGTAACTATCCCTATCCCATCCTGTCTCAGATATGCCTTTTATTGCAAATCGCATAAAAGATTGAGCCAGAGGAATCATTGGAATCTGCCAGTAAGCATCTTTTAAATCTATTGATGCCATGAAGGCACCTCTGAGAAGCATGTTCTTGATTGAAAAAAATAGTTTCCATTCGGAAATGCCTGTATTGGACATAAACATCGAGGTTCTTTAAATTCAGGATGAACATGAACCCCCCTGAGGCCTTTACAAGAAAGATGCTGGAGTAAAACCCCTCCCTCTGCTGATGGCGAGGAACTGGTACAATCACTCCCCTTGACCTCATGTCCATAATTCTCAAGTAAACTGCTTCTCTTTCTTCTCTTGGGCAGAGAGGAAATCAAAAATTTGGAAGGAGGGTTCTGTGAAAAATCTATGTGAAAGTAATTCCTTCTCCAATGAATGGGCAATCCAAAAGTTTTTGCCAGATTTTGCAAAATGCTCAATGGAGCATCAAACATAGGTTCAAAGGGAGCCCCCTGGAGCGCCGATAATACCAGATTCAAGTCCCACCCCGGTAAAATAGACTTGCGCGGTGGTCGGATATGAATGACTCCCTGAAAAAAGGTTTTAATGAGCCTATTGCTAGCGATAGACTTCTGGAAAAAAATAGATAAGGCCGATACATGCCCCTTTAGGGTGCTTAATTGTAGGCCCATTTCTAAGCCATCGTGTAGAAATTCCAAAATCCTAGAAACCAAATACTTTCTGCATGAATATTTCCTAGCCTCACACCAGGAAATGAACGCCCGCCAGACCCTGTAGTAAATCTTGGCAGATGTCTTCTTCTGGGCCTGAATCATGGTAAGAATAACCTTGGGCGATAAACCTCTCTCTGCTAAGATCGAGGTCTCAATAGCCAGGCCATCAAAACCAGCATCTGTAAATTCGGGTGCCGAAGCGCCCCCTGTGTGAGAAGGTCTGGATCATCTGGCAGGCGCCAATGGTCTACCGACATCCTTGCTATGTCTGAGAACCAATTTCTCCTTGGCCAGCGAGGAGCCACCAGAATGTTTGGTACCCCCTCCTGAGCTATCTTTCTTAGTACACGACCCAGGAGCGGAAGCGGGGGAAAAACATACAGGAGCTTTAACCTTGCCCAAGAGGTTGACAGGGCGTCCGTTGCTATGGCCAGAGGGTCCCTTGATAGGGACATGAACTTCGGCCGTTTGTGATTGTGTCTGGATGCAAAAAGATCTACTTTCGGACAACCCCAGCGAAGGCAAAGAGCATGAAAGATCTTCTGACTGAGGGACCATTCTCCGCGACACAGCGACCTCCTGCTCAAAGCGTCTGCCTCCTGGTTTTCCACCCCCGGGATGTAAACTGCCGAGATGCAGGGAACATTCTCCTCTGCCCAAGTCAGAATCCGGCTTACTTCCTCTAGGGCACTCCTGCTCCGAGTACCCCCGATGATTGATATAGGCTACCGCTGTCCGATTGTCCAGCTGGACCTGGACAGCCTGCCCCTTTAACCTGGGAGTCTGAAGCACTAGCCAGATTGCTCTTAATTCCAATATATTTATGGGAAGCTGATTCTCCTTCGGCCCCCACTGTCCCTGGATCTTCTGGGTCTGCCAGATGCCCCCCCCAGCCTGTGAGACTGGCATCTGTGGAAACGATTTGCCACTGAGGTATCCGAAAATATCTGCCTACAGACAAATGAAGAGGGTCCAACCACCACAGGAGAAATTGCCTGGCCAAGGGCGTTAGAACAAAGACTTGATCCAGCGACTGCAGGGCTCGATCCCAGCTTGCCAACAGATTCAACTGAAGAGGCCTCATGTGAAACTGGGCAAAAGGCACGACCTCAAAGCAGGCCACCATAAGGCCTACTAGTTTCATCCCCAACCGAATGATCGGCTGCCGGCAGGCCAGTAAGGCCTCTATTTGATTCCGAATTAGCAGAGCCTTCTGCTCTGGTAGAAACACCTTGACCTGAACTGTGTCCTTCCTAAGAAATTCCTTACTGGCGCCGGAGTGATATGGGACTTTGGAGGAGTTCGGCTGGGTGATCAATTATCCGGAGTTGATAGGACCGTCTGCGTGTCCTTTATGATCTGCTGAAGAGACCCAGCCGAAATCAAGAGATCGTCCAAGTATGGAGAGATGCATATCCCCTGGCTTCTCAAAAAGGCATGGGATCTGCCAAGACCTTGGTAAATACCCTTGGAGCCAAGGATATGCCGAATGGAAGTGCCACAAACTGGAAATGCTGGCCTTCCAGGGCAAACCTCAAGAATTTCTGATGCCCTGGAAAAATCGGAACATGAAGATATGCGTCCCTTATGTCTATTGTAGTCATAAGATCTCCTGATTGAATCGATCTTACCGCTGACCTCAGTCTCCATACGGAAATGTTTCACCCGGATATACTCGTTGAGACCCTTTAAGTCTAAGGACGAACCGACCCGTCCTTTTTGGGAATTGTGAACAATTGGAGTAAAACCCCCTTCCTCCTGAAAGGGTACCTGACAAATTACCCCTTTTTGAAGAAGATGCTGAACAGAGGCTCTCAGAGCATCTGCCCTTGACTGGTTCCGGGATGCCCCTGACCAAAGGAACCTTGCGGGCAGTCTGGCTGCAAACTCGATCTTGTAGCCTGGTGACACCACCTCTCGGATCCAAAGATCCGCCACGTGGCGTCTCCAGATAGGAGCAAATTGCAAGAGCCGTCCCCCCACCCGCTCGGGTGAGGGCGCCCCCTCATGCTGGAGTGGGCTTGGCTGGAGGTTTAGGCCTACTTCTCCAGGCCCCTCCAGAAATCCCTACGGAAGCATGAAAAGAAGGCGCCTCTACCGCTCCGAAAGGGCCGATATGATGTAGACCTCTGAAAAGGCCGAGTCACCCTCTTCCTCTGAGGAAGTTTGCCATCCTTGACCATATGGTCCAGCCGCTCTCCAAAGAGTCTGCCCCCTAAAAAAGGAAGATCTGTAACAGCTTTCTTAGCGGCGGCATCCGCCGACCATTGTCTTAGCCATAACGACGCAAGGCCACAAGAAGAGCAGAAGTTCTAGCAGATAGCCTGACCGCATCATCCATAGCAGTGATCGCAAAAGAATTAAAGTCCAAACAAGCTCTAAAATCTTTGGACTCCTGAGTATGTCTGCAAGACCTAGCCCTGGCCAAAATCTTCTTCACATTATTCCTTGAAGCCAAAGACACAATAGCCGTGGCACAAACAGGGCGTAGAAAGGAACCTACCAGTTCTAGTAGCAGATGGCATGATAGAAGTATTAGACAAGCCTGATACTGGAGAATCCACCTCGGGTGGAAAAGACCAAAGCTTAATCATATCCACCGGAAAGGGATACCTAGCGTCTAGGATCCTAGGAACAGCCGGTAACTTGTTAGGATTTTCCCACTCCTTTAACACCATTCTAGAAAAATGCGGCTGTTCCCGGAAAAACCTGCCTTTGCCTTACTGGCTTAAATAGGTCATCCTTCCCTCTTTTTGCCACCTCAGGAGGGGCAATATTCAAAGTCTCAAAAACTGATGAAAGTAAACATTCTGTTTCATCTGAGAGAAGGGGATCCTCGTCAGAAGAAAATAAAATAGAATTACTATCCTCCTCACCAGAGTGTAACTCGCCCTCTGAGAGCTGCTCATCTATATACTATTCCTCCTCCTCAGACCCAAAAAGAGGCAAATAAATCTTTTTCCTCAGAAACAGGTTCCAAATGCCTCCTCTTACAGGTGGCTATTTTAGGAATGACCAAGGATAACTGTCTCTCTAAGTTATCCAACCTGTGCGCCACATCTGCCTGTGCCTCGCTGCCTTCCCCCTCTCCGGGGGATGTAAGAGACGGCTGAGCCGCCGCACTCCCCAAAGCAATAGCTGCGCTAGAGACCTGAGCCGCCGCTCTATTATGGTCTAATCCAATTCTTATGGCACAAGCAGAACACACTGTGCTAAAACTACTCAAGGGATCCTGCTTACCTAAGGGGCAGAGCCCGCCCTGCTCAAGTGGGATGCCCGAATCACTATCCCCTGATGCCTGCCTCATGGTGTTTTTGTTTCTCTTCTTTTTTTTTTTTCTAAAATTGGAAACCTAAGACTTAAGGCCTTAAGCCTAAGCCAATCCCAAGGGGACTGGGAGGAACCACAACCCTTTTTATCCTTCTTTCAATATCTAAAAATAAACAGGAGAAAAAAATCCTATTAGAAAGAAACAATGTCATTTCCCCTTTAAAGCATAAAAAACCTACTTTAATATCAATAACTATCTAATAAATGTGTAGCATAAAATAGATATAAAAATAATAATAGTATAATAATATAATAATAATATAAAATAATATCATAAAAATATATATAATAAAATATCTACTAGCATCGACGTCCACTTACCCCAGCAGCCCTTCACACAATAGCCTAGGCAAAGAACACATAACCAAACGGCGATCCACCGGATCATGATTGATCCCCCAGACCGCGCACCCAGCAGCCCTTCACACAATAGCCTAGGCAAAGAACCCATAACAACCAAACGGCGATCCACCGGATCATGATTGATCCCCCAGACTGCGCACACAGCAAGGCCATGATTTTCCTATTTTTTTTAATTTTTTTATTAAGCCCCAATAGCCTGGACCCCTAGTGAGGACAGCGGGCCGGCCCGCAATGGCCACCGCCGCAGCGGCTGCACTGCCCCAGCCGGGGCTGCTGACACCTCCAGCGAGGTAACCTGCAGAGCGAGCGTGGACACAACCTCCCTCCAGCCGGAGAGAGAGATACTGAGAATGCGACCTCGTGCTTCCGCAATTAAGCTCCGCACCCACGTGACGTCAGACCACGCCCCTTAAAGGCGCGATCTTTGAAATCGAAAAAAACAGAAAAACATTTTTTTTTCTCAAAAAAACAACCTAACATGAACCAGGAAGAAGGATGGGTTGAATAAAAATGAAAATAAAAAGGTTACTCAGCAGATACACCAGAATAAACCTGCGGCTGACGTGCTTTCTAAGAAGCCTGCAGCCCAGAGCACACAGAGCTCTGTAAGCGCCCCAAGACCCTGGCGCTTCCACCTTACCTCACAAACCCCAAAAAAGCCAGACCCTGTGGGAGGTACAGTTGGGTCTAGGGGATCTGTGGAAATAAGGCTACGCAGGAAGCCGACAGTGTGCCTTCCCCCTTTTGCTGCCAATCCTTGAGAGCGAATCCTGAACAACCTTCACAGTCACTTGCAACTGCAAGAATGAAACTGATCTTAGTTAGGAGGCAGCTGCTACTTATGGGGCCAGGAGGGCCACACCTTTTTTGTCTTGCAGTCGCATCCAATCGGCAAGGAGATAATCCCAAGTGTAAGGAGGGTCTGGAATGGATTGGAAGAAAAATTCTGCTTACCCCCCTTTGATCATAATCAAAGAATGGGATCTGGCCTAAAATCCCATAGGGTATCCCGGGTCCCAGGCATAGGAAAAACCTTCAGGACTGAGAAATGGACCCCCCTGCAAAATCAGGCCCATAGCACCGGAAAATACCTAAACCTACCGGTCCAGGAGCTAGTGGTCTGGCTCCTACCTCACAGAGGAACACAAAAACAACTGGGGAAGAGTAGGAAGAGTCAAGAATTTATTTGGCTGGTGGTCACGTGTTCCCCTTGGTGGAAGGAGCCAGGAGGTCTCAGGCGTATGCTGCCGAAGGATGTTTTGAGAAAAATATAATTCTGTGATTCTCACCTGTAGAATTGTTTTCTCCCTTTCCACTCCAGGGTGGCAGGAAGTCATAAACAAATGGGTTAACTCTTGTCCGAAGACAAAAGGTGTGGTTCCTCCCGGCTGCTCTCCGCAATTCATTCATTTAAAAGCCACCCGGCAGGATAAGGCATCCCAAGAAGCCCTACATCTTTGTTGGAGACCAAGGAGAGACGACATAAGCTCCCCTCTTCCTCTCTATATTCTTTTTTTTTATGTTGATCAACTATTTACATATATATAAGCTCCACTATGACTATGGCATCTGAGGAATGGATATAGTAGTCTAGCAGACAGGGAGGGCCCGTCGTCCTGGAGTGGAAGAAGAGAGAAAACAATTCTACAAGTGAGAATCACAGAATTGTATTTTCTCTCATATTCCAATCTAGGGCATCAGGCATCAAGTCAGAAACGAATGGGACCTTCAAAAGCAGCACCCTTACTTCAGGATGGGATCCCAGGTGTTAACCTTATTCCTTTAAATGAGGAGTAAGTAATTCCAAAAATGTAATCTTAACTGAAGAGTTTACTACTGTTAGAGCGGTGAGGCTCTAGCATCTACTTTATAAAATTTGGTAAAACTATGAACTGAAGACCAAGTAGCAGCCTTGCATACCTGCTCCACCGAAGCCTGGTGCTGAAAAACCCAGGAAATTAAATCGTGTAGAATGACCCGGAACCCGAAAAGGAGGATTCTTCTCCTTGGCGGTATAGGCCTTTATCACTGCTTGTCTAATCCATCGGCTGATGGTAGACTTAGCTGGTGGTAGACCTTTCCCTGGCCCCTCAAATATAATAAGGAGTCTGACTGTGTAGCAGAGATATATTTCAGTGCTCTCACTACATCAAGGGAGTGAAGGACCCCCTCCTTATGGCTGACCAGAGCAGGCCATAAGGAGGTCCTGTAAAAGATTGTACAGAGGTTATATGTGCCAAAGTTTGAGAGCCACAGTCTAGCAAACCCAGCTGAACTAACAGTGGAAATGGTCAACGCTTGCTTTTTACTTACTGCTTCAAAATATAGGTTTGCAGTGGGAGATGCCTCGACTTGTACAGCTACAAATGTGTTAACAATTGTTCCCTTCGTGGTGACTTTGATTTTAGGACTGGCACGGCTCCACACTTTAACAACAGGGCTCTGCATTGGAAGGTCTTGCAGGATCTGGTGATAGAATAAACAACATGGACAGGTAAGTTAATATTACATTCATGTCTGATAACACCATTATCTCTGAATAGGAAGTATTCTGCACTACAAATGTCAGATAGATAAAGTAATAAAAAGCAATCGTGATTCACATTATCAAGGGCAATCAACACCAGAATTGGAAAGGATAAATGTTGAAGGGTTTAAAGACCAGAGCCAGAGAGGTCTACAAATGACCATATTGTTTTATTGCACAGATCAGAGCAGATAGCACTCTATTGTGATCCTGGTATGCAAAGACATTGATTCCACCATGACTTATCAACCTTCTATCTTCCCTTGCCTCCTGGGCAGAAAAGGGTGTCTACCAATACATTTGTGGTACCTCTGTAACTGGGAGAATTGGGGCTTTTACACGCAATAGATTTTATTTAAAAAATTACATTTTTTATTACAGACTCTGCTGAAAAAAAAAACAATATATAATTTTCCTGGGAAATCCCTTCAAAAATCACAGTTGAATATGTGTAGCGCAAAATAGTGAAAAATGTAGGTAGGCTGGTACTTAAAGGGTTAACCCATTCTGCTGAAGGATCACAGTCGTGTGTTCTAGTAGCAAAAAGGTTAATGGTCAGGTTCTCACCTATATAGGTCATTAGGCTGCTTAGACTTAGCCAAATGTTCTGTGACATTGGAAGAATTGTGGGACTTGTAGTCTATTGTTTTTACTCAAGGCCATAAACACCACTCCCACTGTAGCGAAACAAGAGTCGCAGGAATATGAGAATCATGGGAGCAGCATGCTGATCATTAAAATCACGGGGCCAGGGGGCACACTCCTAACACAAATTATTATTTTACATTCCAGAATACCAAAACAATGAGGCAAAACACCAGAAACCTGACAAAAATTTTGAAAAAGCAATATATAATTTACCTAGAAATTCCGGCAAAAACCATAGTTAAACATATATAGTGAAAAATGTTTAAAAATAGCTTGGCAACAGCGGGGCAACTGATAAATCCTCTAGGTAGGCTGGCAGTTAAGAGCTAAACGTTTTTAAAATGTTTGCATGACGATAAAAATAATAAGAAACCACTCTCGTTGAGTGTGCAGCTATATATATGGAGGAGGAGTATCCATGCAAGTGTAGGCCACGGAAATAACCTGTCTGATCCATCAGGTGATGGCAGCTATACCTCGATTCTTCCACCAAAGGATATAAACAATCTTTTGGACTTGCACCAGTCGTGTATTTGTTCTAGGTAACAAATCAGACATTTGAGTATATCTAGGTTGTGGTCTTCTCCCTGTTAGAGAAAGAGGAAAGGACAGTGTCCTGAGATCTGTGGAAGGTAGAGGCTATTTTAAAATAGCCCTGTCTGGGAGAATAGAACATAAAGGTTCTCTAATAAGGCCTGAATGTCTCCTAGCCAAGGTAAGAGCTAGGAGGAAGGCCATTTTCAACAAGATAATCTTGTCTGAAGCCTCCGATAGGGGTTCAAATGCAGATTTGTTAAGACTCTTCAGGACCAAGGTTCCATGTAGGAAATCTGCTAAGGACCATCGGCTTTTTAATAGGGAAGGATGTGAAAAATCTGTTCACCAAGCAGTTTTTTTCTTAATCTTATGTCTAGTAAGACTGATATGGTGAAACTTGAGTTTTTAACACTCACTGCTAAACCAAGTTCAAACCCTTCTTGTAAGAATTCCAGGGCTGAGGACACCAGATTTATTTTTAGACTGTTCATCCCACAAAATGTATAACATTTTTGTCCTCACCTTGAGGTAGATTTTTCTCATGGTTTCTCTTCTGCTTTCTATGAGGGTATAAAATAATTTGGGGGCTAACCCCTTGCATTTTAGGATTTCCCTCTCAGAATCCATGCTGTCAGACTTAGATTTTGAGGTTTGGATAGACGACCGACCCCTGGGATATCAGATCTGGAACTTGAGGGAGTTTCCACAATTCCTCGAGTGACATACTTGCTAATGCGGAGAACCAGCTTTTTTTGGGACACGCTGGGGCAATTAGTATCACCCTCGACTTTTCTCTCGCTATTTTCCTTAGAACTTGAGGGAGAAGGTGAATTAGGAGGTAGGCATAGGTTAACGTAATGTACTATGTCTGACCTAGGACGTTCACCCCCAGAACTTCGGCCCCACAGAGAGAAGAACTGAGGGCATTTGGTGTTTCCAGTGTTGGCAAATAGGTCAATATCTGGTAACCTCCACCTCAGGGTGATCTGAAAGAAGTAACTCTTCTTGAGAGAGATTGAGAGAGTTGTGCTCTGCTCAAGAAGTCTGCCACAGAGTTCAGAGTCTGCTTTAGGCGGACCGCCGTGATGGACCTTAGATTGGACTGAAGGGGTGACAGAAACAAAACAGCGGCTTGAAGTGAGAGAGGCCTTTAGTTCCTGAAATTTTGTTTTAGAGATTTGTTTATTAGTTCCCTGGATCATTGACCCTGAGTGTAAAGGGAATCTAGGTGCGCTCCCAACCACATACACTGGCATCTGTTGTGATGATCAAAGGTTTGACTGTCCTCCTGAAGATTTAGAGGATTCAACTACCAACGTAGACTCTCCCTTACTTCTCCTGTGAGGGTAACTAAGGAGTCTAGTGATTCTGGGTTGCAGTCCCAATTTCGCAAGAGGAAGGCTTGAAGAAGCGTGGTATGTAGTTGTACCCAAGTGACAGCTGGAATAGTAGATGTGAAGATGTCAACTCTCATAATTACTCAGAGATATTCCTTTTGTCCATTTGTCTAAGGGTAGCAAAATGTCCTGGTTGACACTGTTCAGAAGGAACCCCAGAAATATGCAAGTCTGTAAGGGGACAAGGAAAGACTTCTCTGTGTTTATCAGCCAGCCCAGGTGAGGATGAGGTAAGGAGAGGGTTACTTGTTCTGTACTAGGCCTGGTACAGAGTTGCTAGTCAGTACGAGGTCATCTAGGTATGGGATAATGGAAATACCCTGTGACCTGGGTGAGGATCTTTGTAAAGTTCCTTGGTGACAAGGAGATTCCAAATTGTATTGGAAGTGCCAGGTCTCGTTTTCCAAACAGATTGCAAACCTCAGGAATCTGTGGGGAAAATAAAACTCCTTGGTAATCTTTCTGATAACAGTATTTCTAGGCTGGCAGGACTAAAAGATATTTTTGCATGATGTAGAAAAAATTGTTGCCGGTAAGTCTAATGGGGATAATTTTTATCAAGTCCTTCAGGAGAGCCACCTCAGAGAAGGCTCCTTCCCCTGGAGAGGAAAGACACAAACTGGGACAAGTTTAAAAGCCCCCACCCCTTCAGTATATTAACAAGTAACCCAGGAAAACCTAAGAACCATACAGGAAGGGTAGCTAGGGCTGTCCTGAAGGACTCATAGAAATACCTTTACCGGTAATACTAAACAGGGATTTTCTCCCTTTGACCTTCAGGACAGCCACCTGAGGAGATAAACTACTATGAATTAAGGAAAAAAAAGGGGGGAAGGGTATAGAATCCGCACTGGCCCAATAAAAATAAACTCTATCAACTTTTCTGATCACAACAACCCAGTGTGCACAAAAATGGGGGCAGCCACACAACATGTGAAACTGTCAAGAATACTAGAAAAAGGAGCCCCACATCTCCTAATGCCACCCTACCAAAAATAGGCACCACTGTTTGAGAATTTTATAAAAATCCAATTTTTATTATAGACATTAGCTCTATACTAAATAGACAAAAACATAACACACACATAGAAATCAATGACAGAAATGAGGGAGGGGGAGGAGGTGAGACTTACTGGTCCCCACTATTTGTATGGTCATGTCAGCATATTACAAAAATTACCACCCCATACACAACCCAATCTAATGATTATAAAGTGCAACGTGCTTACTCAATTGATAACATATAATATTAACAATAAACACCTATAAAATATATATATAACTAGCCAATAATCACAAGTGTATATCAAACCCAGTGGCGCTACTGCAGCGCATTTTCTATAAACAATAAATTCCAATACAGAGGACCCGCCAGGTACAAACGATACAAGTGTAAATGCAATAATAAAAAATCTCTCACATGACCAGGGACAGGACACCCACCCTCCCAGGCGTCTACGCGTTACGTGACGACACTCCGCGTCACTTCCTCAGGACAAAATGTCCCTGGTCATGTGAGAGATTTTTTATTATTGCATTTACACTTGTATCGTTTGTACCTGCCGGGTCCTCTGTATTGGGATTCATTGTTTATAGAAAATGCGCTGCAGTAGCGCCACTGGGTTTGATATACACTTGTGATTATTGGCTAGTTATATATATATTTTATAGGTGTTTATTGTTAATATTATATGTTATCAATTGAGTAAGCATGTGGCACTTTATAATCATTAGATTGGGTTGTGTATGGGGTGGTAATTTTTGTAATATGCTGACATGACCATACAAATAGTGGGGACCAGTAAGTCTCACCCCCTCCCCCTCCCTCATTTCTGTCATTGATTTCTATGTGTGTTTTATGTTTTTTAATATGTCTATTTAGTATAGAGCTAATGTCTATAATAAAAATTGGATTTTTATAAAATTCTCAAACAGTGGTGCCTATTTTTGGTAGGGTGGCATTAGGAGATGTGGGGCTCCTTTTTCTAGTATTCTTACTATGAATTAAGGGTGGGACACAGAATGAAGAACTCTTCTACCAAAAGATTGTTGAGAGTGAGACAAAAGAACAATCCGATAATGCCTAAGAAATGCACGATGGGAAGACCAAGTAGCTGCCTTACCGATTTCCTCTAAGGAAGCCCCGGATCTATTAGAGAACTATTTGTTGTGACCTGTGGACGGTAGAGGCGATCTTGGGTAGATAAAGTTGATCAGGCTTGAGAATGGCCCTATCCGGTAGCACTATACAAGGCATCCAATTTTGGGCATTTGAACCAGGAAGCACAGGCGGTCTCTTCAAATGGGAATTTACGCTTAATGGAGTTTGAGAGAAAAGGCTTTCTCTCAGGAAACTGCCATTCCGTTTTAATTAAATTAAACGAGGAATTAATAGGAAAATATTTTTTCTTTCTACCCCTGAGTTTATGATAAATCGTATTCTGAGCTAATAGACTCTGTTCATCTCTAGGGACATAAATGTCAAATAAGAGAGCTTATCTTATCTTATGTTATTCTTTAGACCTTTTGAGGTTCCTTCTTCCTCATGTCCTTCTCCTCCTCACTCATTTAGTGAATCCTCATCTGAGGAGACTACACCTTCACTCTTCTCGGATTCCTGACTCTAACTGGTAGCAGGGTAAGAGGGAGCAGGCTGATGTGGAGCATGAGAAGTGTGTTGCACCGTAGGGGCTGCCTGAGTATATGCTAGAGGAAAATTTTGTGTTGGAGGAAACGTGGCTACTGGGGGGCTGTCCTTGCTAACAGAGCCGCCTTGCATATTTCAAGGGTCGAAGTGATATCCATCTTCATGGAAACAACAGTCTCTATAATAAAAGAAGCTGCCTCACCCTCTATTTATTGTAAATGCAGTTTTGACAAAATGGTTTGTTCCAGTATTCCAGAAGGATAGCCTGACAACTTAGACGAAACATTTAGAATCCTGGCCCTTAATTCTAGGACTTATCTCCTTTCTTTCTTCTTAGGTTTGGGATTAGAAATACCAGGCTGAAAAAATGAGAAACATCATTAGCGATGAGTGAACTGAACCGATAAAACCTGATTTCAGGATTCGGCGGAAGGCGAACCTGGCGGTATTTCACAGGTACCACCCCACAGGTCAAGGCCAGCCAAGGAGAAGCAGAGAGACAGGGCCACATGTTCGCAGCTTAAGAGATCAGGGTAGCTGGGTCAATCAGGAGGCACAATTTCAGGAGATAGTCATGTGATGCACTGTCTATCCACTATTGTCGAGCTGGCAGAGAGAGCATTGCTCTTAGAGCAGGGACAGTTTAGGGCATTTTGAACCACACCATAGGAGAAAAGAATGGACAGAAAAGGAAGTGGGCACAGTGGGTTGTAGTTGGGTTGTAGTCCACCCTATAAAGTTTAAAAACTTTAAGTCATTTTTTTTATTTTTTTGGCCACATCTGTCTGGTTTAGCTGGCCCCTGTCACTGCTTTGGGTAACTTGGAGTACACAGTGCCTCTGCGTTTAAAGTGGACCAAAACCCAGGATTTTGACTACCCTGGGTTGTGGTCCTTGCCCCTGGGGCACCCTGATTGGGGATGCCCAGCTGTCCAATCCGCACTCTCGGATCCGCTCCCGGACCCTTGCGGATCCGAGCGCACTGGCGGCTGCAACCCCCGCTACCCTCTAACAGGAAGCGTGCCCGTGCCAGCCATTCAGATTCCCTGCTAAAGGAATAGCGGGTTTGCGGCCACTGCTCATGCATGAGCCGTTGGACCGGGAAAGAAGGTTGATTTTCTGGGCGACCTGGGGGTTTCATACAGTGGGGCATTCCGATTTTGGATGCCCTGGGGAAGGAAATAAAGCGGCCCTGGAATCTTATAGATTCCTGGCCTGATCTCCTTGGGTTTTGGTCCATAAAAAAATCAATCCTTTTCACCTGCCAAGGATTTTTTGGGGGCTGTTTGAAGTGTGCAGGCCCCATCTCTCTCTAAGTTGAGGTCCATGGTGCCTCTATGTTAAATACAGTTTAAAAAAGCAATCTTTTTCACCTGCCAAGGAATATTTTAGGGAACATCTATCTGTTTTAGGAAATACTAAGTAAAATGTCTGGGAAAGGACAGGGTAGAGGAAAAGACATCCCTGCAATTCCTTCTGCCACTAAGGATAAGGATGTTGGTGCCAATACCAACACTGTGGTCAGCAGCCATGTGCCCAGACCAGTAAAAGTAACACCAGACATTTGTCCAGGCCCAGATATAGTAATGGCAGCATCCATTTGCCCAGGCCACTTGTAGTAGCAGCGGCAGTAGTGTACACGGTAGTTGTAGTAGCATCAGCAAAGTGTTATTTTGGACAATGCATCCATTGTGGACTGGTTGACTCGCACATGTCGGGAGGAGAAAGACTCTGGCGCTGGGACTTTGAACCAGGTTTCAGTGGATTCTTCCTCCACTACAGCTGCAGGTCACAGTAAAACCATCTACCATCATCTCTCTCTTTACTGACATAGTCCTAGATGTGTGCCCTGGCTACGGCTAACTAGGAACTATGGCTCTACATAGGCACCTGGAGCAGCATCCCGAAGCTGCGTAGGACAATTGAAATGCCTTTCTTCAATTTCCAGGAAGCCAGTCCTGTTGCTAACCTCTAAAAATTGGATCATTTTTTAAGTGCTTGTCAGTTACTGCCACACAACAACCAGAAGCCTCCTTTCCCTCTTTGAGTCTGTAAGTACTGCTAATGCCACTACTACCACCAACAGCACCTCCGCTGCCACCCTCTGCTACTACCAGGCCTACACAACCACAGTTTAACCATGTGCTGCCCAAAATGGACACATTTTTCAAAGGCTTGTAAAAAGCATTTGTTTCATCTTTTTCAACTAAATTGTCAAGATGCCAATCCTACTGCTACTCCCATTTACATATGGGATCAATTTTTGAGGGCTCACTACACAACCACAGGTTTGCCCCCCGTGACATTTATGGACTTTGGTTGAGAATCATTCGAAATGCATCTGAGGGTTTCTTTACCAAAAATACATGGAAATAAAATCCCTTTCCTCAGCTCCAGGCAGGAACAGTCTTGATTACCTTTTTGAGGTAAAGTTCCTGGATGACTAGGGGGAAGGCGATTCTTTTCTTCGGATCCTGAGGGAGGCGGGTCACCAGGCATCTGTCTGGTGGAGGAGAAAGTAGCTCCAGACCATACCCCGGTGAGATGGTCTGAATCACAAAGGAGTTTGATCGGATTGACCTCCAGCCCCAGAAAAAAAGCCTGGCATCAGGGGGCGAGGGTTGCCAGCAGAGGAGGGGAATTACAAACTAATCTGAGCTTCCAGCCCCCTTATGCTGACACCAATGTTTCTTGGGCTCATCCTGCCTATTTTGAGGAAAAATGTGTTTTTGTTTAAAAAAACTCCTGAATCTTTACTCCTGAATCATTTGTTTTTGATAGGTGTAGCCTGGAGCAGTGACTCAAACATTAAATTACGTTCAATGGGAATGCTGCAGATCTTAGCCTTGGAGGCTAAATCTCCTTGCAAGGCTTTTAACCATATGGCCCTTTTGGCACTATTAAGAAGGGTTGTGGTTTTTGCCATAACCCTTACTGCCTCTGCTGAGGCATCTTCCAGAAATGAGACATCCTAAACATACTCGGTAGGGTATCCAACAGAGCCTGTTGGTGTTTGACTGTATGTACTCCTTTAAGTTATTGAGCCAGACCCCCAAGTTCCTAGCCACACAGTTGGATGCAAGAATGGGTTTAAAAGGCAAAAGCAGCCATATCCCAAGCCCTTTTAAGATAGCGTCTTGCAGGGTTCTAGTATCCTCAAAGCTGAGGTCTAATGCCCTTGAAACCTGGGCTAAGAATGCATCTAACTTTGGGCATTTGGACCAATGCTCGGAAATTAAATCTTTAAAAGGACAACTTTAGTTTAATGAATAATTTGTTTTTCTCTGGAACCTGCCATTCTTTTTTAATTAAATCTGAAAGCGAAGCATGGTTTGGGGAGGCCCTGCTGTGGATTTTGTGCCTGGGGAGACGGAGCTATAGAGGTACACGCCCTTGATAGCAAGGGAGGTCTGAAAATTTATAAGGTGGAGGCCATGTCAAACTTGACCCCACTGCATCAACAAGGAACGAGGTTGCCTCACCCCCCCAATTTTGTATCTATATATAGGCCCTGCAGAAGGGTCTGCTCCAGGATTTCACCAAAAGGGCCTGACAATTTAAAAAGAGTCTGGCAAGATTGATCTGGGGGTGGCATCCTTGTCCTTATCTTTCTCTTTTCCTTGTCTTTAACCTTATTGGCAGGACCAGGCTAGAGAGAGACAATGGATATCTAGGTTAACAATAAAAAACATAGAAAAGGGCTCACATGGTACGGAATAAATACATCTTACCAGCTTGTCTTGAGGCATCCTGTCTGCTGTGTTCCACATGCCCCTCTGCCAAGACAGCTTTACCGCTGCAGCCTGGATCCAACCAAGTCCGGAGGTCCCTCTGCTAGCGCGCTGCTCTGCTCCATGCAGCAGCACCAGTCAAGACTTGCTGTATGTGCTGTGAGTCCCTCACTCGAGACGCAGCACAGGAACACCAGGGCTAGTAGCGGGCAGAATCTCCTGGGACCTGACCCCCTCAGGATCTCCACACAGCAGACAGGTGAGGGGAAAGGCTCTCAAAGCCACAGGGTAACTACCCTCTGGAAGTATAGCCTGGAGCCGGCACACGCCCCCCAGGTGACTCCGGGGGAGGAAAAAAAATCAAACTGGAAAATGTGTGTCCCACAAGTTTCCTGGGGAGGAAACAAAAACTGAGGAATGGGAGGGGTTGGGGCTTTTACATTTCAATAGTTTTTATTGAAGAAATTAGCATTACACAAAATACACAAATATTTTGTTCATGGACACAGCTTTAACATCGTGCTATACCGACCACGCTAGCATTATATACACAGTCTGACCACTGTAAGGCTCCCGGAGAGAACATCTATCTTCCAGAATGTGCCACAATTATTTTAGGATATGCTTTATAAGGCCCAACTGAGTCTTGGAGCAGCCCAGGGGTTTCAGATTGAGTAAGACAAGATGCGCCGATGGGGTCAGCTGCAGACCGGTGGACTTCTTTATAAAATAGTTTACTCTCATCCTGAATTGTTTAACCACCTTGCAATCCCACCAGATATGCATATATGACCCATTAAGATGGAAGCCCGTAAAACAATCTGAGGAATAGGTACCCTCTCTGGTACCAGATACCACCCAAAAAACAATACCTTGGCATGGACTTCTAATGCTCTAACATTTAAATTAACTGAAAATGAATACCTCCAAATAGCTCTCCAGTCACTCTCCGAAAGGGTCATTTTAAGAACAATCTCCCACTTTGGGGGTCATGCCCCAGCAACATTGCAGAGCTGCTTATACACAAGTGAAAACACCCCCTTCCCCAAGGGGTCATCTCCACACAGTCTCTCAAAAACCGAGGGCCTGAGGGGAGTGACATCTGCTTTGATTTTTGACTTACCATAATGTACACTTTGCAGGAAGAAAAAAAACTCACCATTCGGAATATCCCTAGAGTACCTCAAGCTAGTAAAGGTATTCATCCCACTTGGCGTGGACAGGTCTTTAATCCTTCATCAAGTTATGTGCCCTCCACCGAGAAAATGCCCCAGGATCCAACATGCCAGGGGGAAATTTTGAGTTGCCCAGCACGGATAACAGCGGACAATTTGGAGATGCTAGCTTCTCACGTGCCTTGTTCATCCTCCATACCCATAGCGAATTATTTAAAACAGGGTTTTGAATACCTTTATAAGCCGAGGGGAGCAACCATAACAAATTTGAAATATGAATCGGGAACAATAAGACTCCTCAATATCAACCCAGAGTGGCCTATCCCCTTCTGCATGAACCACAGCAAGCTGTGAAATCTGTCAGGCACAATACTGCAACAAATTAGGGCCCCCCATTGCTTAGCCCTATACTTTGTTGCTTGCTCTATACAAGGTTTCTGCTTACCCCATACAAACTTGTTCACATCAGACTGAAGACCCTTCAGGACAGCGTCTGGAATCACCACCGGAAGCACCCGAAAGAGATAAAGAAGCTTTACTGCAGCAATCCTTCCCAGCCACAAAATATTTAGCTTGATAACACAGACCGAAGGTTTTTAAACGTCATAGGATAGTTGGCCGCATAAAGAGAGCAATAGTCAGAAATCAAGTACAACTTGTGCGCAGTCGACTATGAGGGACTGCCCTGGCCGTCTCCAGACCTCGAGTTACCTACACTTTGAGATAAAGTGGTCTGGGGCTCAGCAGGCCTCTCCAGGGGCTCCTGGAGCTGAAAATAAAAACCTAAAATAAAAAAATGGCTGCAGACTATCTGTGGTTTCTTTAGAGAGGGGTGGAGGGGAAGGGGTGGGGTTTTAACCTCTGTTTAGTTTGGGTTTCCTCCCAGGGGGAGGGACCTCACTCCATGGGTTGTCCTTAAGGGCGAAAGGAGAAAATATAACTTCATTTGTTCTGTGGGTAGTCTTAACAGAGATAGGAGAGCTTATGTATCTGCGCATTTGACTACACCAAACTGTATTTTGTCATAAATATGTGTTGCCAGTAGGGTTAATATTTGTCTACAATCCCCAGGAGTCTCTATTTCAGCAAAAGCTTTCATTTAAGAATATTCTAGAGTTTGCTTTTTTATATATATTTTGTTTGGGGGGGGGGGGGGGGGTAAATGTTTATGTTGGTACCTGGGGTTAAAGTCCTTAAGGCTAAATGGGTTCAAAATGGAATCCTCTTTTTCTGGTTGTGTGTGTACATTACGGGCAAACATGGATTCTTAGCCATTTATTTTAGCCAAGCATTTATTGGCTTATTCATAACCTTACCTCCTTGATGATTTCTTGATGGGACTCTGTCTTATCATCCCTTAGGATATCCTAAACAGAGAAGAAGTCTGTTTTATTTATGAAACATGGACATGCCCCATTCATCACAAGCTTAAATAGAGGTGTAGAGCTAGGCATCAGGGTTCGATGGTATAGAGAGAATTGTAGAGGTGAAGAGCAGAGGGACAAGACATGAGAATGATGCAGCTAAGGGGACATAGGCAAACCAGTCATAAGAGGGGTGCAGAAATGGGCAGAAGGAAGCAAAACATGAATAGGTGGTTAAAGGAGAACTGTCACAACATTGTGTAATATTAAAAATCCATATAAACACGTTGGCTAATGAGAGAAGGGGTCACTTATACATCCAAACTGAATAAAACTCCCACCAAGCGTGTGGATTTCCTCTCCTTGTAGGAATAAAATCCAGGAGTGACAGGTTTAGTCTATCAGGGGTGACAGAGCCTTTCACCGCGGATATCCTTTTCCTTCAATTAAAATAAAGAAAACAAGCCTGGCTGGATATTTCTTAATGCCAATTGTATAAGTGATCCCTCCTCTGACCATCCAGCATATTTATATTTTTGTAATAATTGGTCCACTTTAAATGAGCACTATCGCTAAAAATGGTCTAACACCCAGGATTTTGACTATCCTGGGTTTTGGTCCACTTCCCAGGGGCACCCCGAGCGTGGGTGCCCCGCTGTGTGAAACCCCCCAGATCGCAAGTTACAACTCACCTCACCCCACTCCTACGGCACATGTGCGGCCGCTCGTCCAATCAGCGCGCTCGGAGCTGCTGTGGTATGCACGTCAATGAGACGTCTTACCGCAGCAGCTCCGAGCACGCTGACTGCCGCATCTCGCGCTTACTTCTAACAGGGAGCATGCGCCCTGCCAGAGAGAAGCGCGAGATGTGGCAGCGGCCTGCGTATGCGCCGTTGGACCGGCAATCAGGTAAGTGAGATGGGCATTAAAGTTCTGCAGTATCGGTGCATAGAGGTTGGCAGAAAGGTGAGAGAAGTAGGAGAGAGGCGTAAAGCTGGGTAGAGGGATTTGACCAGAGAAAAGATGGGCAGAGAGAAAAGAGACTAAGGAGACTGGTGCAGAGTTGGGTAAGGGATATAGCATAAGTTATGGGGGGATGGGCATAGAAGTGCTCCAGTATAAAGAGGGGTGTATAGGTTGGCGGACATGTGAGGGTATGCAGTATAGAAAGCAGTGTGGACAGGAACAGACGGTAATGAAGGAGGATATAGAGATGGACAGATGGATTTGACCAGCATAGAGATGAGGAAGCAAAAAAGGGGTTTAAGATGGACAGATTTAATCTATTGGTCCCAGCTTTATAGAGAGGAGGGTGCAGGGAAACAATGGTATGGAAGAAGAGTGAAGCTTTGAGAAAAAGAGTTGGGAGCAGGGGTAATGAAGGGGACATGAAGATTTTTTGCTAGCAGAGAAGACAATAAATAACTCTCATACAGAAACAGTTTGTTCAGTAAAGGATTCTCATCCATAGGATAACATAGCGATCAATTTTCAATTGTTTGGAACTCAGGCTCTCGGATCTAGTACTGACTTACGGACATTGAAAAGTGTGGCATATAATGCATATAATGTTAAGTATGCAGTGTAGTTGATTGTATGTTGAGATTTTGCATTTACAATGTGGACAGTCATAAAAAAGCATTTCAATACATGTGATTGTGATGAATGTGTAACACAGGTAGGGCAGGTAATAACTGAAAGTTGATGACGTCTAGTGAACGTTAGTTAGATTACGGTAGTTAGTGGAGACCCTCAGAGCCACAGAGCCTGATGGGCCATACTTTTCTAGTGAACAGCGAGTGATAGGTATCTGTAGCTAGATACCGGGAGTCCTTTACTAGTTAGAAGTTTGACCACAATATAAAACTCTAAACACCATCGAAAGTCCAGGTACTTCTCCAGAGGTCCCTAGGACAGCTGTCTTGCTTAGTGTCAGCCATTAGGAGTTAAGTCCTGGACCGGCTCATGGTCCGGGCACGTGCCTGTTAAAGTGGACCAACACTGAGTGATACAGATTATCTGTATATTGATTTAACCTCCTCCCCACGCCACCGAGCTCAAGCATTTGATTGTAATTATGCATGTTACTCATATTTTATGTGTATTTCCTGATTTTTAGAGCCTGTTGCTAAAAATAATCTGTTTCTGCCATTTTTTCCACCCGGAAGATGGGTTAGGCATGTGCAATGTGTTCTGACCTCTATGGCAGGGCAGGTACAGGGGCTCCTTCCTGCCAGCTGCTGCCGTTGCCATGACAATGCATATGTGTTGCAGACAGATCAGCTGCTGCTGTGGAGCGATGTTTCTCTATGGACGGCACTTGGTGTACTCAGCCAATCTCATACGCCTATGTGCAGTCAGTGCCGTCCATAGAGTCTGATTATTACTGGCCACTGCACAGAAACTCGGCAATCTCACAATCACTCTAGGAAGTGCTAGTCTTTCAACAGACAGACAGATGGACTGTGCGGAATCTGCGGCCCAGGAATGCAGAAGTGAAAAAGTCCCAGCTTCTATTTATTGGGCAAGTAAACTGGTACGAGACACAAAAGTAGCCAATTGAGCAGCACAGCGTGAGGTGATATTGCCACCAGATAGATATTATAGACTGTTGTTCGAAATTATCCTGGGTTTCAGTCCTACCCCCGGGGGCACCCCGATCGGGGTTGCCCGCTTTGAGAAACCCCCCATGACACGGAGACCAGCTCACCTTTTCCCGGTCCCACGGCACGTCTAAGAGCAGCGGCTCTGAGCGCCCCGATGGCCTTCCCTCTAACAGGGAGCATGCCCACACCACCCATTCACAAATGCAGGCACGCGCCCTGCTAGAGGGATAGCGGGATGCGGCCGCTGCTCTTAGACACACTGTGGAACTGGGAAATGAGGAAAGTTAATGGGCGACCTGGGGGTTTCATAGAGCAGGGCATTCTAATTTTGGATGCCCCGGGGGGGTTTGGTCCACTTTAAGTAACAATGATGGGACATGTATCAGAGCTTATATAAGGTACCAGCCTAGAACCACCCAGAAACTAAGCTAGTGCAAGAGGGAGAGACATCCAGAAGGCAGCTAAGGACCTGAGGACCCTAAGAGCTGAGACTAAACCAGACAACTGCCCAAATGAACTGTGAAGAATGCCAAAGCCTGGGTATCGGTGTCAAATTGTGCTGGGATAGTCCATAGTTTAAAGGGCAAACAGAAGTGGTGCTGCAGTGGGAGAAGTGTGCCCCACATGTGTTCTGTAAGAAGTGTACTGAAGTTGTACTGCTGATGTGGATGTGATATGGCTGCTAATAATGTAATGTAAACATGATATTGAGAGACTGGTTTGAGAGTGTATCTGTATTATTATTAAAGTGTGTTAGAGACTTTCTGTACCTAGCCCCCACAATCAGCACCTCAATCCACAAGTGCACCCACTGGACATCTCAGGGCCCAAGAGGAACCCACTCCCTGCTACCCTCCAGGCTAGGGTTTGCAACATGTGTGATCAATAAACCTTGATTTTATTTGATCTGTAATTAAAAGTTTATGTACACCCAGCCTAAGAAATGCAGTTATTCAGACTGAGCTCTGAAGTCACCTGTAATTCGGCCCCCGTCAGTGTCAGGACCAGCCTTCCATCAAGATGGTAGCCAAACACCAGATTGTCCAGAACCTGCTCAGAAAACCAAAAGTAGAGCATCCGATCATCTGTTAGCAAGGAAGGGGAATACATGGAGCTGTTATAGTACACATTGGTGTTCTTATATTCCAGGAGACCCTGTGGGGGGAAGAACAAATATATTAGGCGTTATCTGGTATAGGGAATAAAAGGTGGTTAGCACAAGATATACTATGTTTTTTCTGCTCAATTTTGGCACCTAAATTTGCTTTCGGCACAGGTACAGTCAGATTTCCATTGTCACTGTTCCACCTTTCAGCCCATGGTCATTAAGCAGCAGGCGACCACTTTGATAAGCAGTACAGAGTGCACAAAGATCAACAATGACAGCAATGAGGATTATCAGCAGGGGCTGGTTTAGAACAAACACCCATTTCCTACATGATGGGTCTGGGGCAACATTGTGTCTCGGAGGGGGGGCATCCAGATTGGTAGACCCCCTCCTGCGCATAGCCTCCTGCAGCACCCGTAATTCTTACCTGAACTTTATTCCCTTGGGTAAAACAAAAGGGGGGAAAAAAACACTTCAAAGTGTACCTAAACCTGCTCAAGTAAATTTGGCCAGTGACCCTCCCCATACTCCCTCTTTATGGTGTAGAACTAGAAACGGATATTTTCCCTTACCGAATCGTCCTGGAACACTGATTATTTTTGTCCTTCTCTGTAAGATGACAGGCAAACTGCTTTAGCAAAGCTGAATGTAGGGCAAGCCACTGATTGGAGGAAAGCCCATGCATGCTAAGTGGGGTCGCCAGTGAGGAGAGAACTATCTGAGTTCCAGAGGGCATGGCGAGAAAAAGAAGCACCAGGGTAGTGAAAATCTGGTGCTTGTCCCTCTTTAACTGCTTGGTGTGTGTGTGTGTGTGTGTGTGTGTGTGTGTGTGTGTGTGTGTGTGTGTGTACAGACGCTTACTATGATAAGAAGGAAAAGTCCAAGCAACAGCAATACCAAGGCAGCCAGCAGCTCACATAAAGCCTGTCCCATGTGCCTCCACTGCACGAGCAAGCCCTGCAAGCATGACCACTGGGAGAGCCAGGGGCGACCATGAGACCACATGTGGAGCGTGGTCATGGAGGAATGGAATAGAAAGCAGAGGCAGACCCTGGAGAGCTGCTAGAGTTTCTACAGTGCACTGTCCCTTCTCTGTCTCTTTAAAGTAGAGCAAATCTGGGGGATTTGACCTTCCCAGGTTTGTTCCATGCCCGCTGTGTGAACCCCCCCCCCAAAAAAAAGCTGGGATTTACTCACCTTTCCTTGGTCCAACAACGCATGCGCATGTTCTCGTCCAATAAGAGCCATTTGCCCTGACTATGTAATTGAGCAAACGACTATCATTGACTTCAATGGGGTGCACAAGCAGACGCATCCCCAGTGGCCGCTCCTACCTCAGGCTATCTGAATTGGTAGGATGGGAGCGCGAGGATGCAGGGGATGTGACAGCTTGAACTCCCCAATGAAAACAATGAGAGTAGTTTACAGAATGACTGATGCACTCCAGCTGGCTCTCATTGGACAACAGCCAGGGAAAGGTGAGTGAATACCTGTCGCCCAGTGGGTTCGCACATCAGGGCATCCCAGTTCAGGATGTCCCTGGGTAAGATCAGTGGCTAGCCCTGGAACCTTTCAAGGCCTGGCTGGGTTTTGCACCGCTTTAAGGGTGGAGACAAATACAAAAAAAATAACCAACCCCCCACCACTGTTCTGCTTTTAATGCTAAATCAGTTTTAGCACAAAAAAAGAATCTACTAATAAAAATCCACATATACATGCTATTAAGATGATGGGTGTCTTATACAGTCTGCACCAAAAATCCAGCCCAGCTTGTTTTTCTTTCATTTACTGGAAGGCAGAAGAATCAAGTCCGACTGGTTTGTGAAACATGCTATTCTGCTTCTACAGGCCTTGATTCAAAAGGAGTTCTAATAAATTCTCATTGTAGTAAAAAATACAAATTCATGAGAAAAAAGCCCAAGAATGTCACAGTTGCTGAATTACCAGCTAGGAAGAAAATGAAAAGTCAATGGCATTTTTTACTAGTTTAAAGGTCTCTACTTTTCTTAGGAGTAAAAAAGTGCCATTGACTTTCATTGTCTTCCTAGCTGGTGATTCAGCAACAGTGTCATTTTTGGGTTTTTGAATCAAGGCCCGAGTTTAGTTTACTTTAGTTCTTTTCCCCTAAGCTAACCCATGCTGGAAGACATATTGAGGGTGCAATATGCACTATCTAGAAGACTTATACAGGTTTTAATTATTTTACAATTTCAATAATTGATCTCCTTTATAAACCACTTTGAAATGAACACTGACCTTATGGTGAGACTCCATGTAGTTATTTTTGATGATGGGAAAGGATGTGATATCAATGTTTACTCCAATGTCTTCAAAGCTCAGAAAGTCCTCTGCAATAGGGTTAGAAAATCATCTTGTTGACAATGCTCAGGCTCAGTTATATCCCTTTCCCTTCTCTTGATCCTTATATTCCTATCTTTGCTATTCCTTATTCTTGGTTTAAAGAGGATCAAAACCCAAGCGGCCGGGGCGAATCCCTGTCCTGGGCGCATCCTGATTTGAGATGCCCCACAGTGTGAAGACACTGGTTTCCCATGTATATACACCTTGATCCTCGACCTCACAGTGCATACATGGTTCTCTGGGGACATCCCCACTCTGCACACTTGCTGTGCCTGCCATACCTGTATGTCTGAGGACAAGCCACAAAGGCCAGAAGGCGCAGGGATGCTGTAGATTGCTACAGAGTGCGGCAAAGTTTAGCCACAGCCATGGGATCAAGGATCGAGGTGAGTATATTTGGAAACCAGAGGTCTTCAAACTGCAGGGCATCAGGATGACCTCGGAAAATCTATTTAAGAGGCCAAGTCATTTATTTGAGTTTTGGTCCCCTTTAAGGCAGATCTACACACAAAAAGGAAGCCTGTAACGTTTGCTCACATTCTGCCCACTGGCTTGTTGTTCGTCCACCAGCTCAGCTTTAAAGATAGCAGCTATTTCCTTGGCAGCCAACAAAAAGTCTCAGTGGGCCCCTTTGCAGTGTTTAATGACAAAGTTGGTAGTAAACTGCATGTATGGTACACAACTTTCCACCATTGATGCTGCTCACCACTACCCTCCCAGGTATTTCAGTACTGAAAAAAATTCATTAACTGAAGTGGGCCTCTGCATCTGCCCAGATTTAGCAGGTGCTGAGGTGGCTCTACAACTAGGTGCAGGGATTTTTCCAGCTGAGGTAGGTCCTTGGGGCTGTACCCTTGGGGGAATAGTGGTGTTTCCCCTGGAAGACCAGGTAGGGAGTCCTAGTGGAGGGCTAGAGAGACTCTTGCCCCAGGCTAAACGCACTGAAATATCTCCTTGTCCAGGCTCTCTTTCGGGTGTGCTGTGGCTCCGGTGCAAGTTGTATCTTGGGGCACGTGTCCCAGGGCTCGGTGTGCACATGTGTGGGCTGGCTGAGCATCTGCTTGAGTAATTGCTTGAGTCGGGCGCCATCTTGAAATTTTGAGATCTCGCGAGATTTCGACGGCCGACATTTTGTTGGTGGGTTTATCTGTTTTTACAATGAGCCAGAGACTGCGGTGGTGTAAATGTATATTTATATAGATAATTTACAGAATTTTTAATCCTGGCTGATGAAAAGGAACTTTTTGCCCATATGGGGGATAAGTAGGTGGGCCATCCTAGGGAAGCTTAACCCTTTTTGGTTTGCTTCCTCTTTGTTGCCTGAGACAGGTAGGGACAGAGCTGGAGGGCATTTAAGGAGGCTCAGGTGGGGCTTTTCCTGTCACTCCAGAGACAACAGGCCACCTGCGTGGAGGAACATAAAATTGCCCTTCAGCCTGGTAAGACTCTGTGTTTATTAATTTATATATGCATAGAATTACTATGCTATTGATGACGTTTTGGACAAACAAAGTGTCTTGACCCCAAAGACCAAGGAGGATGAGTTGTATGATGGGTTAGAGGAAGTTCAGGGTAGATAGTTTTCAGTGCATAAAACTATCAAGGATATGATTAATTGGGAATGGCAATATCCTGATAAGAATTTTTTTTTGCCCAGGTCATTTAGGCAAATGTTCCCCTTCAGAGCGGAGGATGTTAAATCCTGGGACGATGCGCCTAAATTGGACATATCCGTCTCAAAGATATCCAGGCGCTCTGATCTACCTATGGAGGACACGGGTAGTTTGAAAGACTCCATGGATAGAAAAATGGAGTTGTCCCTTAAGAAAACCTGAAAGGCAGTTTCAGCCAACTTAATGACTGAGGTAGCCACGCCCTAGATGGCCAGGTCTATGCGAGTCTGGATGGCCAAAGTTAGAAAGAAGGTGCTAGAAGAGACAGATAGGCCAGATATATTGTCCAGTCTCACAGTAGTAGAGAAGGCAATTGATTTTGTGACGCCTCTGTGGAAGGGGTATACATTGCAGCCAAATCCACTGCCATGATGAATGCAGCTAGGAGAGTGGTATGGCTTAAACCTTGGTGAGGGAACCTGTTTACTAAGTTGTGTGGGTTGCCCGTTGAGGGGGATTTTCTGTCTGGTTCCCAATCGGACAATACTTTAGATAAAGCTTCTGACAAAAAGAAGGGTGTCCCTCTTTAACATTTACATTTAAAGAATTTTAATTCCCCAAAATTTTAAACCCAAGTGAAGTTTCCAAAGGAAATAAACTAGGGGGTTCATGTTCAACACCTCCAATAAGAAGTGAGGCAACAACCTCCAAGCAGTAATGCCATAGGGGGTCGGGGGGAGTCTCTGCAGACGCATGGGAGAAAAATCACAAACAACTGGCTTCTAGAGCTTATCAGTAGGATGCAAGATAAAGTTCCTGAGCACCACTTGGAAACATTTAGTGGTCACTCCTATGCAGCCTTCCCCCTTACTACAGTCAGCAGTTTTGGATCAGGTAAAGATGTTCGTGTTCCAAAAAATATTAGTTCTGTGAAGCAACAGGAAAAAACCAAAAGGTATTACTCCAGGATTTTCCAAGTCCAAAAACCAAATGGGTCTATAAGAATCATTATAGACCTAAAGTCCTTGAACAAATTCATAGCCTACAAGAAATTCAAAATGGAGACAACATTGTCTGCAATATAGCTATTAGAGAAAAACACTTGGATGGTGACACTTCATCTGAAGGACGCCTATTATCATGTACTGATCTGGACGGAGCATCAAAAATGTGTGTTGGGCATGGGCTAGGTTTAAGGATTTTCAAAGGGAAATCTTGTATAAATGGAATAGAGATCAGAAATGCCTTGAAGACATTATTTTTCCCCACAAATACTAAGTGGTCTATCTCGGTGGATGAACCTGGAGAATTTATGCAGAGGGGTCCCTTTGAGATCTGAACCCAAGGTGATCATCATGATGGATGCCGGATGAGACAAAGTGATCCAGGGAGTCTGGACTCTGCTGCAGTTCCCTGAAATTCGAGCTCTGGTGGGCTTGATGCCGAGTCGTTCGCTCTGAAGGAGATTGAAGAGATGTGCCAGAACAAGAATGTTTTCGTTGTGACCGACAATGTCACCATGCTCTCGCATATAATCAAGCAAGGTGGTACCCGGAGCACAAGTCAGGCGCGATTGGCAAAGGAGATTTTTTTTGTGGGAAGAAAGACACCTAATGTTCCTGAAGCAGTTCATCTGAAGGGGGAAAGAAAACGCTCAGGCAGGCTTTCTGAGCAGAAATGCCCAACAAGTGGGAGAGTGGTCCCTGAACGAGGGTGTTCTTCAGCAGATCGCCATGTTTTGGGGCATCCCTGAAATAGACTTGAGAAGGTCCAGATGTGGGGGATGCGCTGAGTCAAGATTGGGGAAAGGGAAAGCTTCTGTAAGCGTATCTTCTGCTATCCCTGATCCCCAAGGTTCTCCGCAAGACCAGGGAGCAGGCCTCGGTGATCCTAATAGCTCCAGACAGGCCACGGAGGGTATGGTATGGGATGAGGAAGATGGCACAAGATCGGGTGTGGGCATTAACGATGAAGAGCGACCTTCTACATCAGGCCTTGGTTTTTCACCCCCAAATTAAGGTTGATGGCATGGAACTTGAATGGCAATGGAGGTAGCCAGAGGAGTCCCTCCAGCAGTAGCTTTCACTTGGTTAGTGCAAAAAAGTCAAAACGTGATATATATTGGAAAATCTGGGGCACTATATATCAGGCAGGCCGGATATATAGAGAATACTGGAGTTTTTACAAGCTGGACTTCAGAAGGGCCTTAAGGTATCAACATTAAAAACCCACATAGCGGCCATCGGAAGTATGTACAATAACCATATTGCGCATAATGGCTTCATAAGGTTTTTCAGAGGGGCCTCAATATCATACCAATGAAAAGATTGAGGTGTGCCCCCTGGGACTTACCAATATTTCTCCAGTCGTTAATGAAAAGCCCTTATGAACCTATAGAAGATGTGACACTATATCTATATCTATCTATCTATCTTTCCTGCAAGACAGCATTTTTGTTGTTAACACGTCCACTAGGAGAGTGTGAGAAATGTAGGCATCGTCAACCTGACCGGGTTATTTTTCAGTTTATGAGGATCAGATTGATATGAAATTGGATCCACTTTAATTCCAAGTTCCATAGGGAACAGGAAATTGTTTTTCTTTTTTTTATTCTTTTCAGACAGACCTGGAAGATGTACTGGATGTTGAAGTATTTTCTTTGGATGTCAGGAGGTATATTCTATAGTATCAGTATTCTATAATATAACTGAGAAAGGGAGACATGATAATACTTTTTGTTTTATATACACCCTTAAAGTAATCTCTGATATATCTTACCTGTGTCATCACCTTGTAAGAGAATTACATAATTACACCTACCGGTGATGTTGTTTCTCTGTAACTCTCATGATGACATCATCCCTCCCCCCAAAATGGGATGAGCAAGTATGGGATATAGGAGATGTGACCATCTGGGATGTACTATGTTATTATATGGAGGATGAAGGGGTGGAGCACACATTTATATTCTTCTGGTTTTCCTGTCAGTTCTAGGGAATTCCATTATCACCTGTTGTCATCTCTTCTTCCTATTGTGCACATTCCTCCACCCAATTAATGTCCAGAACCCCTCCACCTCTCTAGCGTCCACTTTCCGTCTTCCTTCTCCCTCCATATTACCCCCTTCTCTACATTACCTCTTTTAACACATGCTTCTCCTTTTTTCCACATTCTCTCCATCAATCTTAATTTTTTCCACCTCATCTGCATCATCCTTGTTGCTCTCTTTTCCATCTTATGTCAGGCTTTTGTGTTCCTTCTTTTTTTGTTTTTATAGTCTTGCTCTAACCATCTTTCTGGCTCTCTCATTGCTCTTTTTTCCATGGGTCTTTGGCATTTTTCTATGGTACCTTTGTTTTTCTCGCTCTTTTTCCTTAATATATTCTTGCTCTAACCATCTCTGGCTCTCCCTCCTTCCTCTATCTCTCTTGCGCTTTCCTGTGTTCTCTTTCTCTTTATAATCACATTCCAGGGGTGTAACTTGAAGGGGTGCAGGGGGCCCAGAAGGCACCTTATTTATCAGATTTGTGCTCACTTGGCATAATTTTGCATAAGGAAGCATTGTTTGTCTTTGTCTTTGCTGTTTGAGTCTTTAGTTACCTAGCTGCAAGTCAGTTAAAAGACAGGTTACTGTATGAGCCAGGAAAGGGCCCCATTTAATGCTCGCATCAGGGCCCCATCACATTTACTTATGCCACTGTCACATTCCATCTTGCTTTCATTTTCACGTCCCTTTTTTCTCCCTTATCAACATTTCTTTCATCCCTTTAATTAGTCTCATTCCTTTCTAAGTGTGAAGAGGGGTGTGTGTGTGTGTGTGTGTGTGTGTGTGTGTGTGTGTGTGTGTCTGGGGGGGAAGGGGCACCATCCTGAAAGACCAGTGCTGCCCATAATCTACAGCTTGGTCACTTACGTGCTTTGTCCTGGATAAAGTCAGCCAGTATGTCAGCTACATTGTTGATTTCTTTACAAATCTGAAATATACAAAGTAAAACTGAGTCAAGGTAACAAAAAGTCAGAAATAACAAAAATTGGATACTGTAGCAAGTTTCCTTTCTTGAACCAAAAGGAGTGTGAGCACCAGCTTCTTTAGGCATCCAATCAGTGATAACATTCTGATTACAGACAGCACAAGGGGTTCGTAAGTTACACAACGCTTTGAAGACTTCTAGAAAAGCCTAAGAATCATCACTACTTACAGGCAAAATGAGATTTGGATTTGTATGAAATCTTAATGACAGACAGCAAATTAAAGCAGGTAATAATGGCCCAATGATAAAAATCTATATAAAATATGCAGGATGGAGGGGCTCACTTATACACCCAGCATCAAGAAATTTCCAGCCAGGCCTTTCTTTTTCTTTTTTTTTTATGGCAGAGAAAATCAGGGCAAGTTCTGCAAAAACAAATTAGTCCATACTCATTTTGGACCTGGTCTAGAGACCATTCTGCTTCCAACAGTCCGCTACTTAATTCAGACCTCCCTTCAGATGTATGGCTGACAAAGATAACAGGTTCTGTTCTGCCCAAAGCAGAATTTCCATTGCGGCTCTCTGTAAGAGGGGAGATCTTGCCCCCCCCCCCCCCAGACGATTCAAGTATATCATTGTCGTTGGGTTGTCTGTTATGATCTGAACGTGACAATTCCTAAGTTGTAACGATAAGGCGAACAAGGCTTCCTTTACCACTATCAACTCTCTTAGGTTTGACGATGACTGACTTTTGGACCATTTTCCCCGTGCAGTCAAGGACCCGCAATGGGCCCCCCAACACCATGAGGAGGCATCTGTTGTCACAATTTCCTCTTGGGATCTCTCCCAGTTAGATCGCTAAAAATTGCACAGCCAACACTTCAGCAAGCTCTTTATGAAATCGGAGATCTCTATCAAACTTTCCAGGGATTACAGAGAATTGTCCCAGGTGCTCGGGATATGCAGGTGCTGGTGCTGGAGAGTCATGGAATGTAGCTGACCCCACCTTACCACCAGGAAGGCTGAGGTCAAAAACCCCAAGACCCTCATAGCTTGATGCACCGGGGACGTTTGGAGCACAAAGATTGAACTGCTTCATGGAGGATCTTTATCTTCTGGGAAGGCAAGACAATATTCTGAAGGACCATATTGGTTTTGAAACCTAGATAAGTCATGACCTGTGACGGAACTAGACTGGACTTTTCTTAATTCAGAACCCACCCTAGTTGAAGCAACAAATCTCTTGTTACACATAGATCCTGAAGTACGTCTCCCGGTTTGGGGCAAAAAGTAGGAGATCTTCCAAATAAGCTATGGCCCCAATCCCGTTTTGCCTTAAATATGCCAGAGGTTCAGCTAGCTTTGAACAAAAAGGAACTCCCAGCTAAAGGGCATGGCACACAGGCGAATCTTAGAGCCATGGTTTCCACCAAAAAATCTTACGGATTCAGCTGTAGAGTCCGATAGAAAGAGGTAGATAAAAACAGAATAAGTAAAGCCTTTAAAATGTCATCATTATTAGTCTGCTTTAACAAACATAACTTAAGTTGCTGGAGCCAATCATTTAAATTCCATAGTGACTCAGGTAGAGGCCAGAATCAGTTTAAGAGAACAAGATTCTGCCTGCCAGGCTCTTTTTAAAAGGGAATCCACCCTCTTGTCAAACGGGTCCTTGTGGATGCCAAAATCCTCAAAGGCCAAATCCACTCCCTTAGAAACCTTAGCAAACGGTGCATCCAACTTGGGACACCTATCCCAACAGAGAGAATCCTCTTTAGAAAATGGATAGTGCCTCTTAGGAGCCCCTGATCTGAATAACTTCTTTACCGGGTCTCTTCAATCATTAAGGATAGCTTCTCTAACTAACTTGAATGGGAAATGACATAGGGGATTCCGGAACAAAGGTTACGGGTAAGACCCATCATGCTTAGATCTAGTGGTGACACGCCTATCTTCAATGCCCATGGAGAGATGTACCATATGTATAAGATAGGGTAAATCATCCGGGGGAAGAAATAAAACTAACAGAGTGGATGATCCTGACCCATGACTCTCATCCCCCTCGGAAAAAAGCACCGGAGTGCTCAGAGTCCTGCCCTCTAAAACAGAAAGTTGTCAAAGGGATGCCCCACTAAATCACTATGGCCAGCTGAATCCCGTGAGGTCTTTAAGTTCTCAAAGGAGGAAGAAATATGATCCTTCAGAACTTGCGCCATGTCTGTCATACTGGGCTGACATGCTTTACTCACAACTCTTTCAGAGGAAGAGGAGGAGGATCAAAAGTTACTGTAGCTTTAAACCATGACCCGAGAAGAAGAAAAAGGGACTTCCTGGGGCAGAGTTGGACCTCTTCTTTCCAGACTGAGAGAAGGACAGAGTATTTGGTGGACTTGGATGTGGATTGCTTTGATCCAATACATAATCTCCAATAGATGCCGACAAAGGGGCAGAGACTGGTAAAAACTCCTCTGACTCAATAAGGGGTTATGCTGAAGAATTCTTAGAAAAGCTGTTATCTGGTAAGTCTAACAGGCGCTTTCTCCAATCATCCTTCAGCATGACCCACTGAGAGGTTTAGGTGAGTAATCATACCTTAGGGGTGGGAAGCTGCAAGTAGTACCCTTCAGGCCCTGAAGGCCTGATATTTTACAGATAGTAGATCAAGTCTATAAGGCTTTGCAGGTCTCTTCCAAAGAGGAGTCCTCTCTGCCCAAGATGCTGACATTGCTCTCATTAAATAGGCAGACACCTCTGGGGGAGAGGCTCCACTAGATGAATCTGCTTGTGTAATAGTCTGTTTTAGCCATCTGGCTCTAGTGGACTTTGAGGCTGCTAAGCCTCTGTTTGTTGCACTGGAAGTTACTAAAAGTTGTTCTGCTATACGCCATTCTCTGGATCTTTCCAGATAAATGATCAGAGCTCTTTTAACATCTAGCAGTGAGAGATCCTCTTCTTTGCCTGCTCCTGTAGGCAATGTCAGAAGCACTAGACTTGTTAACGGTAGTTACTATCTTTGGCAAAAACAATGGATTAGGTATAGGGTATAGAATAGGGCTCATTCATCGATTAGACCTGCAGCTCGCTTACTTGCTTGGCAGAAGTAATGGGTAGCAGGAAACAAAATTTCAGGGATACCCACTTCTCTGGAACCCACTCTAGGGGTTCAAATGGGGGTTCTATTAGTCCTTGTAGTACAATTGACAAGTCCCATGTAGGAAAACCCTTAAAGCACGCTGGTCTTTTAGGAGTAACGGATTTGAAAAAACAATGAATTAGTTCATTCTGTCTCAATTTTTGTTTGAGGAAGACTGTGTCTTTAATGTACTTACGGATAGCCCTTTCTCGAATCTTTGCTGCAGGAATTTGTGGACCGTGGTTACCTAACTTTGTGTAAATACATCTAGTGGTTACTTTCGACTGGCCAGAAGAGTTTCAATCACTCTAGCTGAACAGCCCTTACTTTTTAGGATGGTACCTTCAAGATCTATGCTGTCAGTTGAAGTCACCAGGGGCCCTTTTTCACAATATTTCACCAAGCTCTTTTTGGTCAAAATGGAGCTATGAGGATAACGTTGATTTCTTCCCGTGCTATCTTCCGGATTACTTGTGGCAGAATTTTGCCAATTTCCAAAAAGGAAAGGCATAAGCAAGGTGAGACCTCTATGGATGAGCTAGAGCATCCACTGCTAACACACCCTCTCCCCTTGTCAGAGAATAAAATGTCTTGCACTTTGTATGACCTCATCTGTACATCTCTGCCTGCTATGACTGGCAGAAATTGAATCTTTGCCAGCTTGACCACCAGACGTTCTCTAAAATGGGACCTGGCTGCCAAGGACCTTGGCCACTTTCCCTGAACCAGGTGATAGTCCAAGTGGGCTTCCCAACCCCAGCTGCTTGCATCTGTTGTGATCACTACTGGGTTGGTTTGTCTCCATTCTCTTCCCTTTTCTAGTACTCCTGGATATGTCCACCCCTGAGGTCTTCTAGGACACTCTGTTGTAATTGGACAAGCCGATCTAGTGAGTCCTGTTGCTTGTCCGACTGTTCTAGAAGGAATTTCTGCAGTGTTCTCATGTGCAGTTGTTCCCATGGCACATCAGAAATTTCTAAGGTCATGAGACCCAGGTTTTTTTATGATCTCTTGTATGAAAAGCTGAGGGACCGTGACAGGTCTCTGGCACATAAGATCTTTCTTCCAGAAGAAAAGGTAGACAGGATCAGATCGGTCTATATTGAAACCCAGAAAACTGCATAGATGACTAGGTGTTAGGGTAGATTTTTCTAGATTGATCAACCACAGAAGGCTTTTCAGTAAGGACAGGGTCTTTTCTAGATCTTCTAGAAGTGATGCCCTTGACTTGTTTAGAAGGAGGAGGTCATCCAAATAAGGGATCACTATGACTCCTTGTTGTCTGAGGTATGCTATTGGTTCTGCTAGGATCTTTGTAAAGATCCGCGGGGATGAGGACAGACCGAATGGCAGTGCCCTGTACTGGCAATGAAAGGTTTCTTGGTCTGTCTGAACCGCAGACCTCAGATACTTGCGGTGTGATTTCAGAATGGGTATATGCAAGTAAGCGTCCTGTAAATCAGGACATCAGGGCATTCTATATGAGAATGTTCCTGACTGAGTAGATTGACTCCATTCTGAATTTCTTGTATTGAATGAACTTGTTCATTTTTTTCAGATTCAAAATCATTTGATATTTCCCTGATGGCTTCTGAACCAGAAAAACGTGAAAGTAGAATCCCCTTCCCAGGGAGGGTGGTGGGTCTGCTTCTATCATGTTTTTCTGTAGAAGTTCCTGAATAACTAGAGAGATGCTTCCCTTTTCTTGGGGTCCCTTGAGAGCTTGGTTACTAGGAAAGAGGAATGGGGAAGGGATGAAAATTCTAATAGATAGCCCTCTTCCAGTGTTTGTAGCACAAACTAATTTTGGGTGATTACTCTTCAGGAGGCTACGAACCAGGAGAGTCTGCCCCCTACTGGGTTTTTGTTGCCAGGACTGAGACTTAGGCCCCTCTGGGGGTTTGCAGAACAAACTACCCCTCTTTTGAGGCCTAGCCTGAGCCCAATGCTTCTTTTGGTCGTTTTGTCTAGGCCGAGTTAGACGCATCGCAGCCCTGCTTCTATTACTGGTGCTAAACCTCCTTCACCTAATAGGAATTTTTTTCCCCCACTTCATTTGACCTAGACAAGATAACATCTGACTCTTCTCCAAAGAGGACACTACCGTGAAAAGGGACCCCAGAGAGCGTAGCCTTAGAAACATTGTCTACTGACCAAGCCAAAGGGCTCTTCTAGCACAGGAAATTAAGGCTGCAACCTTCGCTGTAGCTCTGATGGCATTAGTGAGGTAGGAGAAGTTCTTCTGGTAGTTTGTCTGAATACACAGGGCCCCCTTCAGACTGGGCTTCCTCATCCAAGGAATCCTGTGAAGACAGATCCTCTTCGCTTACTTCTTCCACTTCTGAACTAAAAGCACTGGGAGTATTAACTGTAAGGGATACCACTGATTTATCTACCTGACCGAGGAGCAGGTGTGGTAGCAATGGATAACTCAGATTGCCTCAATGTGGGATGCCCAGAAATGTTCTCAATCTCTTTCCTCATTGCAAGGATCTCCCCAAGGAGGACCATCGAGTGTGCATCCTTTTTTGTCTTTCTACAATCCTGGACACAGAGGCTTCTGCCAAGTATCCAGAAGAATACTGCACTCTTCACAGCGTTTTGACTTTTTGGATGCCCTGAGCTTTACTTTAGTGGGCTCAGAGTACTTATCCTTGGCCTTAGGGGTTTCAGGCTAAGAGACATTAAGTGAACAAAACAGAATCCTTTAAATACACATACCTTTTTTAGCTGGATAAATAACTTTGATAAAAAAAAACTAAATCTCTATCTTACTGGCTTGTTCTGAAGGCTATCATTACCCAAACCTGTCTCTTTAATTCTGGGGTTGCTGCCTGCTGGGCTGCCTGACATCGCTGCAGCTGCAGGCTCCACGCTGCCACCCTCTGCTGCCTTGGGATGCGCTGGGATGGCCTCGCTGCTCCCTCTGCAGGGCTGCCCCTGAAGCTGTTCTGAGGGCTCACTGCTGCTGCTACCTTCTCTGCCCTTTGTTGCTCCCTTCCAACCTGGACGCCGAGACGGGCTGCCTTTCCACTTCCGGGTCGCCACATGTGCCAGCACCGTGACCGGAAGTGACGTTAGAGCGCCAGGCGACTGTTCTCAAGACTCCATCCACAAAATGTGAAAATTTGGAGGAAAAGTTACTTAAAAGTAAATAACAAGCGGAATCCCGACATCGCTGAACCAGAGTTCTGGTGAGGTCCCTAAAAGGTCGAGCACACCCGCAACTTAACTCAGTTTCCCAGGATTTCACAGGGACATCGCACAACTAGTGCTTAGTGTGTGGGAATTTCCCTGGCCGTCCAAAGACCTTGGGTGAACTCCACCCAGATTATTTCCAAGGGCACAGCGGGCTCCTCCACAACTCTGGAGTCTGAAAATAAAAAAAAAAATATCGGCTGAAGTCTAACTATACTCTATCACACTCGGTCCAGTGGTTCCTTAGGGAGGAAACACAAAAACTGAGGTGGGGAGGAAGGGGTGGGGCTTTTAACCTCTGTTCAGTTTGTGTTTCCTCTCAGGGGGTGAAGCCTCTCTATTTCCGTGGGTCATGCTGAAGGATGATTAGAAAAAAATCCTCCTTAGAAAAAAGCGTAGTAAAGGCTTACCCCCCTCCCCCCCTTGTATCCAGCTCAGGGAAAGGAGAATCTGGCCTATCCTCTGGGGGCATCCCAGGCCCCTGGCAGGCTGCCTCCAGAGCCGGGAAATGGGTCTGCTTTGCACACAATACCCACAGTGCCGGTGCTTGCCTAAACCCATCTGTTCAGGAGCTGGTGGTCTGGCTCCTGCCCAATGCAGGAACACAGACAACTGGAGGCTGGGAGGAGGAGCCAAAGCTTTATTAATTCCTGGTGGTCATGTGTTCCTACTTAGGGGCGGAGTAGGTTTGCACACTGTGGCTCTTTTCACAATATCAAACCAAACGTTCCCCAAACAGACGACCTCCCATAAAGGGAATTCCAGTCTTCAGAGCTCCCCTCCCTGCTAGAAGCGAGGCCGTGGGTCCCAACAAAATAAAAAAATCGAGAAGGTGGAAAGGAAACAGCCAAAGGGGAAATTTTCCCTCATGGTCCACCAGACACAAAACCTGCAGCTAGGTGTCCTTTCAGCAGGGATCTCCAAACCTTGGTGGTCACCTTCACAAAATGAAGTGACACCCTGTAGAACCTGCAGGACCCTGGGGCTACCCTTAATTTACCCCTGATCCAACGCGATCGCCCTAACCAACTCCAGGGGGAATAGGTGGTCCACCAGATCAGCTGGAACATAAGGGCCTGGAAGACAGACAGGGTTAAATCCCCCGCATCCTGAAAAAAAAAAAAAACTGTACAAGGAGAATTAAATGAATTTGAGGAAAAATAGATCCAAGCACATCCTTCGCAGTCCAGTCCAACTGCAAGAATGAAACTGGATTGTGTAGGGCAGCCGGTAGCATATATAATATATGGTTTGCACACTTGAGCCAGTCGCCGCCACCAGCCAATCTGATTTACCCAGCACACAGTCACCTGGCCCAGAAAACCCAATCACTCTTCAAGGATGTAGGAAGAAAAATAACTAGTATTGCTATAGAAGTAACATTTTGTTTTCTGTAGTTCTAGTGGTTTTAAACTGTGTCTGTATTTTTTACTAGAGTCAACTTTTTGATAGAAAAGTCAGCCAGTCACAGCTTCATCTGTGGATGGATGCACTGGTTTGCCAGAACAGGGCTTCTCAGCTAATGGACCTGGATGTAGCTTGCAACTATTTAGGGGCTGGTTTACTATATTTGTGGCTTTGCGTGACTTGTAGCTTCCCTGCGTTTACCGTGTGTACAGAGAGGGAAAAGCCCTTGCCATGTGGCGCTCAAGTTGAAGCGTCACACACCTGTGACAACTGACTTTAGGCAGGTTTTTTGCACCGCAACTTTCTGCAGACATTTAGTGGCATTTACTTTCATTTCAATGAACACTGGCAAACTGCTGCGGCAGAGTTGGTTTAGAAAATACATTACATCTTGCGGAAAACACACTTTTATAGTATACGTCGCCATGCGAGTTGTCTGAAAAGCTTAAAAACAAAAGCATAACAAAAAATATAAGAGTAATGTGAGAACCGTATCATTAGTTGTTTTTCTAATGCCAATTAACTATCTGACATTCAAGCTCAAAAATAAGTTAAAGATGACAAAACGACAATCTCGTGTCAAACAACATTGACTCCTATGGGATTTCACCGCTAAAAGCTGGTGGGTTATCCAACAAACATGGACATCACCAGGCAAACATGTGCACTTTGACTGGCCAGTGTTTGCATGAGTTTCTGCATTTCCAAACATTTAGTAAATGGACCAAAACCCAGGATTTTGACTATGCCCCACTGTCTGAAACCCCCAGATCGCCGAGTGCAACTCACCTCTTCCTGGTCCTACGGCGCATGCACAGTTGCTCGTCCAATCAGCACGCTGGTGGCCGCATACCCTGCTTCCCTCTAACAGGGAGCGTGCCCACACTGGCCATTAAAAAATGCCTGCTAGAGGGATAGTGGGGATGCGGCCGCGGCTCGCGCATGCTCAGTTGGACCGGGAAGCAAGGTAAGTGAATGGGGCAACATGGGGGGTTTCACACAGTGGGGCATCCTAATTTTGGATGCCTGGGGGAAAATCGATCGTCCAGGGAATCTTATAGATTGCCGGGCCAATCGCGCTGGGTTTTGTTCCACTTTAATGTATTATCCTGAGCGGTACTTGTATCTTGCTGTTGTCTCCTAACCAGGTACAGATGAATATCCATTTAACCTCCTTTGGAAATGCCTAAAATCAGATTGAATTTTCAGCACTGTATGCCCCTGCTTTGGACCTCGGGAGTGTGAGAAGGGGGGGGGGGCAATCGCCCTGGGTGCAAAGGCCGTTGGGAGCTCCTTTATCCCAGCCATCCTGTTTTCTGCAGTTGAGTCAGGGCCAATGTGAGTAGTTCAGGCCATAAGACAGGCCTCTCATCCCCCATATTGGGCTCAGTCATGGAGAGGGGGCACTAGCTGCTGCAAAGAAAGAGGCACAGCATGGCACATACCTGTATGGGACAGCAGCACCACCATAGGATGGGTGAGGAGGGGGCAAAATGTATTCCTTCCTGCACTAGAAACTGCCCTGAGTGTATGTTTTAGCTGGGGGTAAGGCAGTCTTTCGTACTGTGGGACATCACAATTGGTTCAATTTAAAAACGATACAAAGATTGGAATCCAGTCCCCCAGGTCAAAGGGCAAAGTAAAATCCAAATGTATTAAAATATACTGTATGGTTAAAAACATCTTCTGATGAAAAGCACTAAAAGATTCCCAACAATGCATCTTGGGGGAATTTATTTCTCCTCCTTAGTCATGTTGCTTTAAAAAAAAGAATAGGATAAGAAACTGTTTTAGGTCTGATCTAGTGGAAAATAGTCTTGCTCTTACCTGGCTTTTCAGCACAAGCTTCAGTGTAAATGAAATAAAGTCAGTGAAAAGCTGTTTGAACCACCCAGGTCTGAAAGATACAAAGCCAGTGCATATTATTTTATATTTATTTGGTTTATTTTGTTAATATTACATTAAGATTTTGTTAATGAAAATGTTTAAAGACCTGCATTTTTAATATACTCCTAGGTCAGTAGTAGAGGAAATGGAGGTTCTGGTCATGTTCCATCTTTAGTAATAAGCTAATTGGCCTATCAAACAGCTAGGAAAAGTTATCTACCAACATCCTCAAAGCTCTAGAGCAGAGATGCACAACTAGCAGCCTGGGGGCCACATGTGGCCTGCACTCAGGGGTGGAATCCTGGTAATCCGCTCCACCATGGGCCGGTTCCTGTGTGTCATGCTGGGCCACCCCGAGTCCGGCACTGTGTTCCGCGCATGAGCCAGGTGAAAGAAGGGCAGGTGATGGCCATCCAAGGGGATTTTTGGCAACCTGTGCTGCAACATATGACAGCCGTGCTGAAACACAGAGAAGAGCTTATGTTCCGGCCGCTTGCAGCTTCCCCAGCATCTAAAATTAATATATTTTAAGTTTAGTCACTTATTATTCTTTCCCCCACCGGACTGCAACTCTGTTCAGGACTCTAGTATCAGTGCGCCACAATCTTGAAGCATCACACATACTGAGGAGAGGAGAGCGATATAAAAGTACAAGGGGTATGGTTATAGATGCGCTTTGCACAGACAGAGCAGAGTTGAGGTCAGGGAATGGACAGCAATCCCAGAATGCACAGCGGCACAGTCAGAAGACACTTCCTGTATGCAGGGTGCCTGATGCTCCATGAGCCACCATCTTGGATGTTTAAAGGCTCATAACATGCAGTAGATGAAGGCAGGATGATTTTTAATGTGAGCAATCTGTATGTACAAGGTGTGGGAAACATATAAGATATGCTCTTATTCAGGGTGAAGGTCCGGTTTAAGCATTGCCAGGTGGCCGGGCTGCAACACAGAGTGCTGAGAGCTGCCGGATGGCCAGCGCCTACCCTCCAGAGGTTCACCCGGTGGCAGACCTGCACGTGGAACACACAGCTGGATCCGGGGCACCCGTCTTCCATTCACCAGACCCCAGCAGCTCTGCATGTCCCCTCCACAGGACATCACAGGACTGGACCAGCCCTGCAATCATTTTGTGCCTTCCTCCGAATTGGTAAGCTGCCTATTCATTTTTTTTTTGGGGGGGGGTGAAAAAAATCACGATTTAAAGTGGACCAAAACTGGACCTAGTGTGTCTGGTTTGTCCTTCCATCCCCTTGGTCTTCCCGATTTGGGAGTGAAAGCCCCCAAGTAGCCCGATATGCTTAGCTTACCAACCAGCCCATGTCACAGGTATGGTGGCTAGGGTTCCATTCAGCTTCTCCAGCCACATATTAATATGTGTACACGGAAACGATGACTGGGGACAGCCACACCTGCACTGTGGGCTTGTTGGAAAGGTAAAAATAGTGGGCCACTGGAAGAGTTTCATGCAGAAGGGCATCCCAAATTCTCTTTGTGTCTTTTGTTCTGTCTGGTGAGGACATTGTAATTTGGGATGCCCCACTGTGTATGTCCCCTGTGATTGCCAGTAAAATTGTGAGTATTTTGGGGGGTAATTTGTATACTACGTGTTATGGGGTTATTAGAGATGATTGTGCAAACTGTTTTTTTTTAGGGTTTTTTTGTGTGTGGGGACTTTACGGCGCCTGCTATCAGGTTCTTGGCAGAGGGGGTATTTTAGCAAAAATATATATTTCTTATTTTCCTCCTCTAAACCCTAGGTGCGTCTTGTGGTCCAGTGTGTCTTATAGCGCGAAAGCAATGAGATATATATATATATATTAATTAATTAATTATACCGGGCCAGTGTGACCCAAAAAGACACAGTCCATTTTTCACTCAGAGCCCCCCCCCCTCTGCCTACATCTACCCACCTCTGCTTACCACCACACCTCTACTTACCTCACCTTTTCCAACCTCTGCCTGTCTACACTCTTCATGTCACCTTTTCCTTCCTCACCTCTCCCCATTACACCTCAGCCTACCTCATCCTTTCCTGCCTCCACCCTGCCCACTACTTCCAAGCTCACCTCTACCTGCCTCATCTCTGCTCCCCTCACCTCAGCTTTTCCCACCTAATCCCTGACCAAATTTTCCACCTCACCTATTTCTGCTTCACCTCTGCTCTCCTCAGTCCATCTCACTTCTGCCCACTTCTTTCCACCTAACCTCAGCTCACCTCATCTTTTCTCACTTCATCCCTGTCCACTTCTTCCCACCTCATCTTTTCCTGCCTCATCTATTCTTGCTTCACTTCTGCTCTCCTCACCTAAGCCAACCTCATCTTTTCCAACCTCAGGTCTACCTACCACTGCATATACATAAAGGTGTATATATTTTCCTGCAGTAAATGATTAATAAGAAAATGTGGTCCTTACACCCAAAAGTGTTCCTCTGGTGAACCTCAGGCAGGGAAGTACACGAGGTCCAGCTTTTTGGTTTGTCTGAAAGGTTCAGTGAGTGTTATTTATTCATTAAGTTACTTTTGGCATTTGATTAATAACTATATTACTAAAAGACCACTAATTATAATAAAAAGTATTAGGTTATGCTGAAGGGTGGACCTGTTGGGCCTCAAAAATGTATCTTCTGGTGGGCTCAAGGTACTCCAGCCTGACACTGGGTCAATCATACGACATTGCATTTGAGTTATGCCCCTACAACTATTTTTGACTAACACATTAAGTAGGCAAAAAACTAAACTATTCACAGAAAGCAAATTTAGTCAGAAAGTAGAATTGTCCAAATAATTGTCTCATATTTGCACCTCTGTGATCACCACGTTTTAGCAGCACTGAGATTACACTCATTTTCATACTCTCATTAGTAGCATAGTAACATTTTCTTACTGTTTGTTTCCATGGAGGTGTAAAACCAGTTTATGAAATGATAAGTAACAGTCAGTGGTGTCAGCGGCAACGCGGTTCTTTCCACAAGCTGTATGATAATTAAAAAAAAACAAAGAGACATACAGTATTAGCTTACTAACACTTGTACAACACATGCCAGCATATTATATTTCATTGAGTGATCTACGGCAAAGTGGAGCAAAAAACAGATAAATACCCACTCCTGGAGCATCCCAAATGGGGTTTCACCACTGTGAAACCCCGGTACTCACCTAATACTCTTACCTAGCCAGGAAGCCCATGATGCATGCATGGCCAGCGGCGCCATCTCTCACACCTTTCTCGGTTCGTGTGTGGCCGTGGCCTCCATAACTAGATGGCTGTCGTAGCTGTACACAGCCATAGAGGCAGGTGCTGTGCCCTATTTGTGAATGCGTGCACAGCCAAAGAAGCTTATGGAAGCAGAGCCGAGCCTGTGCCTTGGGAATTCTGGCAAGTATGTATATTGGGCAACCACCTGAGTTTCACACAGCAGGGCATTCCAAATCAGGATGCCCCAAGGGTACCGATCAAAACCTGGGCTAATGAAAATCTCAGGTTTTGGTATACTTTAAGTCATTGGGTGTCTAGAAAAGACATTTACTTCATTCAGAAGCTCCTTTTCCCTTTTTAAAATCAGATTTTTTGCCTTGCTTTGCTTGTCAAGTGCAATGTCAAAGAATAGTATTTAACTGAAAAAGTAGTAGATGCTTGGAAGAAACTTTTAGCGGATGTGGTTGGAAAATATACAGTAAGTGAATTGAAACATGTCTGTACAAAATATCTATCAATTTCCCTTGATGTATCCCAGAGTTACAGAAGATGTTATCGCTTTATAAATAGATCATTAGATACTAGATAGATACTTTTGTTTATTCTGCCAAGTACAAGATACAAACAAGGAATGCTTTTTGGCGAGGAGATACGCCAGGAGAGATATTAACAATTACATACAATAACATAGTAGTAACAGGTATTAAAGTGGACCAAAACCCAGCAGGATCGGCCTGGGAATCTCGGGATGCCCCGCTGTGTGAAACCCCCCAGGACGCCCACAAACCTTACCTGAATCCCGGTCCACAGCTGCATCTCGCGCTTCGCTCTAGCAGGGCGCGTGCCTGCGCCGGCCATTTGTGAATGGCAGGCGCACTCTCCCTGTTAGTGGGAAACGCGAGATGTGGCAGCCAGCATGCTCGAAGCCGCTGAGGTAAAACGTTGCTTTGACGCGCATACCTCAGCGGCCCCGAGCACGCTGATTGGACAAGCGCCGGCGCATGCGCCGTAGGAGCGTGGTGGGGTGAGTTGATCTGGGCGTTCTGGGGGGTTTCACATAGCGGGGCGCCCCAGGGAAGTGGACCAAAACCCAGGATATTCAAAATCCTTGGTTTTGGTCCACTTTAAGGTTTAGTGCAAGTCAATTTGTTATAGAATTAGAAACAATTCATAATCTGAATAGAGCTTAAGAACCTCTTACACTGGTTTTGTTTAGATCCATAATGGGCAAAGGAAAAAAAATGTTTTTGTGTGGAATGTTTTTACCCAGAGCGTAAGAGTCTGAAGAAGGAATGCCCTGGGTGCGTCGGGTCCTCAGTTATTTTCTTAGCCCTTGAGGAGATTCTGCACATTAATTGCTCCTCCAGAGATGGTAAGGGGGATCCAGTTATCTGCTCGGCAGTTCTAGTTATCCTTTTCAGCCTATGCTTGTCTATGACTGTAGCCCCACCATACCAGACTGTGAATGAAGTGGTCATGATCAATCCAAGGCAGCATTGTAGAAGGTTTTTAAGATTCCCTTAGACATACCGTATCTTTTCAATTGTCTCAAGAAGTATAACCTTTGTTGGGCCTTATTTAAGATAACTGTAGCTTGCTTGCTCCACTTTAAGTCCTGCAAGATTTGGGTGCCTAGAAATGTTGCACTGGCTACAATTTTGACTTCTTCATCACCAATCGAAATGGGATGGTGCGTTAGAAAATGGTAGAACTCATAATTGACTTCAGGCATCCCACCTGAGTATTCACGATAAGGTTGTTTGCCTTGCACCAAGATTCAAGGGTTTTAACTTGGTTTCGGTAGGTAGACTCATCGGCCTGCTAAGGTGGTATCATTCGCATACTTGATGATTTTGACTAAGGATCAGAGGAGGTGAAGTCATTGGTATATAGTGAGAAGAGAGGGGAGACAGAACACATCCCTGTGGTGCACCCATGTTTGTGATCCTGGATGAAGATACAAAGGAGCACAATTTGACCCTCTGAGACCTACCAGAAAGCTTATAGTCCAGCCAGATATAATTAATGAAATGCCCAAGGAGAGCAGCTTTCTATGGAGTATTTGGGGATCAATGTTACTAAATGCAGATGAGAAGTCCACAAATAGCATTCTGGCATATGACCTGGGTCAATGATCTAATGTGTACTTGATTGCCATCTTTATTCATCTGTATCCCCAGGCAGACCCTCCACCTTATTCATCTGTACCACAAACAATCCTCTGCTTTTTGTGTACTCTAAGCTTAAATCAATCCCCCCCCAACATCCCATCACAAGTGGCAGTAAGGTTACAAATTGCGCTTATCGTATTGATTCTCAATGACTAGGTTTATTTTATGTTCATACAGTTAGTATTGTTAAGTTTTTGTTGCTGTCGTGGCAGTATATTACAGTTCTATTACGTCTATATATGGTCACTGGATCATTTTTATTATGGGACTACACTGCCATCTACTGACTTACTTTGTGTGTCTTAAAAAGGTTTTAAAGCAATTCATATTTTAACTCTGCTTATAAAGTACCGAACTGCGATGCCCCACTATGTGTATCTCCTCCAGGTAGCCCCATTTCACTCACCTGCGCTCCCATGACACAGACTTGGGGGAGAGTGACGATTGGCCGAGGTGCCCTCAGCCAATCAGCATGCTCACTGTCACTCAGCTCTGAGCAGGATCGCATCCCCCACCCACCTTGCAGCTATCATGTGTCTGCCCCACCCCTTCAGAAAGGCCGATCGAGGGCGTGCGCATGACTAGAGGTAAGCGGGGATGCAGCTGTGGCGCAGATATGCAGCAAGGGCAATGGGGAAAGGCGAGTGTACCTGGGCTTCCGGGGGGGGGGGGTTATACAGCGGGGCATCCCAAGTCGGGACACCCCAAGGAGTGGAACTTGGATGTCCCTTGAGTCTTTTAGACTCCAGGGCCTCCAATGTTCTTCTTCAAGTTCATGGAAGTTGGGGGATTTCCAAAAGCCAGAAATAGCTTATCTGTGGTTGTAAAAATAAACCAAGTCAGCCGTAGCGGAGTTTTATTGCAATGTGTAATTGGTTTGTTGAGCAATACCTCAAATGTGTAACTGACTATAGGCTGGTCTAGCAATGTGTATATCAATGGGACTGCTTTATAATGTGGCATTCCCACCATGTATGTCTAAAGGACCCTGAGAGAGGCACTCCCGAGAACAATGCTTACCAGAACCCGGCATATAAGAAACGTATAACTTGAGTGTGATTATATATATTATTATACACACACAGACAATCAGGAGTTTTTGACTTAATACAGCCACAATGTCACTGTGGTTGACACAATTGGGTGGGGCAAAGATTCAAAATGGTTCCCTCACCTGTGCTTAGGCCTCCCTATGGCACCCCCCTAACCTGCTTCACCAGAGGCATGTGCCCCCCCCTGCCCTAGCTACACCCCTGCTCTTGAGCGACACCCTATTTGGGGAATAAATAGCTCCAATCTCTGCAGTAGCCCAGCACTGTTCAATGGCAGAATCGGAGCTAGGGCCTGTCATGACCTTTGAGCTTGCCAGTGACAGCTGCAGCAGCAGGTTGGGGGACGATAGCAGTGACAGGGTATTACTTTTCTCCAAATCAGTTAGATAGGCTTGGCGCCAGTGCAGGGCAGCATGCGCTGTTGGATCGGATGAGAATGTGAGTTTACCGGGTGACCTGAGGGGAGTTTCACACAAATCTGGATGCCCCAAGGGGAGGGTTTTGGTCCACTTTAAGTGTACACAGTGCCACCAGCAGGTGACTGGCCAAAGCTGCAACCAGGGTTTTAACTTAATCCTGACATAAGGGCAGGGCCCTCACTCCCAATGTATTCCTGTGACTACTGTATTTGCTGTTACATCGGACCCAGAATACCCTGTATGTATTAAAGAGGAACAAAACCCAAGATGTTCACCATCTTGCATTTTGTTTCCGCAAAGTAATATGCCCCACTCTGTATCCCTGCAATCGCTCTAAAACACTTTTTTCATTCCCATTGCACATGTGCAACCAACCAATTATTCACATTTTTCTTGCCAATCAGAGCAGCAACAAAAGGAGATTGGAGTGCACACGGCCCTGCCCACATGCCCCCTGACCTCTAGCTGCAAGTCGTGTCTGCACCAGCAATTTGGGATATCCCATAAAAAAGGTGACCACCAGTCCTAGGATCTTAAAGACTCTCGAGAGGTGGTTCTCTATGATCTATTGTTACCCCATCTGTAATTTCTACCTTGTACAGTGCCACGGAAGATGATGGCGCTTTATAAACAAACAATAATAACACCTAGCTAACCGGCTCTTCACTTTTTGATGGAAGGGTCACTTTAAAAGAATAACCACCATAGCATTGAATAAATCACAGCCCCAACCCAGCATTTATTGGAAAGTCTACTTTCAATGGTATTTTGAAAGTATATCTGTGTACACACAGAACGCTGCTGCTGGGCTTGTGTAAGCGTGAGCTCCCTCACCTCACCAACAGCAAAATTGAGCACTGCAAATGGCTGCCACAATCAATCGGTCTTTAGGCTTCTACCAGGTATTGGTCCCCCAGGCCACCATATGACCGAGGCGGCCAATCGCAGCACTCAGTTTTATAGGGGGACTGATGAGAAATGTAACTGGAGTTAATGCGCTGAGGGCATCGGCAATCTGCATGCCCCCCAATCCTAGGAACAACACCCATTTACATACCTACCAACTTTTCGGGGTTTTTCAGCTAAAACACAATTAGATTTAAGAACAGAAAAATATTTCCCAAATAGCAACTATAATCTACTAAATAAGATAAGAAACTCCATAAACACTCCAGGTAAGGCAGAAACACTGGACCTCTTGTACTGCTCTAATGGCCGTTATGGATCATAGTCTGGGGCCCACCGGGGGATCCTCTTGTGGGTCAGTACGACGCTGCATGCATGCCCCTAATACATGTAACCCCCAATTTTGGAAATATTTCTGTGATAACTTTCAGAATGATATTTACTCACTAAGTTTGGTGTTCACTTGCAGGTCAATGGAGGAGTAGATTTCAAGGTCCACTTCCTGTTGGACACTCATACTAAAAAGTAAAGATAGAATTCTTTGTTTAGTTTTTGTCTATTATTAAAGCAACGCTAAACTGTGGAATTATTTCCCCCACTTCCCTATTGTCGTGTCGCCTCGGTAAAACTATGAAATACAAAAATATGCTCACATGATCTGTGTTGGGAGCCCCCTTCCCATTAGCAGTGACCCCCCCTGCTGGCTATGACCTTGAGTGACACACTTACAAGGGCCAGCTGCTGCAGTGATTAGGGGGACAAATGGGTTGATCAAGTTCCTAGCAGCAACTGAGTGGGAAGCAGAAAATATGGGTTTCACACAGGGGGTGCATCCTACATCAGGATGCCCTTGGGGCAGGGACCAACTACCAGGATAGACGAAATATTGGTGATTGGTCCACTTTAAAATTAAGAAAATGGTAAAAAAAAAAAAAGTTAAAAAAAGTCATCAAAAAGTGACAAAGGAGTGGGAAGCATGTGCCCGATTACAAAGCTTTCAGGTACATTGTAGTGATGGATAAAACACATCATAAGCCCTGTCCCACTATAAAGTTTAGTTGTATGCCTGTCATTTCCTGACATAGCCATCACAGGTGTTTAGAAAGTGACAGGCACCAAACTGAAACTTATGATAGGATAGCTTGTGATTTGGGGCGCCCACCTTCTGCTGAAGGTAATTCGCTTTTAATATTGATACATGTAAACTCTTAGTGATGCATTGTTAAATTATTTAATTAGATAACGAAATTGCTTAGATAAGCTAATTAGATGTAATTGCTTATTTTGGGGGGGTAAAACCATATCACTATATATAAGTGACAGTGGGTTATAAATAGCAACATACAGTGCTTCACCAGCAGAATCTGGACCTTTACTATATAGGTAATTAATATTCATCACATGCAAAATTCTATAGAATGTATTATAGGTAGGGTGTTTATTTGGATAAAAACAAAGAACTTACAACCAGGAGCCATATCCATAGTTAAGTGTTCCCTTGAAAGTCACACTGACATTCTTGATCATGATTTCCACAGCCTCATCTTCTTTCAGATCCACTTCACTATCCTCAATAGAGAGATTGCTGATCTCGATACTGGAACAAATGGAGAAAAGGCATTATTAACGATGAACCAACCTGATGTAGCCATAGCTAAGATAACTCCTAAAGAGGACCGATCATGTATATCCCTGCCCCTGAAGTCTTAACTACCCCTGGGGCAACCCAATTTAGGATGCCCTGCTGTGTAAACACTCAACTTTACAGGGCAGTCTGCACTCCTCTCGGGCCACGGCTGCATCCCCAGCCTCTCTGCGGCTGTGGTGCGTGCCCAGCCATTCATAAAGGGGGGCGGGATCACACCACAGGGAGGCTGGAATTGTGGCTGCTTTTGCCATTACACTTATTTTGTAACATAGCGGTACCCCAGTCAACTTGTTGCAATGTTTATTTTCTAATAGGATGCCTGTAGGAATGCAAGGGAATGAGGCAGAGGGGGAATCATGACATAAATTAGGACATTGAATGTCACAGTTATCACTACATAGAGGCCACAGGAAAATAATCAGGACTGGGAAAGGAAAAACGGACACCATAAGCTTACTAGTAGAAGATCATCAGCTTATTCACATACAAAGTGAGAATACAGTGAAATGCATGTGGGATGTACTGAAAATACTGCATGAGAGATCCAATAAGTTGTTTCTGCTGATAAAACTTTACAAAATGGGGCTTAGCAGAGAGCAGAATATGCAAGAGCATATAAATGCCATGCTAGAAGTGATCATACAACTCAGATCAGTTGGTGAGAATATAACAGACAGTCACGCCGTGGCCATGTTGTTGTGCAGCTTACCTGACACATATACTGCTCCGATCAATGCGCTGGAGACAAGATCTGAGACAAGATCTAAAAGCCACAATCTCTGATCCATGTGAACTGGAATGACTCATTTAAAGTGACAGGCAACCATATATTTCAAGGCTGGTACATTGACTTGAAAGCAACCAGTCACATGACAAGTGACAGAAGTTTTTTAACAGAACTTGATGTTACATAGTTAATACGGTTGAAAAAAGACATATGTCCATCAAGTTCAACCAAGGGTGTTGGGGTAGGGGGAAGTTATCTTTTATTTCATAGGGGAAGCTATTTATTTTATTTTTTGTCTTTATTTTATTTTTATTTTTTACTGATAACCACTAGTAGTAACTGTTAATGTTATTTTCTTCAAAATAAGCATCTAATCCTTTTTTGAAGCTGTCAGCAGTTGATGCTGTAACAAGCTTCTGTGGGAGGCTATTCCATAGATTTATAGTTCTTATGGTAAAAAACTATTGTCGCCTCCGGAGACTAAATTTCTTTTTTTCCAATCTAAGGCAGTGCCCCCTTGTCCTTAGAGAGGATTTTACGTGAAATAGTGTTCCCCCATATTTTTTGTATGGTCCATTTATATATTTATACAAGTTAATCATGTCCCCCCGCAATTGCCTCCTCTCAAGACTAAACAGATTTAATTCTCATAATCTTTCCTCATAACTAAGATCTTTCATTCCCTTTATTAGTTTGGTGGCTCTCCTTTGCACCCTTTCCAGAGTCAGGGCGTCCTTTCTATGAACGGGTGCCCAGAACTGGAAGGCGTATTCCAGGTGAGGGCGCACCAGTGCCTTGTAAAGAGGCAAAATTACATCTCTATCCCGTGATTCCATGCCTCTTTTAATGCACGATAGTATCTTGGTGGCCTTGGAAGCAGCTGCTTGGCATTGCATGCTGTTATTTAGTCTGTGATCTACTAGTACCCCCAGATCCTTCTCAACAAGTGACTCTCCCAGTTTTACTCCCCCGAGGACATATGTTGCCTTCGGGTTATTAGACCCCAAGTGCATGACTTTACATTTTTCCACATTGAACTTCATTTGCCAAGTGGATGCCCAGACACTCAATGTGTCCAAGTCAGCCTGAAGCTTGAGAACATCTTCAATAGACTGCACTGTGCTACATATCTTTGTGTCATCTGCAAAAATAGAGACAGTGCTTTTAATTCCATCTTCTATGTCGTTTATAAACAAGTTGAATAATAGTGGGCCCAGCACTGAACCCTGGGGTACACCGCTTACAACTGGTAACCATTCAGAGTAGGTATCATTAACCACAACTCTCTGCACATGATCCTTCAACCAGTTTTCAATCCAGTTACAAACTGCGTTTTCTAATCCTGAAGATCTCAATTTCTCCAATAAGCGTCTATGGGGGACAGTGTCAAATGCTTTTGCAAAATCCAGAAAAACTATATCCACAGCCGCCCCTCTGTCCAGGCTTCTACTCACCTCCTCATAGAAGCCAATCAGGTTAGTTTGGCAGCTTCTGTCCTTAGTAAAACCGTGTTGGTTGTCACTTATAATATTTTGAATAGTTACATATTCGTGTATGTTGTCCCTTAATAGTCCCTCAAGCAATTTCCCCACAATGGATGTTAAGCTAACAGGTCTGTAATTGCCCGGAGAAGACCTAGAGCCCTTTTTAAAAATGGGCACCACATTTGCCCTGCGCCAGTCCCTTGGCACTATACCAGTTGCTAGTGAGTCTTTAAAGATCAACAACAGAGGTGACGAGATAACAGAACTGAGTTCTTTGAGAACTCTTGGGTGAAGTCCATCTGGTCCTCCAGTCTTATTCACATTTAAATTATTGAGTTTTTCTTGGATGATATCCACGTTTAGCTTGTTAATTATTATACTTGGGCTATTACTATCAGTGGCATCTCATGTGTTGGCTCCTTGCACTTCTCTTGTGTACACAGAGCTAAAGAATCCATTTAACAGCTCTGCCTTATCCTCATCCCCAGTGACCATTTCCCCATTATTAATTAGGGCACCTACCTGTTCTGATTTAGTTTTCTTCGAATTAATATATTTGAAAAATCGTTTAGGGTTTGTTTTGCTTTCTTTGGCCACATCTCGTTCATTTTGTGCTTTTGCCAACCTTATTTCTTTCTTACGCACTTTATTTACTAGTTTATACTGTTCAAGTGTTACAGCTGAGAGTTCAGCCTTGTAATGTTTAAATGCCCTTTTTTTGTTCTTTATTGCCCTTTTAACCGCAGGTGTCAGCCATGAGGGGTTTAACTTTAGCCGCTTATATTTGTTACCCGTAGGAATACATTTTGCAACGTTGCTACTCACAATTGATTTAAAGCACTCCCATTTGGCATCTGTATCCTTATTCCTGAACAGATGCTCCCAGTCTATGTCTTTGAGTGCAGCTCTGAGCCTGGGGAAGTTGTGAATAACAAAGAGGCTATTTACCTTGCAGATAGAAGTAAAATGCATACAGAGGGAAATGGTCATGGAACCCTTGTATTCCCCAATGATGTGGGACACAATTTAGCCAGCCCCAATGATGTGGGACACAATTTAGCCATACCAGTAAAGATGTGCTTTATGATACTGATCTAGAAGGAAGCCTCTTATCTGTGTAGCCTCTGACAGCCACTGTACAATTCAAAGGTGACAAGTGTTCTATCCTGGATCTAACAGTAACCCCCCTGCCCAGTTACTGTTAAGTATGAATGTTGCATCAAATCCAAAGCTACAAAAGCTACACTTCCTAAAGTCAGTCAGAATAGAGCTTCAATACCACTTGACCTAGTTAACAGTGATGTATGTGGTCCCCTAAACCCACCTACACCTGGAGGGAACAGTGGCTTTCATAGATGACTATTCAAGATACACAGTCACTTACCTAATGCAACACATAAGGGTGAAGTTCTAGACAAATAACAGAACTATGTATTAAAGACAAGCAACAAGTTTTCATATTTCCAAGTGATAATAGAGGTGAATTCATGGGACACAAAGTACTAGAGTACTCAAAGGAGAATAGAATAGTGCATCAAAAGCCAATCCCATACACACCAAAATTGGGTAGCTAAAAGAAAGAACAGAACTGACTGAAATGATCAGTTGTATTCTGACAGACTCTGGACTACCACAACAATACTGGGGTGAGGCAGCAATGACAGTCACTTATTTGCAGAACAGACTCTATTTCTAGAACAGTGGAGAAAACTCCATATGAACTGCGGCACAATGAGAAACCAAGTATAAAACACCTAATAGTTTGTGGATGCAAAGCATTCATCTACATTCCAGAAGAAAAAAATGCACCAAACTGCAAAAAAGAGCATTTGAGGGAATCCTTGTTTTATACAGTGACTAGGTTAAGGGTTACAGAATCTTAAATCCCAAAACAGACAAGGTTACCATTAGCAAAAGCATAGCCTTAGTTGAAAATCTGAGAGACAATGTGAGGAAGTAAGAACAGAAGAGAAAACTGACACTTATCAGCCATCATCTGTAACAGCTAACAGCTGAGTGAATCTATACTGAAGTGCAGACACAAGCAAGCTCAGACACAGAACTAAGGCATTCAACAAGAGAAAACAAAAAAGTAAACCACCTGTAGGCCCCTTGTGCAATGCAAGCACTGCCAGTACTAATGAACCTGCAACTTGGGAAGACAAAGCTCAGTTTTCAGAAGGGGAAGCCAGTAAATGGATACAGGCTGCAAAAGAGGAGATGAAATCCATACATGACACTAAAACATGGATACTTGCCACCTGGAAGCAAAGCCATATGCTGTAAATGGACTTTTAAAGTGAATTACAATGTAGATGATACAGTAGAGCAATACAAAGCAAGACTCATGGTCAAGAAATATTCTCAAAAATCTGGAGACACTTTTGCTGCAGTAGTCAAACATGCTACAATAAGGACTTTGCTGACTGTAGCTGCAACAAGGTAAATGTAAGTGAAACACTTTGATGTGACAACATCTTTTCTACATGGCGAGTTAACAGAAGACATCCACATGGAACAACCACCAGGGTTCAAAGATGAATAAAAGGCCAGACCTAGTATACAAACTTCAGAGGAGTGTATATGGTCTAAAGAAAGCCACCAGAGCATGGAAAATGAAAATAAATGAAGTGCTTACACATGGACTTTTAGAGGAGTAAAGCAGACCTCTGTGTATAGACAAAGAAATTGGCAAAATGATGGTCTATATGATCTATATGTTTGTTTTTTCTTCTTCTTGAGTTACTCTATTGCAGATATCCTTGTGAAACAGCTGCTGCTGGTCTCCAAATGTGATTTGTGACTTTTGCTGGATTGGCTGCAGTTTACAGTTAGGACACTAGATGCTGCTGTTAGCAATGCTTAACTGCATTCTTCTGCTGTGCTGTGTTTCCTGTATATTGAGGTGATCTCTATGACTTTTACCTGTCTGTTATCCACATTGCCAAATGACATCAGCAAACAGCTTATTGGAACATATCGCAAATGCGCAGTTGGACTGGGTAGAGATGGCTTGTACTGGGCAATCTGGGGCGTTTCACACAGTGGGGAATCCCCATTCTGGATGCTTCTAGGCCCAGAACAAGACCTGGGATAGTCAAAATCCTAGGTTTTGCTTTAAACTGCACACATCTGCTTCTCTTTGCAAGGGCCGAGTGGCTTTGCTAACCTGTGTCCCACCGACACAATCCCGCTGCTGATGACTGACCCCCGAAGCTACTGTCCTGGGCCCTGGTGTTCAAATCCTGATTAGCATCAGGGCAATCTGGCTGCCACCCCTGCCTCTCCCCCATTGCAATCAGACCCTTTGGCCTCATACTCAAGTTGGCAGTCTCCTGATGGAGATGAGACAGTTAGTGAGGCGATTTTGGGTAGAGGCTGATTTCTAGTAGTCAGATTCACTAATAATTTGCATAAAGACAGGATATTATAATCTGAGCAGCTCGCAGAAGGCTCAACATGCCTTTTATTTTCTTAATGTTGTATTGTCGTTACACACAGAGGTAGTGGAGTGAATGGCCAGCTTAAACCAGACCTGCACCCTAAGTTAGAGCCTATCTTATATGTTTCCCCCACCCTGTACATTCAGATTTTCCACATTAAAGGCATATAACATGCAGTAGATGCAGGTAGAATGATTTTTAAACATCCAAGATGGAGGCCCATTGAGTCTCAGGCTGCCTACAAACAGGAAGTGTCTTCTGACTGTGTCGCTTTGCATTGCTGTTCTTTTCCTGACCCCAGCTCTGCTCTGTCTGTGCAAAGCACAGCGATAACCTGCCCCCCCCCTCTCCTCTTCTCAATATGTGATGCTTCTGAGAGTCTTGAACAGAGTTGCAGCCCAGTGGGAGAAATAATAAAAAGTGTCTAAAAATGTAAAGTGTATTTATTTTAGATACTGGGGAATAGTTTAAGAGTTTGGACTTTTTATTAAATGATGCTGAAGGTCTGGTTTAGGTCCCTATGGAATCATATATTTGTGCACACCGTTTGATATAAAAATGAGAATAACCAATATTGCCAGAAGAAATATAATATAAATGGTACAAAAACAGGTAGGTACAGATCTGTATGGATAATGTCAGTACATGAGCCCAGTATTACTCCATATGGGGCTAGACATGCAAAATGATTATATACACAAGATATCACTTGTAGCATTAATGCACTGTGGCCACTAGGTGGCAGTATACAGTTAGATATGCCTGAGTACTCATTTGCGAATCATTCACCGGCCTTTCACCATGCCTTTGCTAGTTTACCTTATTTACCATGCTAAAAATGTCTTATTCGCCCGGTTCAATGCTGGTGAACAGCTTTTCAGTGCTCCAGCTTTTAGTGACGAACCCCATAGGATTCAATGTTATTTTCGTCCAGAATGGCTGTTTATGTGATTTTTACAGCGGTCACTAATACATCGAGTGTGTGACGAGAAGGTCAGATAGATGAACTAATGAAATGGTTTTCAGATGATTTTTCATTAGCAAGCTTCCAGCATGATTTCTGGTTTGGTTCCAGAAAATTGCGTCACCGCAGTTCGCCCGCTGTCAAGAGCGCCCTGTTCACTAGTAAAATAACACACATTTTGACCGGTGAAATGTGGTGAATAAACAGCAAAATGCACTGCAAAGTGTGTTCACTGGTGTTCGCAGCAATAAGTTTAGCTTACTTTCCGGTCTGTCACGCATGCGTCACACGTCCAGCGAACACACTTTTGTGTAAAGCAGCGAAGGGTAGGGAACATAATAAATCACCCCCTAAGTGTACATATTCTAGTAATTACATGATTATCAGAAGAACCATATACATATGGGCAAACAACAGCATCAGCAATCTCCTCTAACACCCCCCCCCCCCACCAGGGTTTCTTGGTGCAAAAAAATACAAATAAAATTAGCTTGCTACAAACTTATCAGGTGGGTGACAGGCTTGTTCTACTTGTTTGTATAGTATACACTTTCTTTGCTTGAAAATCTACTGTCCATTATGTGCCCCTGTGTATATGGTTCTGATAATCTGAATTTAAAGGAATACTACCGCAAAAACATTGCCCAATGATAAAAATCCATATAAATATGCTGGTTGGCAGGAGGAGAGATTACTTATACACTCGGCCTCAAGAAATATCCAGCCAGGCTTGTTTCTTTTATTTTAATGGATTGAAGAGAAAATCAGGGGTGACAGGTCCTGTCACCTCTCAGACTAAACCTGTCACCCCTGGATTTTGTTCCTACCATTTGAGAATAAACCACAAGCTTGGTGGGAGTTTTATTTAGTTCGGGTGTATTAAATGACCCCCTCCTCTCATTAGCCAACGTGTTTATATAGATTTTTAACATTACACAATTTCGTGCTCCTTTAAACTGACCAAATGTCCCCATTTCGGTGAGACAGTCCCACTTTGAGGCACTTTGTCCTACTCCCTCCCCCCCAAAAAAGGAAGACACTTAAATGTTCCACCAAATCCAGGATGTCTGGTTTTTCCCATCTGGGGTTCTGCTCCGGCTCAGTGGCAGAACAGTGCCAGTGGAATGTATAAATTGGCTGAGCATTAGGTCATTTACCAACATCCCTTATGGACCAGAGATATCCAAGTTGTGCTTTAAAGTGGACCAACACCCAGTAAGCCCACAAGTCCATGTTCCAGCAACGCATGCGCGTCCGCCGCCGCCTCCCGCGCGTCCCTCTAGCAGGGTGCGCTCCCTGTAAGAGGGACGCGTGGGAGGCGGTGGGGATTGGCTGCAGCAGTCACGTGGGAGCGGGGAGAGGTGAGTTTTCGGGGCTTTCTGGGGGGTTTCACACAGCGGGGCACCCCCGATCGGGGTGCCCCACCGAAGTGGACCATAACCCAGGATAGTCAAAATCCTGGGTGTTGGTCCACTTTAACCATATGTCCTGGGGCGAGGCTATACCTACTTACACACATAAGTGCATCTTAGAATGCTACAGATGTTTGTTCCTCTAAAGCCTGTGAATAAGCCACACCCATTACCCTGTAACGTAGTAAGCTTAACCATCTAATTTTCCCACCGAGTCCTCCAAAAAATGATCACGAAATGTAATTGCTGTAATGTGTTTCCCCAAAAATAAGCCAAGGTCTTATATTATTATTATATTAATCTTTGTTCCAAAAAATGCGTGATGGCTTATTTTCAGGGGATGTCCTATTTTTCCATAAACAATTTACATTTGTTCTTCATTTTCATTCCAAAATTGATAGAGCTACCGTAATATGGCAGAACTACCACCCCCCCCCCCCCCCGCCCCATGTTCCTGGTGAGTGCAACTTTGTGCTTAGAAGCGAACAGGCACCGATGTAGAGTGTGCAGTGTGAGGCACGCTGTATACATACAAGTCCTGGCTCCTACATGTTGCTCTCTGGCATCAGCTCCAGCTCCACATATGACACAGACTGTCATGTGATGCCTGTGTCATATTGGCGTAGTGGGTTTCTAGCAGGTAGGGGTACCTGGTGGCCCAGGCAAGAAATAGCCCTGACCTTCTGGTCCTGATGCCCGAGACAGTTGCCTAATTTGCCCCTCTAACTATTTTCCAGGTTTCCACTCTACAGATCTGTTCGAAAAGAGGCACTAGCTTGCTCTGCCCAAGATGTAGAAATACGCCCTGGAGAAGGGTCAATGTTGCCTTAGAAACACGCTGACCCTTTCTGTGACCCGAGAAAGAAACAAATAAGCTATCGGCCTTCCTCCAATCCTTTGTTCATCGAAGGTAATCCAGCAAACAGGCCCTGACATCCAAAGACTTATCTACAGAACTTGTGGAGGGATCTCTAACGCTAATGGAAGGAAAATCTCTTGGGTCCGATGAAAGTCGAAAGTCTTATGCGATCCAGGAAAACTTGAAGGCAGGATAGAGCCTGGATATCGCTGATTCTGCGGGCTGAAGTTTTTGCCACCAAACAAGGAGGCATGCATGTAAGAAATTTAATATGAGAGTCTCCCATAGAAAATTATAGAGGGGCAGGGACCTGCAAGGGTTCCCCCACTATTCTGAAGTCTGGTGTGAGGTTAAGGCATCCCTCCCCAAGGATTAATAAATAAGCGAGCAGGGAGGTCCTTAATTGCTGATTTTTTTAAACCCTCTGATGTGAACTAGAGGCAGGCCAGAAAAAAGGGCCAGAAAAAAACTCCCGGCCTAATGCTTCCCCTTTAAGCCGGGAGCATGTGCATCAGATGGGGCCTCTGGAGACGCCTAGTGCTGATGTCATCACATGCCGCTGGGTGGAATCGCCCCCTGCAGATCAAATCCCTCCCCCCTCATGCTGGGTTCAAAAAACGAAAGGGCGCGTGCGTACTGTACCCCAGCTTCAACAGCAGGAGGAGAGCCAGCAAGCTCCCCACGGACACTGGGCCTAGACAGAAACCTTGGGAGTGTACCGCATTACGGAGAGCCGCGTGCCCCTGACCGAGCACCACGGCAGCGGAAACCTGTGCTCCAGAGGTACCTCTTAGCTTTGGCTGGCGCTGCCTAGGTACTGGAGAAGGGAGGGGGTAGTGTGAAGGGAGGGGATCCAGGAAATCCCCCTGATGATTTAACATTGCCTCAGGCACCAGACTAACTGGTCTGAGGCTAGCGCTGACCCCCTCCTGCTGAAGAGTCAGGGACAAGGGAATCTGGCCTGCCCCCTGGGTCCCTGGCAGGCTGCCTCCTGAGCCAGGGAATGGGTCTGCCAAAACAAACGCACAGTGACCCGGTCATACTTAACTAAACCAATGGTTCAGGAGCTGGTGGTCAGGCTCCTGCGCCAGGCAGGAACATATAAAGAGCTGGAGTCTGGAGGAGGATCTAAATCTTTTGTGTATCCTGGTGTTCATGTGTTCCTACCTTGGGGAGAAGCCATAATATCTCAGTGGTATGCTGCCCTAAGGATGTTTTGATAAAACGTGTATTATAATGTATATAGATCTTTTTGCACATCTAGCATATCATATGACGTAATATCTACCTCTGCCCCATCCTGTGCCAGATCACCAAGATGCTCTGAAGAAGTCATCGTGGATCTGTCTGCAGGATTCAGCATTCCTCATCATAGTCTTGGCAGAGAACTAAAAATCAACCAATGGGATAAGATCAAGGCATTGTAATAACTGATGCTCTGAGGAGGCATACATGGAACATCAGCCAAGGGAGGAAGAGCAGGGTGGGTTAGTATGTCAGCCCTCTGCTGGCCATGTCTAAACAGGATGATTCAGGGAGAAAGGGGCAGCAGGTCATCCTCATCTGGCAGCAGAGATACATAGGATGTATATAGTTCCACAAGGTTACCAGGGAATCTCCTCATGGGCTCCTGAACCCAGGGACCCCACATTCTCAAAAGGGCTCCTCAGTTTGCATAGTAGCCCCAACCATTGCCCTGGGTGCCAGAAAGGTAGAGGGCACTGAGCTGACTTCCGATTCTTGCCTTCTAGCTCTAAGTAAGCACCCCCCCGGTATTGTACTGAAGTGTCACCTGGGTACTCTTAATTCCCCCTGCCATGTCTGAAAGGAACTGTTTGTGGAGAAGGGCGGTACCAACAGGGCTGGTGTGGCCGGTGGAGAGTGGTGAACAAATACTTTTAGAATTCTTTAGGGTGGTAGTTCATATCTGCCCTGCAGTTGCACTACATCACCACATGATGGCACTGTTGGATAAGGAATGAATATTAACTTTGAACAGTTAAATTGGAACTCTATAAATAGAGAATAAAGATGTGCTTCCATTGGTTGAGGTGAGTAACATTGTATTGAACAACAGAAGAAGGTATATAGGGAACCCCTTTATTTATATAACATATGGGAATCTATATAGGGAGGTGAGAGTCTCTTCTCATTAGTAGTAACCGGGGGTGAGGAAGGACAGTACCAGCAGGGTCTACTGGGAGCAGTCACTGAGAAAGGTGAGAGCAGAGGAGCCACCTTCATACCTAACAAGCGACCACAGCAAAGGTGGACTTTTCAGCACAAGACCTCAGTATCCTGCTATATCCTACCAGTGTAGTGACCACTTTTTGTAGTGACCACCTTTTTAAAGTCCATCTGGATGTAATGTTGTGCTATGGAAACTGCTAATGGAACAACGTTGGATTAAGACTGTATTAACTGCTGTGAACATTCAAGTGTACCTGAAGTCCTGCTAATAAAGCAAGTGCCCTTTTCATAAAGTTGGTCTCATTGGATAAAAACCTACATTGGGAGGTCCCCCAAGCCCATGACAAAGAATCCACTCCCCACACACACCTGAGTAGCTAAACCCCTCAGGTATACTTGTGCTGCACTGACTCCTGTATTCTGCTTCCCATTCTCTGCAGTCCAGACTTGTAGTAAATTGTCATGGGACACTTATGTCCCCTGCATGAGAAACTAGTGACGGAGAGCAGAATGTAGGAGTCCGTGAAAGTATAAGTGTATGCATCGGGCGTCAGGGATTGTCTGATTTATATTGGGTTTGTGATGTTCTGTTGTGATGGGGTAGGTTTTTCTTTTCCTTTGCCCTAGGAGGGAGGTGCATAACCGATCTGTGCAGAGTTCAGGTTGGGAAGCATGCTCTTATACTTACCCTGGTGCTGGCCTTCTGCTCCCCATCATTTGTTTTTCATGCAGGGGGATATAGGCGTCCCATGACGCCAGTTTATATCACAAGTCTGGATTGAGGAGGACGGGAAGCAGAATGCAGGTGCCAGGGTGAGTATGACGGCATGTTTCCCAGCCACACGTTGCCCCTGTCAGTGCCGCCCTTCTCCACAAACATTCCCTCAGGACATGGCAGGGAGAATTAAAAGTACCCAGGTGGCACTCCAGTACAATACAGGGGGTGCCATGCTTAGAGCCAGATAGCAAGACTCGGCAGTCAGCTCTGTGCCCCCTTTCTTTCTGGTAACTGTGAAGTGGACCCACAACAGCCTTGTCTGACACTGTAGCAAACCACTTAGTGGGCTGATATTAGCCATTGGTTAAGCTATATAGTATTCTAAGCACAATCCATAGACTGTTAACAGCAGCTCTACGATCTAATCTCATGTATTCATCAACAATAGGGTGGAAACCAGCAAGGCCAGACCCCCCCTCTTCAGGCCCCAAACTGGGAGTCCTGGCTCTTCTGCCCTGGACAGAGCTCTAGAAATATACGCTAAGTACTGGTATTTATTGCCATCAGGATTAGGGAATTTTAACCCTACACCTAAAAACATATTGGTGTTGGATTGAACAGTATAGTCATAACTTTATTTCTGTAACTCCTTACTTGGTTAGACCATAGGTTACACCCCCCAGGAAGCGCACAGCCTTCTCTCCGGTGATGTTGGGGAAGGTGGCATGTCTGAAGGCGGCCCGGATCACGTCTGCAGTCTTCTCATTCACTGAAAAACATTTTATCACAAAAGACATTGAAATTCCAGGTCCAGTCTAGACACAACTTTATTGCCTTGAATGGGGTGGGAGAGGGTTAGAAAGAATGTATCAATCAAACCCCATTGCAGATATTCAGACTTTCTTCCTATTTGTGGTGGTCAAACTGGACCAGAAAGGGAACATTGTACCATCTACTTAAACTGAAACAAGAGCCTTACAAGAAACAGTGCTCATATGCATCCTCTCTCCATGACAATTCAGATTGCTGCACATAAAATGTAATTTACCTTTTTGTAACTATTGCTGTTGTCAATTTTATATACCAAATGGCACCCCATGGAGCTGCAGACTGCCTGCAAATAGGAAATGCTGCCAGGTTTCCTGCCACTGTGCATTGTGGGTTATGTCAGTTGAATCCAGGCTGCAACACGGCTGGGATACTGAGAAAGGAAGTAGCCTCCTAGATGTTCCAAAATGGCAGCAACCAGGAGAAGAAAAAAATATAAATCCCCATTAGACTTCTTCTACAAGTCCTTCAGGATGACTCCCAGAGACAGTGATCCCCCTCCTGCGAGGAAACACAAACTGAACAGAGGTTAAAATCCTAACCCATCCCCTCTACCTCAGTCGTAACCAGGTAACATAAAGGTATACCAAAGGACAATGGAAGGGAACTAAGGGGTCATCTTGAAGGACTCAGTAAGTCTAAGGGGGTTTTCTCCCCTCATCCTTCAGAATGACCCACGGAGAGAATTAGCAAGTAATTATACCTTAGGGGTGGGAAGCTGCTAGTAAGACCCTTCTACCAAAGGACTGATAAAAGGAGATCTAGTCTATAGTGCTTGAGGAAGGTGTGGCGTGAAGACCACATTGCTGTTTTACAGATCTCTTCTATAGAGGTGTGACGATTGCACAGGTTGATCAGACCTATTGATCGTTCATCTGATCAAACCATCTAATCTTACCCCACGTGTGTCACTGCAATTGTTCAATTGGCAACACGCGTGGCTATAAATAGCTGCCACCAGAACCCAAACAGGGTTCAACTCTATATAAGCCACACCCAACACAATCAGATCAAACGGATCGATCGACCCACAACCACTTCCAGGCGGGGGCGATCGAGCGTCCTAGGCAAGTAAGGTAGCCAGGCTCTTCAGAAATAGAGTGAGCTTTTTAGATCCTTAATTCAGAGCATTAGTGACCCTCTGCTGTATTTTTAGAATGTATTTAAACAAACAGAAAACCACAAAAACAACAAGAAACAGGTGATAAAAACAGAACTATAAAACACGGTAAATAAGATAAATAGCAATACAGAAAAAAAAGGAAAAAATACTTAAAGAGTCTGGGCTGCAGTTTGTGTCAGTCCCCACACGTTGTTCTGGTCTTCTCCTTGTTGATGTTAAAAGCAGCATGTGTTGAAAGTTGGTCCATATGACATCCCCCATCTGTCCTGGGATTCCACAGGGAGGAGGGATGGAGGACATTCCATGGAAGGGGGGCAGGATATGGACCTTGACGCTTTCTATGGCTGGTTGATCCTGATAATACTTTGTTTATGCTGTGCAGTTTTATGAGAGGACATTCCAGCCGACCTGGTGTGCATGCAGGGGGGGGGGGGGTTATGGCAAGCAGGAGGGGGCTGGGAGTTGTACAGAGCAGAGGGGTCAGCCAAGGTCTAATATAGGTTATATTCTATACACACACACACCATATTAATTACCGGTTTGGTCATGAATAAGCCTGTACAATAGTATGTTTTATCCATTGGAAATAGTGGATTTAGAAGCAGCTAGGCCTTTTCACTTGCAACTGAAAATTATCGAAAGCTGTTCCGCTATTTGCCACTCTTTAGATCTCTCCAAATAAATGATTAGAGTTCCTCTCACATCTAATAGTGAGAGATGTTCCTATAGCAGGTAAAGTCAGGAGCACTGTGTTTTGGAACCCATTGAATGAAGTAGCAAAAACCATTCTGGGCAGGGGGTAGTGTATTCACCCAGCAGAGAACAGTTCCCCTGTAATGAGCTGCTAGTGGCTGTGCTTGGTGGATTACCGGTATGTGCAGTGAGCAGCCGCTGATTGACAGCTCTGCACCCACTCATCACTGTAGTGGTGCTGACGGCAGCTTTGCAACTATCATGCCCTGTGGTGGCTTTGGCTGTCCCCACTGCTGCTGATAGCCTTGTTGCTGGCCCCGTAGCCCGTCAGACCAAACACTGAAAAGCCTCCTGGACCAGACTATAACCCAAAGATTGGTGGAGGCCCCCTTTGCAGGCTAAGTGGTGGAGGTCCTGATGTGCCCGCCCCTTGCGCCTCTCTCATAATCCAGCCCTGGCAAAAACAATTGAGTCTCAGTATGACCTTATCTGGAAGTTCCTTCATTGATAGAGCTCTTGCAGCTCACTTACCCACCTGGCTGATGTGATAGCCAACAGAAAACAACATTTCAAACACAACCACTTCTTCCTCCAGTGGCTCAAATGAAGGTTCCAGTAGCCCTTTCAAATTGATGGAAAGCCTTTAAAGGGTGCTGGCCTTTTACAGGTAATCGCCTTGAGGAACTGATTAATTAGTTGATCCTGTCTCAACTGGTAGTCTAGAAGAATGGATAATGCCTGAGTCTTTAACGTACTGCCTGCTGGACCATTCTCAAACCCTTCCTGCAGGAATATGAGGACCGCAGGTATATCCTTTTTCTTCAGTTTGTTAGTCTCACAAAATGAAGAGAAACACTTCCAAACCTTTGCACAGATGCGCCTGGTCAGTTTATGACTGTTCAATAGAGTTTTAATCAATGTGACCAGACAGCCATTTTTCTCTAAGATTGCCCCTTCAAGATGCAGAACTGGATCCCGATGAAGCAAATTCTGAATATTTGGTAGATGCCATGGCCCCTTCACCATCCTTTTCAGTTCTGAAAACCAGAATATTATCAGCCAAAACAGAGCTATGAAGATAATGTTGATTTCTTCTTGCACATCTTCCGGATCACCTGCTGCAGTAATCTGAAAGGAGGAAAGGCAAAAGCTAGGTGAAAGTTCCAGGGATGAGCCAGGGCATCGACTGCTAGGGAACCGTCCTCCCTCATCAGTGAGTAAAAAAATCTTGCCTTTTGAATTGTTCGCCTTGGCAAAGAGGTCTATCTGGGGAAGGCCCTAAAGGGGCTGTTGTACCCTGACATGACTGCAACTGTGTTCAGGGTACCCTTTGGATGAACTGCAATATTGACAGGACCTGTTCCTGTAGGGGAAACAGTGAATTTATCAGGGACAATGACCTGGTCCCACCCTGATTATTTAGGTATGCTACTGTGGAAGCATTGTCAGAGTGGATCTGGACATTTCTGCCGGAAATAATTGCCAAAAAATGATCAAATGCCAGTTTTACCACCTTTAATTCCCTAAAATTGGAGGATCTCCTCGCTATGTATGGCTATGTTTTGTCTCCACAGTCAGTCTTCCTCTTTTTAATATCTCTGGGTCTATCCACCAACGGAGGCTTTCTAGTACATCCTCTGCTATTTTAACTTTCTGATCTAATGATTCTGGACACTTGTCTCAATGAGACAATAGAAATCTCTGCAGGGTTCTCATGTGGAGTTGAGCCCATGGGCCATGATTTCTCATAGAGAAACCTGTGGGGTCTTGAGGAATTCCTGGGTCACTGCTATGATTTTGTGAATCTTTTCCTCTGGAAGCAGAATCGTTTGAGAGACACCATCTAGATCGTACCCAAGGAATCTGCAACAGTGGCTGGGTACCAGATCTGATTTTTCTGGATTGACAATCCTCCCTAAGGTTCTTAGAAGAAGAGTCTTTTCTAAGTCTGCTAGTAGCAATTCCCCTGACTTGTTTAGCAAGAGTAAATCATCCAGGTACAGAATAATTGTAACTCCTTGTCTGAGGCGTGGCATTTGTACTGCCAGTTTCTTTGTAAAGATCCGTGGGGCTGACGACAAGCCAAAAGGTAAAGCCCTGTACTGGTGGTGATAAAGGCTCCCTGGTCTGTTTGTACTGCAAATCTTAGAAATTTGCGATGTAACGGCAGAATTGGAATATGCAGGTAAGCATCCTGCAGGATCTAAATTGATCATAAGAGCCTGCTCCATGAGGATATTCCTTACCAAATAAATAGATTCCATTCTGAACTTTTTGTACCTGATGGAAAGATTTAATCTTTTCAGGCTTAGAATCATTCGATAATTTCCTGATGTCTTTTGCATGAGAATGGAACCCTTGGGATCGGGCAGAACTACTTTGATCACATTCTTTTGGAATATATCTTGACTAGTGGAAAGGCTTCCCTCTTTTGGGTGTCCCTTGGTAATTTGGCCACCAGGAAGAAACATTTGAGGAATAGAAAAAAATTCTAAACTGTATCCCCTTTCCAATGTCTGTAAAACAAATTGACTTTGGGAGACTGTTCATTCTGTCTACCCTTCCTTATGGAAGTTTTGGTCTTAGTATTAGTGTGTTTTTGAATCTTCCTTTTCCCGGAAATTTTTTACCCGCTTCACTAAAACGAGTCAGAATATTATCTCAGAGGCTGATTCACTACTAGCGCCACCTATTGCCACATGAGTGCCTGTAAGTGGGTATCAGGCACTGTAACGGAGCGTCTCGGTCACTCTAGTAACCTGGCGGCATTGATGAATGTGATGTGTGTTGGGCGCTGTAACAGTATAGTGCTCAGTGCGTCTGGCACTCCACACCATATTTAACAAAACACTAGACACAAACAGTGTCAGCGCGCTAAAGCTGGGCACTGTAGCATAGAGCACCAGACGCTGTGTGATCAGTCTGTTTTTGAACACATATCCACCAGTTACCAGTAAAGCAAAAACACATGGAATGACATTGTTTTAACACTGTGACAATAGCACCTTGCCACCTTGCCAGTGCCAGACCTGTAAATGCAATTCTGAATAAAAATATTTAAAAAGTCAAAAAAGTTTCTAAAAGTGTTTGTTTGCAGCCAGGAGACATCACACAATGATTTGAGCAAGAAATGTATTTAAAATTGGCAAACTCGCTATTTATACACAACTAATGAAGCCCCAGAAGTACGCGGCGTTCACCAGACGCTGCCTGCAACTACGAGGCACTACCTGGCGCTATCCATCTTAAATAACCCCCTAAGTATTCTCCGAACAGGAGATTATCATGAAATGGAATGCCACACAACTTTGGCTTAAAACATGGTCAGGAGACCTGGTTTCTAAGGCAAAGTGCCCTTCTAGCACAGGCTAACAGAGCAGTTGCCCTGGCCGTGGCCCTGATGGTCTACGCTGAGGCATTTGCTAAGAAGGAAATGGAGCTAAACAAGAGAGTAGGTAGGGTCTCAAGGATACTGAAGTGCTGAATGGACTGAAAATGTCTTCTCCAAGAATTTTTAATAGATTGTATCCTGAATGGATATGGGCTTATCCTCACTCTTGATTCCAGAGGCCCCTCTGCCACTCTTATCCAGCTGTATACCATGGTTAAGAGAATCCTCAAATAAGAGTTCACCCTCACTCTCCCCCGCTACCTTTGAACCTGTTTCAAGCTGAACTGACCCAGGGCCGTGGGTCCCTGCAGAAGGAATAGAAGCAGTAAGGGATATGTGACGGGTGGAAACCATGGGGAACACTAAAAGTAGAAAACATTAGAGCCCTGTCAGTGGAGTAGGCCCTGATAGTGTATAGGAACCATTAATTAGGGTAGTTAAACCTGTGAGATGCAGTTCTTGGGCCTATTGCTTCATGAAACCACATGATGGCAGTATTGCCTAAGAAATGGATCAATACTTTAATGGTCTAGGAGCCTTCTTTAAGTTTGTAAATAGAGACTAAGCCAGATGGCATTGGCAACATGCCCTGCCCTGCCATTGGTTGGGACTCGCAACAGTGTTTGGAAAGGCAACAACACCAAGGTTACATAAGGAAGAGACCTACCCTTCTAGAGTGTTGTAGTACCAGACTTTGCTATGAGGGGATGCAGTGCAATGTAGTGTGGAGGAGCCAAGAGACAGCCATGGAGGCTATTGGAATTGACTGTCGTTGTAACCTATGGGATTGTGCTGTACTGACTGATTGCTGTGTTTGCCATGGAAGGAAACCAACCAAGGACCGAGTTGAGTTCAACCATGATTGTCATCTCTGGATCCAAGCAACGTTCTAACCAAGTGCACCTCCACCCACACATGCCGCATCGACATGGGATGCCCTACCCTAGGTCCAAGAATCCCCCTCGCTCCCCAGAGCGCGTGTCCATGGCCAGGCACACGCCCGCTACAGATACCTGTGGTCTAAGAACCTGTGTTAACTGCACTAGCTGAGGAATGTGTGTGCCAGCAGTGGATGCCCCTAAATGCCACCCAAAAGACTTATAGACCTCGAATATCGAGGCCATTTTGTTTCTCATGGCTAGCATATCCCTTTATCCCTGTACATAGCTGTACATTCTGTATGCATGTCTGACAGACAGACTTCTGCAAGGTATTTGGAAGTGTAACACTAGAGGATTCACAGGATCTAATGGGTTTAGGATCCTTGTTGAGGATTCATTCTGCTGTGCTGCTGCCGGTGGTGCTCTCCGCGGCCGTTTCTTTAAGCAGCCAATGGCGCAGGGCAGCCCAGGGAGGGGCCCCCGTACAGCGCGCCGTGCGCGCGCACACACCCCGCGCGGCCTCAGGAGCAGCGTTGACGGGAGAGGGAGCAGGAAGAGACAACGCAAGGGAGGTAAATATGGCCAGCGCAGAACAAGTGCAATCACACACCTAAGATAATAAAGCTTGTGGGGCAGAGGGAAAAACAAGGGCATAAGTGGTTCCTTCACCCCCCCCCCCATAGGCTCACCATCAGCCTATGGCCGGCTACCCTTTAGACAGGGTCTGCGGTCCAGAGCCCAGCTTGTAAAAACGCCTGACCCCGGCGTTCTCCCTACCGTCACAGTCCCGATCAGCCGAGGCTGGGAGGCAGTAGTGTGTCCACGGGATCAGTGGGAATAGGGTCCGCAGCGGCCGATGGGCTAGGAGGCCCCGCTCAGCTGCAATATTCAAGAGAGAGTATCCAAAGATCTTCAGCAGCAGACTGCAAGATGAACACTGGGGAAACATAGTGAGACACCTGCTTTTATAGGGGGCCGGAAGGAGCGACAGCTTTTGATCTTGCAGTCGAGCGCCACCTAGCGGTGGAATACCCAATTGTCATCACTTCTGGGACAACCTGGACTAGATATAGTGAAAAATAAAATTCTTGGAGTACTAACCTGTAGAATTGTTTTTGGTGGTGTCCTGTTCAGGTCGCTCTATTTCTGACAAGTGGGTTATCCACTACAAGTTGGCGCAGTGACTGCAAGATGAAAATCGTGGCTCCTCCCGGCCCATATAAGGCACCTGTTTCCCCAATAATCCCCAGTGGTTGAAAAGCAGTAAAACAGAGACATGCCGGGAGGCCAGAAACCATGTTACTTCACATAGCTTCAGTCTGTATTCTCTCTCAAGAAAAAAACAAATACAACAGTAATCACCATAACAGGCAACAGAAGATAACAGAACAAGGGTGGGATGGAGCGACCTGAACAGGACACCACCAAAAACAATTCTACAGGTGAGTATTCACAGAATACTCACAGTGTCCAAAAGAAGGGTGGGATCCCCAAAAAGCAACAGCATGTAGTTTAAGACACTACCGCCTGAAGTACCTTACGGCCAAAAACAGCATCGTAGGTAGGGACTGCCGAGAGAGGGGGGGGTGGGGAGTGGATAAGACCGTGAGGAACCACAATTTGCAATAAATGGGACACGTCTGGAAAACACAAGGGGAAGAGACCATAAGCATCCCACAGCGCATGCATCACACCACAACACAAGAAAAGGACTCACGGACCAGGAGGAAGGAGAGCCGAGCAAGCGTCTGATCCTGGAGCACAATGCGGAAGATCACATCTGCCACTCAAGCGGGGTCTGGAGGCAGGAGGCCAGCACGCCCAAACGAGGCGCAAGCAGGCCGAAGAGAAAAATGGCAGCGAGCATGGGCTGCAGAGGCATCTCGAGGGGCGCCCCCCCCGCGGCCCCGCCCCCCCGCAGCGCGCAATTTCGGGTGCCGGGAAGGGAAAATGGCGCCCGGATCTGAATGCAATGGAATGGAAGCTAAAAGTAGGCCCCCATAGCAGACAGACACTCGTCAGGATCGGTCTCCAAAAGCAGGCAGAAAAGCGGGCCCATGGCATGGATATTGGAAGTGGCTTGGTTGCTGGCACTGCACCCTTTAGGGAACCTGATGACATAGACCCCCTCTGTGAACCCGGTGTTCCAGATCCCCTGTGGGAACCTGGTAACCCTACATCTTTAGCTGGTGTGGCCCTAGTGCAAGAGAAGGCAGCAGTTACCCAAAGCTCAAGTGGCTGAACCACAATAAATTCAAAGTCTCCATTATCCACCAGCAGGTGCACCCAGCAGATCAGCTGTAGCAGTACCTCTTTTGTTCACTCAGCTAACGCTTTTTGGTCTGCCTCCAGATCATTGGGGAGCAAGGTTAAGGGGTCTGGATGGTTTTAACATCCATCAAGACATGAGGGCTAGCAATAGGACCCTGCACCTCCTAGCAAGCAACCTAGCAAAGCAAAGCCCATGTTCCTTTCTCCCAGTCTATGGGATCAGCATTCTGTGAGGGATTCTCATAGAAACATAGAAGGTTGACGGCAGAAGGAGACTATACGGTCCATCTAGTCTGCCCTTATGTAACTGTATGTACTCTTTATCTTAGGATTGATGTGTGCTTATCCCAGGCATGTTTAAATTCAGTGACTGTCGATTTTTAAACTACCTCTGCTGGAAGTGTGTTCCAAGCATCTACTACTCTTTCTGAAAAATAATATTTTCTAACATTGCTCCTGATCTCCCCCTCCCCCTCCCGACTAGCTTCAGGTTGTGTCCCCTTGTTCTATCATTTTCTTCTTAAAAACACTTCCCTCCTAAACCTCCAGACTGTACAAATTAAGTCTTTCCACCATTTTCGTTGCCCGCCTTTGGACACGTTCCAGTTGAATAATGTCTTTTTGCAGGTAAGGTCTCCAGAACTGCACACAGTATTCTAGCTGTGCCCTCACCAGGGCTCTATACAGCGGCATCACAACCTCCCTCTTCCTACTGGTGATGCCTCGAGCTATGCAGCCGAGCATCCTGCTTGCTTTTCCCACTGCCTGGCTACACTGTCCACTCATCTTGCAGCTATCAGTAATCAGTACCCCTAAATCTCTCTCCTCCGAGGTCCTGGCTAACACAGTGCTGCCCATACGGTACTCAGAGCAGGGATTCCTTCTACCCAAGTGCATGATTTTACATTTAGAGACATTAAACTCTAGTTTCCACAATTTTGACCATCTATCCAGTAAAGTTAAATAATTTTCCATGTTGCTGATTCTCAGCGGAGAAATCCCAAACAATATGAACAATCAGTATTGAGAACTGCAACACAGAGGCACATATAGCGCAAAAGCAACACTGTAAACAGGAATCACAGCAACAAGCAAGGTTAATGCTTAACAGGCTAATACTACAGATAAATGGGGGTTAGTATCACACAGGTGAGGGACCAGGCAGGGAAGGGTTAGATACCTAAGGGTGTAGATGCAAGGGATGAAGCAAGCAAACATCAAGCATGCTGGGATCCAGTCCAAAACAGATAACCTCCAGAAATGTAGGCTGTTATGTGAACCCTGGTCTAGCCACAAGGGCAGACCAGCTTATAAAGGGGGAAGTCCACTTAGCTAATCACCAGCACCTCTGCACCAGAGGGCCACCTGCTGGTGGAGCAGCATACAACAGGGAAACAGCCAGGAAACAGAGCCAGCAAAGGCTAACACATGGCAAAAGCAGGCTCCCATATTTTGGAGAAACCCAAGACCTCACAGGCCCACTATGAATTTTGCTATAGAGCCAGGTCTGTTTCTGGGGAGGGCAAGCAGGTTGGTCACCCTGGCTGCCAAGGCCATTGGGGGCACCTTTACCCCAGTCAGGGCCACTATTAGTCAGGCCCCTCATTCCCCCCATATTGGGCTTAGTCATGGGGAGGAGGCACTGTCTACTGCTATGGTAGAGGCTTAGCATGCCACATACCTGTATGAGACAGCAGCAGCACCACAGGACGGGGAAGAGGGGGCAGAATAGTTTAATTACCACCTGTTCTGCCTAGAAACTGCCCTGTATAGGGCCCCCGTGAAACCTATCTACACCCCTGAACTGCCTCAAGGGGTCCCATTAGCCTCCACTTAACTGGCTTAGGTGAATTTCAGCAGTACAGTATTTCTGTACAAACAAGTATAAATGAGTGTTTGTATACAGGCAAGTGAATGATTAAACACTGACTTTGTACAGGCAAGTATACAATGGTGCATGCTTTGTATACAGGTAAGTAAAAAGTTGGCATTGTGCAGGCAAGCTTTAAAGTCATTCAGCAGTCAAAAAAATACCATTTTGTGAATACGCACCTGTAAAATGGGTATTATAAGTATGTCACACACCCCACTTCAATCATTAAATATTACACTTGGGTATATTCACCGCTAGGTGGCAGTGTTGCAGAGAATCTCCAAAAAAAGCAACAGGCCCCTCCCGGTCTATACATACCTGGTACCTCCCAACAATTCCCCAGTATTAAAACAGCAGTAAGACAAGGTACCAGGAACAACATCCAACAGCAGTGTCCAGAAAAAGGGCGGGTATCCAACCAGCCAATAACGCAGAAAAAAACTGAAACCACTGCAGCCTGCAGAACCTTGCGGCCAAAAACAGCATCCGCTGAGGCCCGCACATCAACCTTGCAAAACTTGGAAAAAGTGTGAACCGAAGACCAGGTATCGGCCTTACAAACTTGTTCAACAGAAGCCTGGTGCTGAAACGCCCAGGACGCACCAACCGCACGAGTAGAATGAGCAGTAATGCGAAAAGGGGGATCCTTCCCCTTGGCAGAATAGGCTCCAACAATAGCCTGGCGAATCCATTTACTAATGGAAGACTTAGCCGGAGCCAAGACCTTCCTAGGCCCACAGGGCACCACGAAAAAAGGCATCAGTCTTACGAAAGGAAGACGAAGCACGCAAATAGTACCCGACACAACGCACAACATCCAAGCAGTGCAACGCACTCTCCTTGTCATTCCTAGACTTAGGACACAAAGAAGGAAGAACAATGTCCTGATTAAGATGAAAAGCAGAGACCACTTTAGGGAGAAAATCTGACTTGAAACGAACAACCACTTTGTCCTGATGCTTCTCAAAATAAGGAGCCTGAATCGACAAGGCTGCCAACTCTGAAACACGCCGAACCGAAGTGATGGCCACCAGAAAAGCAACCTTCTGAGTGAGAGTGGACAGAGCAATATCCTGCAAAGGCTCAAAAGGAGGAGCCTGTAACGCAGAGAGCACCAAATTCAAATCCCAAAACTGGGAGCAAAGGCTTTCTAGGAGGCCGCAGATGCGAACCCCCTGGAAAAAAGTCTTGACCAAAGAATGGCTTGCAAAAGACCTCTGAAAGAAGATAGACAAAGCAGAAACCTGCCCCTTCAAGGAACTCAGCTGAAGACCAGAATCCAGCCCCGATTGAAGAAATTCCAAAATCCGAGAAGTAGAAAAGACCCGGCAGGGCAAAGATCTAGCCGCACACCAATCAATATAAGATCTCCAGACCCCATAATAGATGGAAGAGGAAGATCTCTTCCTAGCACTAACAAGAGTCCGAATGACCGAATCCGAAAGACCCTCCTCCCTCAAGATGGAGGTTTCAGCAGCCAAGCCGTCAAAGCCAGCGTTGGTAAACTGGGGTAACACAGTTGACCCTGAGTGAGAAGATCTGGCCGAAGAGGCAGATCGAGCTGATCCACTGCCAGACGAACGACGTCTGCGAACCACACCCGCCTTGGCCACCTTGGAGCCACGAGAATGGCGGGAACTCTTTCCTGAACCAGCTTTCGCAGCACCCTGCCTAGCATGGGAACCGGAGGAAACAGATAAAGAAACCCCAAGTCCCTCCAGCTCAGGGCCATGGCATCCGCCGCCAGAGCCAGAGGACCCCGAGACAGTGACACGAATGTAGGAAGCTTGTGATTGTGACGAGAGGCAAACAGATCCACCTCCGGCGTCCCCCACCGAAGACACATTGACCGAAACACCTGGGGATGGAGAGACCATTCCCCCCGGCGGGACGAACACCAGCTCAGAAAGTCCGCCTCTGTGTTTTCCACTCCTGGAATGTAAACTGCCGAAATGCAAGGGACATGAGTCTCTGCCCAAACTAGAATCAGAGACACTTCTCTGTGGGCACCCAGACTGCGAGTCCCTCCTTGGTGATTGATGTAAGCAACCGCCGTCTGATTGTCAGATCGAACCTGAACCGGCAGACCCTGTAAATGATGCGTCAAGTGAGACAGAACCAACCTGATGGCTCGCAACTCCAGAACATTGATGGGCAAGTGGGCTTCCTGAGGGTCCCACTGCCCCTGAAACTGAAGATCCTTCCAGAAACCTCCCCATCCTGACAAACTGGCATCCGTGGTGACAGTTTCCCAAAACGGAGTCAGAAACGACCTGCCCCTCAGAAGATTGCCCGAGACCAACCACCACCGAAGGGACTGCCGAACCCGAGGGGACATCCGGAAGGACCGATCCAATGACCGCGGTCGCCGATCCCAAGAAGCCAAAAGATGAAGCTGAAGCGTTCTCGTGTGAAACTGCGCGAAAGGAACTGCCTCGAACGAGGCCACCATCAAACCTACCAGTCTCATCCCTAGCCGAACGGACGGGCGAGGATTGGAAAGAAGAAGCTGAGCCAACTCCTGAATCAAAAGAACCTTGGCCTGAGGGAGAAAAACTCTGTGCTGACAAGAGTCCAACGACATCCCCAGAAAGGTCACCACCCTGGCGGAACCAGAGAGGACTTGGGGTAATTGATCACCCAGCCGAACCTCTCCAGCATGGACACCACCATGCTGGTGTCCCCTTCCGCTTGACTGAAGGAAGGCGCCATGATGAGAAGATCGTCCAGGTAAGGCACAATGCGAATCCCCTGAGCTCTGAGCAGTGCCATCACCCCCGCCAACACCTTGGTGAACACTCTCGGAGCAGAGGTGAGGCCGAATGGAAGAGCTACAAACTGAAAATGCCGATCCTCCACCACAAAGCGAAGGAACCTTTGATGGGCTGGAAAGATCGGAATGTGACGGTAAGCATCCTTGATGTCTATGGACGTCATAAAGTCCCCCTGCCGAAGCGACCCTATCGCAGACCGCAGGGTTTCCATGCGGAACGTCCGGGGACGAATAAACCTGTTGAGAAACATCAAATCCAGAATGGGGCGGAACGACCCATCCTTTTTGGGCACCGTGAAGAGGTTTGAAAAATACCCGCGCCCCACCTCCGAAGGAGGGACCGGGCAGATGACTGCCAATTCCAGAAGATTCCTTACCGCCGCCAGGAGCCCCTGCGCGGCCAACGGATCCGAAGGCACCCGAGACCTGAAAAACCTTGGAGGAGGACGGGACTCGAACTCCAGTTTGTAACCGGCCGACACCACCTCCCGGATCCACCTGTCCGAGACCTCCTGGTCCCAAACCCGGGAGAAGAGTCGCAACAGTCCCCCCACCCGTACGGGTGAGGGCGCCCCCTCATTGCTGAGCAGGCTTGGCAGCTGACTTGGACTTGGCGCCCCAGGCGTGAACGGGACGGCCACGGCCTCTACCCCTGTTCCAACCAGCGCCCCTGGAGGCCGAGAAGCCCGCACCCCTGCCGGCTCTGGCTCCCCGAAAGGACGGATTGAAGGGGGCCGCCCCCCGAAAGGAACGGCGAAATTTCTTGCGCTGAGGTAACTTACCTCCCTTGGCAGCAGAATCCAGCTTTTCACCGAAAAGCCTCAAACCAAAAAAGGGAAGAGCCGTGAGCGATCTTTTAGAATTAAAGTCAGCCGTCCACTGTCTCAACCAAACAGAGCGGCGAATAGCCACCAACAGAGCAGAAGCCCTGCCACACATCAACATGGCACCATCCTGAGCGGCCAGAACAAACGACAAAAAAGAGTCACAACGCTTAAGCGCAAGGAACTCATCACCAGAGGGATCAAGATCCACACATAAATCCCTGACAATAGACCTAACCGCCAAGGTCAAAAGAGCCGAAGCACAGACCGGCCTCAAAACCGAACCCGCACAGACAAAACCATGACGGGCCAGCTGATCAATCCGGCGAACCTCGCCGTCCTTGAGAGAAGTAGTGTCAGGAAGATGAACAACTGCCGTATTAGACAGTCCCAAGACCGGAGCATCCACCTCGGGAGGGACCGACCAACGCTTCATCAAGTCCGCCGGAAAAGGATATTTCCTATCCCAACTAAGCGGTACCCCGATGAGCCGTGTAGGCTGCTCCCATTGCTTAAGGACAACGTCCTCGAAATGCTGTCGGCTGGGAAACTCCAAGCGTTGCTTGGATCCCCCAAAAAGCTGACCCTTAGGCCGAGGAGCAGCCCCGGGAGAGTCCAAATCCAAAACCTCAAACATTTGGGCCAAAATGGAAGACGTATCAAGAGCGGGACCCTCAGCCTGGTCCCCTTCAGCACCCAGCACCTGCTGGCCCACAGAATCATCCAAATCCTCCACCAGCTCACCCTCCTCAAGGGGACGATCTGACCAATCCAGATCCTCAACGACCTCTTCGTCAGAGTCCGGCGGAGGCGGAGATAGGTGTTTACGCTTAGCCGGAGCCTTCTGAGCGGACATAGCGGAAAACATTTTCTCGAGGTTGGCCAAGCGGGCGCACACCTCAGATTGCGAATCCCCACCCATGACAACGTCACACGGGGTCCGGAACAGGCGAGGAGGAGAGGGAGATGGCGCGGCCGATGAAGTACCAGGCACCGGGGTGCCGGACTGGCGCTCAATGTTCCGCTGCGCACATGGAATGCATAAAATGACATCATCCCCCGGGAGCGGAGTCCCACAGCCCCCACACAGCCTGGATTGTCCCGAAGGACCGTTTCCGATATCTTTGGCAGCCTCCATATGGTGAAATTATGGTATTCGCAGAACCCAGGGATTTACGCAGTAAGCGACCCGGGATGCCCCTTTAATTACCTATCTAGCTATAATTCTATACCACCCTGACCATGGGATTTAAACAGACAAATATCCTAATTATCCCAAAACTAGCCAGGTATATAAGACCGGGAGAGCCCTGCCAGATGGGGTCCCAGGATATGAAAGACACAAAAACAGGGACAACAATCATTCCGGGGACAACAATAAATATGAAAATCATACAATAACCACTGAAAATGACTTCCCCCCCCCCCCCTCTTAACCAAAATTCTAAAAAGATGGTTAATAGGTCCAGCCATCCTTCAAAAAGATGGGAGCGAGGGAAAAGAGGGAAGGGGGAACGTAAGGCGGGGGAGAAAGAGGAGCATATGAGACCAATCAACCTCCGCAGGCTACCCCCGTCCTGACACAATACAAGCAAGCCTACCTGGAGGAGAGCACTACCGCAGCGAGACACACCGCAGCAAGATGGCGGCCCGAAAAACCGCGCCGTTCAGGAGAGGAAGGAGGGAGACGTGCCCTGGAAGCGCGGGAGCCGTATTGGTCCCGCCCCTCCCGAACGCGACCAATCACCGCGCGGACCGCGCACGACGCGGTCCCGCCCCTCTCCGTCACCGAGCGTCCCGGCCCTGCGAGACCGCGCTCACACATCAAACAGGACCGGCGGAGCTACCCGCCGGTCCCCGATAGTGAAGGCCCAAACACACACCAAAAAACAAACTCTCCCCCCTCACGCCGCGCCGCGTGACCCCGCCCCTCAGCTCCTAGGAGGAATCCCGCGCCAACGGCGCCATCATGAACCTAAAAGTAATAAAGCACCCACAGCGAGCCGGATCAAACAACATACCAAACGCCGGCCGGAAAAACGCCACACAACAACAAGCGCAGGAGCCCCACATATACCACCAGTTCGGCCGCAACACACACACACACACGACCCCGGTGCAAGAGGGTAGGCCACTGTCCCATGTCCCGATCACCTCATGTAAAGGCTATCTGTTAGGTAAATGGGGGCATCCCACATCCGGATCACCACTCCGGGAATCCCGCTATGCCCCACAATATGGGGTCGAGCGGAGGAGCTAATCTCCTAGGCACCTAAGGTGCCGGCTACCTTTTGCCCGACCTACAGCCTAAGCTGGGAGTCTGCCAGTTAACAGGGAGGATAACAAAATAGAGCCGGGCAGAAATAGACCATGGGGGGGGGGGGCCGGGGTGATACCCCGGCTACCTGCAAGCAGGAGACTTCTTTCTTCTGTCTTGTCGCCACCTTGCAGAGAATAACACTGGGGAATTGTTGGGAGGTACCAGGTATGTATAGACCGGGAGGGGCCTGTTGCTTTTTTGGAGATTCTCTGCAACACTGCCACCTAGCGGTGAATATACCCAAGTGTAATATTTAATGATTGAAGTGGGGTGTGTGACATACTTAGAATAAACAAAACAAGAATACTTAGCTTTTGTCCCCCACAGCAGATTGGCGCCAGTCTGGCGATCAGCAAGTCACCTGATCACTGGATCTCAGCCCACGCCACAGCTGCCACATCAGATGAGTTGCTGATTGCTGGACTAGCTCCGATCAGCAGTGGGGGACAAAAGGTGAGTACCTTTTTTTTTGCCTGCTAAATGACATTAACAAGCATAGTAAGAGTAGGGCTGAGCAGAAATGGGGGTGGCCTTGTCATGGTTTCCCCAGCTTACAAGTGTATTATGCTACACTTGCTGGTACATATGCTAATGAAAAGTCCCTGCTTGTAACAGGTATTATCTCATTTTTCAGCTGCATTATTTGTGTGTGGGTGTGGTCACATCCCTCTAGCACCTTCCATGGTTAAAATTACATGTTGTAGGTCAGTGACCAGACCTTGTGGTGTGCAGCTCCCCCCTCAGCTGCCAGGGGGTTTCATTAGCCTGGCATAGCTGAATTACAGAACGGTTTGTGTATAGGCAAGTATAAAATGTTGATTTGTTTGTATACAGGCCTCTTAAACAGCATACACCACTGATAATGAAAAGAGGGTTTTAGGCGAGCAAATGGCTAAACTTCATTTTCTTGACTGGAGGTCTGCTTTAATGCCAGTACTGCTCTTTTACCTGCTGGTGTCCTCTCCAGGAATCTTTCCATTATCTACACAGTTGATCATGCCATTCTGCAATATTGCCACTATGTTGCATACATGGTCACAGGAGAGGCTGCAGAGGGGGTTGAATACTGGATAAGATGTGGTTGCCATGACACCCAGCTCTCACAGATTATAGGTTGTGTATTATGGCTGTACACAGACTGAAAAACTTTTTGGCTGGTGTAAAGTTGAAGTTGGAGTCTATGCTTATTACCACAGCACAAAAATACAATTCTGTGAGTACTCACCTGTAGAATTGTTTTTACTATGCACAGCAGGGCCTGTTTCATGTAGTCCTTACGTCTGGGTATTGCAGCCTTGTGGCCAAAAGCAGCATCAGCTGAGGCCTTAACATCAACCTTGTAAAAACTTTGAAAAAGTATGAACAGAAGACCAAGTAGCGGCCTTACAAACTTGTTCAATAGAAGCTTGGTGCTGAAAAGCCCAAGAAGCACCAATAGCACGAGTGGAATGAGCAGTAACCCGAAAGGGGGGTTCCTTCCCCTTAGCAGAATAGGCCTGAACCACCGCCTGACGGATCCACTTGCTGATAGTAGACTTGGCCGGAGGCAAACCCTTCCTAGGCCCAGCAGGAAGAACAAAAAGAGCATCAGAGTTCCTAAAGTCTCAGTAGCAACCAAATAAAACTTTAATGCCCTGACAACATCCAGAGAATGAAGGATCCGTTCCTTAGAATTAGCAGGGTTAGGACACAAGGAAGGTAAAACAATGTCCTGATTGATATGAAAAGCAGACACAACCTTGGGCAGGAAATCCGGTTTAAGTCGGAACACCGCCTTATCCTGATGTCTCTCAAAAAAAGGAGGTTTAATGGAGAGCGCCGCCAGCTCAGAAACACGCCTGACCGAAGCAATGGCCACCAAAAAGGCCACCTTAAGAGTCAGAATGGGCAACGCAGCCACACATACAGGTTCAAAGGGAGGACACTGTAGAGCAGGCAACACCAAATTTAAGTCCCAAACCGGTAACATAGGCTTACGCGGCGGACGCACATGAGTAACTCCCTGGAAGAAGGTCTTAACCATTCTGTGATTGGCAAAGGATCTTTGGAAAAAAATAGCCAGAGCTGACACCTGTCCCTTAAGGGTACTAAGTTGAAGGCCCGAATCCAGACCATGTTGTAAAAACGCCAGGATCCTGGGGATAGAAAACCCCCGACAAGGGAGAGACTTAGACACACACCAGGCAATGTAAGCATGCCAGACCCTGTAGTAGAAGTAAAAGACTTCTTCCGGGCCTGAATCATGGTATCAACAACAGAGGCGGCAACCCCTTCTCCATCAAGATGGAGGTTTCAGCAGCCAAGCCGTTAAAGCCAGCGTTTGTAAATTGGGATGGCGCAGCTGTCCCTGAGTGAGAAGATCTGGGTCCTTGGGCAAGACGTACCGATCCACTGCGAACTGCACAACGTCTGCGAACCACACCCTCCTTGGCCAACAGGGGGCCACCAGAAAGGCCCCTCCTGGGCTATCTTGCGCAGCACCCGGCCTAGCAGAGGAAAGGGAGGAAATACATAGAGGAGACGAAATTCTGTCCAAGGAATTGCTAGCGCATCCGTGGCGAAGGCCAGGGGATCCTGAGATAGGGAGACAAATCTTGGAAGCTTGTGATTGTGACGGGACGCAAACAGGTCCACCTCTGTCTGACCCCAACGGCGACACAGGGACTGAAAAACCTTGTTGCTGAGAGACCATTCCCCCAGCCGAGACGTCCCCCTGCTCAGGGAGTCTGCCTATTGGTTCTCCACCCCCGGAATGTAGACCGCCGAGATGCAGGAAACATTCTCTTCCGCCCAAGACATTATCAGGGACACTTCTTTGAGGACTTGCTTGCTCCGAGTCCCTCCCTGATGATTGATGTAGGCAACCTCCATCTGGTTGTCCGAGCGCATCTGAACCCCGAAGGTGAGGAGTTAACTGGGAGAGAACCAACCTGATCGCCCACAGTTCTAGAATGTTGATGGGTGCATGGGCCTCCTGGGGGCCCCACTGACCCTGGAATTTCAGAGACTTCCAAACTCCCCCCCAACCGGTCAGACTGGCATCTGTGGTGACAATCTCCCAGCACGGAGGCAGAAAAGTCCTGCCCACTAGAAGATTCCTCGAATCCAACCACCACGAGAGGGACTTCCTGGCCAGAGGGGACAGAACAAATTCCTGATCCAGGGACACAGGGTCCCGATCCCAAACTGATAGAAGGTGCAACTGAAGGGATCTCATGTGGAAATGAGCAAAGGGAACCGCCTCGAAGCAGGACACCATCAGACCCACTAACTGCATCCCCTGCCGAATGGAGGGATGAGGACACGAGAGCAGGGCCTGCTCCTGCATCTGAAGCCCCTCCACTTTCTGATGAGGGAGAAACACCTTGACCTGAGAGGTATCCAGAGTCATGCCCAGAAAGGACCTCGCCAAAGACAGAGACCGTGAAGACTTGGGATAGTTGATCACCCAGCCGAAGGACTCGAGAGTGGAGGTCACCACCTGAGTATCCTTCTCGGCCTGATGAAGATACTGAGCAACAATCAAAATGTCGTCCAGGTAAGGGAGGATGTGAATGCCCTGGTTCCTCAGAAGGGCCATGACGCCCGCCAGCACCTTGGTGAACACCCGAGGGGCCGAGGTGATACCGAACGGTAAGGCCACAAATTGGTAATGCTGATCCTCCAGAGTGAACCTCAAAAATCTGATGACCTGGAAAGATTGGTATGTCAAGATAGGCATCCTTGATGTCCACGGTGGTCATGAAGTCGCCCGGCCGAAGGGAACTGACAGCCGAGCGTAGCTGAACCGGACAAACCTGTTGAGACCCTTCACGTCCAGGATGGGCCTCAGAGCACCGTCCTTCTTGGGCACCGTGAATAGATTGGAGTAGTACCCCTGACCCTGTTCCTGGTGAGGTACCAGACAGATGACTCCAGACTCCAAGAGGCGTTGCACTGCTAGGCGCAGCCCTTGAGCTGACAGAGGATTCTGAGGTATTCGGGATCTGAGAAACCTTGGGGGCGGCCAGGCTGCAAACTATCTTGTAACCGGAGGATACCACCTCCTGAATCCACCGGTCTGAGACGCGAAGTCTCCAGGCGTGAGCAAAGAGCCGAAGCCGTCCCCCCACCCGGACGGGTGAGGGCGCCTCCTCATGCCTGAGGGGCCTTGGAAGGGGGCTTAGGCTTGGAGCCCCATGAAGGACCGGGATGACCACGGGATCTGCCGCGGCCCCAGGAGTCTCTGAGGCTACCAAAAAAGTGTGCGCCACGCCCTCCCCTGTAACCACGGAAGGAGGGGGTGGAAGACCCCCGAAAGGGCCGAGACTGCTTCCTACGCTGAGGTAGTGTACCATCCTTGGCCAGAACATCCAGACGCTCAAAGAGATGAAGCCCCGTGAAGGGAAGCCCGATGAGGGACTTCTTAGCCGCAGTGTCAGCTGCCCACTGGCGCAACCAAACAGACCGGCACATAGCCACCAAGAGGGCGAAGCCCTACCGCCCAGCCGGACGGCATCATCCATGGCAGCCTGCACAAAGGCAACAAAAAGGCAAAGCAAGAGGGCCCTGTAATCCTCCCTTCTCCTACCAGCCATGGCGCCATCAGCGAGACGCTTGAGCTTATTCTTAAGGGCAATGGCCGTAACGGCTGCGGCACAAACCGGACGCAGGCCTGCGTGAAAGCATGACAGGCCAGCTGATCCATACGGCGGTCCGCGCTGTCACGCAGTGTAGTAGTGTCACGGGACGGCATGACCGAAGTGTTAGACAGCCCTAGAACAGGAGCGTCCACCTCAGGGGGACACGACCAGCGCTTGACCAGGTCAGCAGAAAAGGGATACCTTCTGTCCAATCCCTTAGGCACTGTGGGCAATTTGTTAGGACGTTCCCACTCCTTGAGCACCATATTGGAGAAATGACCCTGCTCCGGGAACTCCAAGCGAAAGAGCTCACCCTGCTTCCTCTTCGCCACCTTAGGGGGGGGCGATGTACAAAGCCTCAAAAATGTCCAACAACAGTCTATCAGTGTCATCAGGGAGCCAGGTACCCTCATCAGAAACGGACCCCGGGTCACTGTCGTACCCTTCCTGATGGTCCCCAGATGAGTCTGAATCATGGAAAAGCTCCCCCTCCTCTAGAGAGTCACGGCCGCCAAACACATGAAGGCCCTCATCCTTCTCGGCAAAGAGGGAAGGCGCAGGGTCAAGATACCGCTTCTTGCCAGAGGCCTTGCCCATCACAGGTCGGGCCAGCTGCCTTTCAATGCTGGCCACGCGTAGTGCCAGATCAGATTGGGACCCCCTGCTAGCATCCCCCTCACTGGGGGCTAAATGCAGGCGCGGGGGAGTAGGAGATGCCGGAGGGAGCGCAGAACTGGGAAGAGAAGCGCTCATCTCAGCCTGGTCCGCAATAATACTTTGGGCGAACGGCACACAAACTGCGCCACCACCACTCAAAGGGGATGCCCCACACATGACACACAGCCGGGATTGCCCCGAAGGACCCCCGAGTGGTACAGGGTCTGCGGCTTGAAGCAGCGCTCCCCGAGCACCTGACTCTAGTGCTCCTCTACCCTCACCTGATCCGACAGCCGAGACTGGGAGGCAAATAGGGTCCGGAAACGGGTGGAAATAGACTTGCAGGGCCGCAGGCTTGGTTGCCTCGCTCGCCTGCTAAACAGAGAGAGAGCCATCTTCTATCTTCGCAATATTACTGCAGAGAAAACACTGGAGGTCTATGGGTGATTCCGGTTTTTATGTGGGGCCGGGATAAGACAATTCTTCTGCAGTACACTGCGCCACCTTGTGGCGGAATACCCAGACCTAAGGACTACATGAAACAGGCCGTGCTGTGCACTATGAAAAAAGTTACACACAGGCGTGCTTATGATTGGAGTGCCTTACTTTCTGCTCTAGGAATTAGCAGCACATTGCCCTCTAGTGGCCAGTCGTACTGCAAGCAAGGCAAGCTCAGCTCTCCAACTCCCTAGTCGGGGCTGGGGGTCACAGTTTGTGCATCCTTTCTCTATAGGCTGCCTACACAAGATCTGCTCAGTCATAACCTATAATACATTTTGTCTTGGCTCCATGGCAGCCATGCTAGGATCATGCTCCAGTAGTCAAGCATTGAACATTTTTTATAGACATTACTTATTGTCACATATCAAGAAGTCTAGGTAAGATTAACTCCTAATTGGGGGCTCTGTTAAGTTAAATTGGCAGCCTTGCTGGCAGAAAAACGTGTTGGTCCAGTGTAGGATCCCCCCCCCCCCCCACCACCTGGAAATGTGTACTAGTGGTGGTATGAGTGGTATTTGAGGTAATTTCAAAACAGGATTATTATGTCTAGGCCTGGAGACCTTACAAAAATATACTGATAAGGTAGCTCAAACCCAACAAAAGACAAAAAATAGTGCCAGGTCTGAGGGACAAACATGAACTGGTGGGACCAGGATAAAATTAGAGGAAGAACATTAATATAGACTCCTTTTGGGGCCCAGCCATGAAGAGGGGCTTGGACCTAGGCCTTAATGCCAGCCCTGCTGGTGGCCACTCCAGGAATCTGACCACTTTCTACACAGCTGATCATGCCATTCTGCAATATTGCTGCCATGTTGCATACAAGGGCACTAGAGGGGCTGCAATAAGGGGGTTGAGAAACAGATTGGGTGTGGCTGCCATGACACCCAGCTCTCACATATTATAGGTTGTGTATTATGGGAGGCCCACACTTTATATAAGTTGCTCAGCCATAACCTCTAACCGATATTATGCATTGGCTGAGCCCCATGGCTCGATGAACATTTTTATAGACATTATTTATTGTCACATATCAAAAAGTCTATGAAATATTAACTATTCAGTGAGAATTACGTTAATGCTGTATGGAGCCCAATTACATCCATTATGTAAAATAGCATGATCGAAGCCCAAAAATACAAAGGTGCATAACTGAATAGGTGTAAAGTTCAAAAGTAATGCTAGAAAAGTCTGCTACTGAAACAGTAGAAGATGCATCAAACTGAGCAAGCAGAGATAGCGGGTCCATAGACACAAAGCGATAACTTGCTTGATATAAACTCAGTATCATTTTCAGGAAAATAATAAAAAGGCTGACTGGATGGACCTCTCGCTCTCATTTTGCCATCATCAGTATTCCTCATGCGTTGCAGCCCTACACTAAGCAATGTTAGCAGCAAAGATGGAAAGAAGATCAGGCAAACACTTACACACCAAGGCAGCAGGCTTTGTCACCCTGCAGACTATGCCGGTCTCCCAGGAGGATAAGTGCTCCAAGTCACAGGCTGATGAAATGCTCAGTAAGCAAACTGACATCGCAGGTAGCAGCCACATTGTTCCAGAATTCAACGCAGAGACCTAATGAGCCGAGAAGCCCCTTGTGCCTGAAAATTCCCTGGATCACTACAGGAAACCACCCAATCCCATCATATCCTCTACTTCCTTTCTATGCAGAGAGAGGCCAAAGTTTATCCAGTCTCACAATAGCTGGAAACCAGCCACCAAAAGCAGATAAATTAGCTACTACAGATCTTCCTGGTTCACTTTAAGGTTCCCAACTTAAAAGAAACAGGGTATCAATGTTTAAAGTCAGTTGTTGCAAAGGCAATTGTTGTACCATTGCGTCTATGACGTGACATGAGGGGCTTATCAGTATAGCATATGGAATTATGACCTACGTTCCTTGCTTATGTTACCTGGGAATTTGGCCAATTCTTGGGTGAGATAAGTATGGAAGATTAGATAAACTCTTATCAAGAAAACAAGTTTCGTGTACCCCTTGGAGTTCGGCCAGCTATTGGGGGTGACAACCATCTTGAACAGCATAAATATGAGGGGCAAACCACTGTGATATCAGGAGGCTCGGGAGCCATTGACGAGGGAAGCCCATCATGGACAGTGATCTCTGGGGTTGAAGACCCACCGACCTACCAAGCTTGATCCTGACATCGCTGTGCCATACGAAGATATCGGCCGTGGAGCTCCTCAGCGACCACGACCCATGATTAACCATATGCATGCTGGGTAGGTAAGCCAACGTTCCATGAACTTAGTTGTTGTATCTGAAGGATATAGGATACAGTTTAAATAACTTAAGATATACTATTAAGCAGTGTGGATTGAAGTTATTTAATGTTTTTGCTATTATCCAAGTTCCATGCTGTTCTTGTGCTTTAAGATGTCATTATATCTTTGCTATTATTAAAAGTTATATTTTGTGCAACATTTTGGAGTTGTAGTGCTTCCTTCAGGGCAGGAACCCGGCTAGTGGGCCCCTTAGCAATCAGTAACGTCACTTCCGGTTCTGGTACTGACTGGTCCGAAAACAGCCCCCAAAATTCATGCATTCTTTTTTCCAGATTGCCTTCGTCTCCATCCAATTTCTGCAGTCCCTCAATCTCTCCCTTTCCCATTTTCTCAATCCTCTGGCAGTTCCAGCTGGCGTTCTGCATGGGGACCTTAGTGGCAGTGGTCACCTAATACCTTGATCCCATTCACTAAGTACTCTGTCACTCAAGTCCTGGCTATCAGTCAAGTCCACTTCTGTTATGTAGAGTGGGAAGGGTTGGATTTTCATTTTTGTCTACAGTTGTCTTTCAGACAAGAGCTCCTCAGTTAAAAAAAAAAAAGAGCAGATGAACATATTTAAACCTTCCAGCTAGTTAATATTTCAGCTGTTTTTTTTATCTAACAAATGAGGTCCACCATTCTGTATATTTGCATACATTACTCCACTAAAATCGGGAACTTTCATAAAAACTTGATTTGGATGATTTGCAGAATTTACCTTAGAAATTCTGGTTCGTCTGAATCGAATTTTTACAAATTTGCTCAAAAGTTAATCCTTGCTCCTTCGGGTGTCCACACTGGCCCCTGTAGTCTGTCTGGGTCCGGTGGTTTTAGGTGACAGCGCAGTTTACGGTTAATTCTTTGCCTCTGTGATGTCAGCAGTGGGATAGGCAAGATCACTTTCTCACACCCCCTCATGGCTTCGTTCTGGCAGTTGTTTTAAATTGGGGCTGTGTGCTCTGTCCTGTTTCAGCAACTCTGTTTACGGTTCCGCGCATTGGAGGTACTGGTCTGACATCTTTTAGTTTTTTTGCAGTGGTGGGACGGCTTTGTACATCAGGACTTCAGTCAATCAGCGTGACACAGAAAGGACTCAAACCACGCTTCCACCCACCCCCCCAACACTACCAGAGGACCTCCCCTGGACCCAGGCACAATACAGGAGCCAGCATGGACTTCCAAGGACATGGACCAGCAACAACTCAAGCAGATAGGACAGATAAGTGACACGTTCACTTTAAGAGTAGCAGCTATCTAAATTCATTAATTCAAGGTTATATAGTATTTAGATTAGTTTAAATCAATCAGTATATTCGCTTACAGACAGGCCGGAATAGGGTATCTCTCACTGTGGGGCAGTCCAGGGTGGTGGAAGGGGAAGCCCAGTCATGGTGTAACAATTATAACAATTGTTACAAAGAAAAACCCTCACTCTCCTGATGCTTTGGGGTCTGGGCACCGCTATTTTGGAAGAAAGCACAAAGCAACAAGCCCTTGGCTCCAGGCGGGAGCACGCACATTGCAGGCAGCTGCACGGACCCAGGTGAGATGTGCTGGACTGCGGGTGGGGTAAGGGTTTTTTCCTTGTCCTCCCATCCTGCCTCAGCATCAGATCCGCTGGGGGGTCCCTCTGTACTTATAAATAGTGTAGATCTTTCAAAAATGGTTTAAATACCCAAATACAGCACAAACAGAAACCGCCCTCAGCACTCTTAGGGTTGGAAACCCGATTCTTTAACATTTAGAATGAACATAAAAAATGGTCTATTCAAATTCTACCTAAAGTGAACCTTCCACCTGATTAGGTACCAATTTGGGAGTTGCCCCACTGTGTGAACACCCCAGGATCACCCAGCAAACACCTTTCAGGCACCCCCACGCGGGGTTCGCAGGCAACATCCCTGGAATCTGATGGCAGACTTCTGCACTCTTGACTCTGTTCCAAACAGAGCTGTAGGTCATTAGGGCAGCCCACCGCTCCGGGCATGTGTACACTCACTGCACAGATGGGTTAAATGCGGAGAATGAAATCCAATGTGTGGGCAAGCATACAATGGCCATCTATGCATTAAAAAAAATTAAAACATTTGTACAGCATACAGTGCTGATTGGATGGGAAAGGTTATTTTTTTTAAGGGCAATACGGGGGGTACACATTGGGATGCCCCAAGAAAGTGGAACAAAAACCTGGATGGTCCCTTCTATGGCCGGCTCTGGAATGGAAAGATTCCAGGGCTGGCCTTCCCCAGGGGGCATACCGAAACGGGGCACCGCAGAACTCACCTGCTTCCCCTGGAACTTTCTGCAAGGTGAAAATCTGGCAGCTGGATCCACGCATCTTCAAGCTGTGAGAGTGCTCCCCTGCCCAGCCATCCAGATAGGTTGGGGGCAGGAGCAAATGCGCTGCTGCGGCCACTGTGCTCCTGATTGCAGAAGACCTGCATGTAAAGAGTCATTTTCCAAGCATTACATATGCACAGCAAACAGCTCTGATTGGACAAGAGCTGGCACATGCACCTTTGGACCGGGAAGAGGGGAATTGTCCTGAGGGTTTCACACAGTGGGGCATCTTAGTTCAGGATAGTCAAAATCCCAGGTTTTGTTCTGCTTTAAGTTAGAGGCAGGAGATGTTGCATGAAAAATCCAGACAAGTTTTGCTTCCATCTGCTATAAGGCCAGAAATGAGCAGCCATGCGGAAGGCTGGTTGAGTTTCTTCAGCTCGGCATTGCCAAGCAGGCACAAGCTGGAATAGAGCCAAGGCCTCCGCTTAGAAGGTTTTCTTCTGTTGCATGTGGAAGACGCAGCAGCTGGACTTCGTTATTCTAAACAATGGTTTTTAATGAGGTGTTCATTGAAGAATACGGAAACTATAAATAAAGTTATTTCACTCCCAGGCACATCAAACCCTCCCCCGGCAACTGTTGACAGTTCTAAACTGTGTTCTGTGAGGAATTGTCCAGGCACACTCAAAAGTATTACCATTGTGTAGGGAAGGCAACTTTATTTTATAATCTGGCAATATAGCTTTGTTTTCAAAAAGAAAGTTTCACCTCATGTTGTGCGGTCTTCTGAAGGGAGCGGCAGGGCTGACTTATGCAAGCACACTGTGTGCTTGAGTGGCAGTGAGGAGAGCTCCATTCTAGCCTACCACTAACCGAGGAGGGAGTTAACTTGTCACGAGCCTCAGGCTTCTATTTATGGTCAGGATCACGAAGGAGGCAGTAAAATGAGTCTTCCTTTTGGGCAGCCAAAGCGAAGAAACAACACAAAAAGGTGGTTTTCCATTTACCTTCTACTTTTCTACCTGACGATTCTTTTTCTTTAATGAGATTATGCTTTTTTTTTTTTAATACATCTTGTCCAAATCCAGTACATTCCAGGAAGGGATGTTATATCACCTAAATGTGGAGTATACTTCACAGCACAATAAAAAAATTCCAGGGGTGGCTGTTGGCCTTCCCCGTGGGGCATCCCACATCAGGATGCTGCCTTGCACAAAACTCACCTTTTCTAGCACCTTCTTCACCGATGTTTAATTCAGCACCTGCATCCCTGGGCTGAAGCCCACTACGGTGCCCAGCCATTCAGATAAGACTAGTGGTGGGAGCGTGCCTGGGTCTGGGAATGACTCCCGATCATCAAGCACCAATATGCACGGACGATGGCTCTGAATCTTTACCAGACTAGTTCAGACATTCTTATTCGTTATCCACTATAGTGAATCTAACAAAAAAAAAAAAAGCTGCCTTCTATCAGGACCACTGGAAAATGGTTATTGTAGGTTCATACTCTGCTAAGGGAAAAACCCTCCCATTAAAGCAGAACAAAACCCACCAGCAGCAGGCCTTGAATCTAAAGGATTCTAGGGCCGACCACTGCCTTTACCCCTGGAGCATCCAGAATCAGGATATCCGCTGTGTGAAACACAGAGCACCAGTAATAACTGACCTTTCCCCACTCCAATGGCGCATGTGCGGGCTCTCGTCCAATCAGAGCCGTTTACCAATTGTTTAAAATGGGGGTGCACGCATTCCTGCCCCAGCCATTCAGATAGGAGGTTGGATGTGGGAGTGCGGGTTCCCCACTGAAGGCAATCAGGGTCCTTTGCCGAAGGATGTAAACACTGCGAAGGGCTCCGATTGGATGAGAGCCCACGCATGCGCCGTTGGTCCGAGGAGAGGCAAGTTTTACTGGGAGAACTGGAGGGGGTTCATGCAACGGAACATCCAAATTCGGGACGCCCTAGAAAAGACAAATTCCCAGGTTTTGTTCAACTTTAGATTTACTAATCATTCCTCAAGATCTGTGGGGTCCTTGTGGGACTTTCATCACCCAGAATCTTGGTCCCCTGCACATACCTGCTTAATGTTTTATAAATGTGACAAGCAGACACTAATTTGGCTTACAAGATCTTGCAAGCCGGTTACATTCTTTTGGAGCCATTTACATACTGATTTAATTTTTAATACATATATATATTTGTTTCCCTGCTTTGGGACATGCCATTATTTCAAATAAAGAAGATCCAGCATAAAAGGGCTCCAAAGCTTGCCTCTACTTTCTATTTCATTCCTCCCAAACCATGGAAAAAGTAGTCTAACAGCCACTCTGTCCCTTGGTACTCTCAGCCTGAGCAACCTCTGCAAGACACATTGGTCTCACAGCTCTGACCACAGCAGAGCATGCTCAACTCAAAGCTGCGTCATTGACACATCCTTCCCAGCACAGCCACAACCTAAAAATTGAAGTGAAGAAAGACGATTTGTTTAGAATACTCAAGGTGTTTACATATAATCTAAGACTTTGAGATGCTTTAACCCTTCCAATGTCAGTCTACCTAAAGATATAATATATATTAATATATATATATATTTTTTTTATTTATTTTGTTTCCTCAGGAATTTCCAGGGACTTACACATTTCAGCAGTGTTTGGGTTTTAACCCAAAATGTCTTGTTTGTAACTTTCTGTTTTTTTTTTTGTTTTTTTTTTACTGAAAATATATTATTTTTTTTAAATCAAAAACAAAAAGTGGGTGAAACCCCCATTCCTCCTGGTTACAACATATGTATTGGTAGAAACCCATTCCTGCCCAGGAGACTCCCCCAAACTGAAAAGACATTTTCAAATGAAATACAACTACTATGTGCACTATAAATGAAACCCTTAAAAAGCAACCCCCACCCTTTTTGGAAAATTATGTAGGGGTTAAAAAAAAAAAAAAAAAAAAAAAAAAAAAAAAGGTTAAACAGTGTTAAATCACCCCATGGACTAGGGCAAAGGCTGACCAGCCGGGTCCACAGCTCTGAAGGCTACTAGCCCGCACACTCTTCTGCGCCTCTCTGGGCTTTGGAGATGCTGGTTATGGGGCAGGGGGTCATGGCAAGTCGCCCGCTTGCCGCAGGTGACTTGCCAGCCAACCCCGCCCTGTTAGCTGGTATAAAGGACTCAGTGACCCCTTACCAGTTCACTTACCTAGATTCCGTTGCCGTGTCCCGTGCTGCAGAATCAATGTGCTTGCCATTTAAAGGGTTAAAATGGCTGATGTTAAACTGGGGAGAAAGTTAGTGTGTGCCTGGACAGGGACTTTAAGAAAACCACAACCGACACCATTGATACAACTTGTGCCAGACAAAAACAGACAGACAGAGGTCCTCATTCAAAATATATTTCAGAAAAGTGTCATCAATAGACAATAGAAAGCCTTTGTTATTATTGAATATTTTCTAAAGTGCAGGTTTGTGCATGGAGGGGGGAGCACAGATTGCGGTTCTGAAATGCAGAGTGGCATACCGTGGCCGGAAAGATTTGCCCGTCAAGCAGGCATGAGTCAACGTGAGGCGGCACCGTATGCTAGTTACGTCAACACTACAATTAGTGTAAATTATCCCGACATTCCACAAGGAATCAAATGCCATGAGCGGCGGTGACGGCACAGGCGGCCGGCTCACATGTGCAGGCTTGTACACATCTTTGGACTGGTAGGAAAGATTCTCGCTTGGAGATATCGGCAAAAACGTCTTCCTAGAAACTACAAAGGGTCGGTTTTGTGGACTGAGCCTGTGGCCGCAAAAGATGGAAGACCAAGAAGCATGCGGCGCAAGTCTGTATTTCGATCCAGAAATGTTCTCTCACTTCACTGAACAATGGCCGGGGGACCTTCAGGGATCAAAGAGGCAAAGAAGGTTTTGAAAAAGACCCAGGCTGTGGACAGGAAGGAGTGCGTCTGCAGAGCCGCTGCGGCACCGGCTGCCTCATTAACCACGTCCTCAGCAACAGCTTCATTTTCCTGCAATGAAACGAGGATTCCATTTTGTAATTAGGAATTGCTGAAAGATTATTGGGCACAAAGAATCTGGGCTTACGAGGGACAAACTCACCTGTAAGTTGTTGTTTTGATCCTGTTGGTTTCTGGCGGCCTGTGGAGGATCGGCAGCAGCTTCTTGAGCGGGCCTTTGCCTAAATGGAAACCATCCAGCGGTGTGTCTGTAATACATCCATCCAATGAGTGACAGGCAATGTGGGAAATTACAAAGTAAGCGTTGCATGTCACTAATGTTTAAAGAGGACCAAAACCAGGCCTGGTATTTATAAGATTAACCACCATGGGGGTATCCCAATATAAGATGCCCAACTGCATGAAACCCTACCGTCAGCAGTTATACAGACTTCACCGGTGAGGTATCTCAGACATCTCCCTAGTCTGCGTATGGCTGCACCTGCCGTAACTGAATGGCTGGTGTGGTCTTGTACCTCCATAGAGGCATGCAGGGGGTGCCGCCAGCTAAAATCGCTTTCAGCTTCTTTAGCTGCTCATTTACTAGCATGGCCAAAGCAGTGGATTAGAGCAGAAGCCATGGAATCACCGGTGAGTTTCCACACAGTGGGGCAGCCAGAATTGGGCCCATTTATGGCTGCTCCTATTGAAAACAATGGGCACCTTTGCACACTACAGTTCCCAGTTTGGGATACCCCACTATAATCACGATTTTGGAAGCACCCCCCCCCCCCCCCCCAGATTGCCCACTCAACTCACCTTTCGGACGTTCCCACGGCGCATGCGCTGGCTCACACATCCAATTAAACCTTTATGCCAGGAATACTAATGCAGTGGTTTTTGAGGGAGCGGCGGCCAACTCACCCCAGTTTCCCTGCGGGGTGCTTGCGCTCCCGCAAAGGGCTGATTTGGATGGCTGGGCACGGGAGTGTGCACAGCTTCAGAGATGCTGGCCGCCATCACCATAAGGGACGGTGGGAAGGTAAGAGCTTTGCGGGTGAGCACAGCGTGGTTCACACAATGGGGCATCCCAAATAAGGATGCCCAGGGGCACCTAGTCAGCCGGCGCTGGGGTTTAAGATTCCAGGGCTGCCGCCAGCTGTGATTGGTCCATGTTAAAGGACAACCATCACCTTCTTCCTCTTCTGGCAAGGAACGGGGGATATTTTCATTACACACTCCTCTGCCCCTTTTATAAACGTCTGTTACATGCTCTGCTAGTTATAGCAGTGTGTGTAATGAAAATATCCCCAGAACCACATCACAAGAAGACAGTTGTCCTATCCTGGTGAATTTGACTATCCAGGTGATTGGTTCTATCCCCGGGAGCATCCTGAACTGAGATGTTCCGCTGTGTGAGCGCCCACTCCACTCATCTTTCCACCATTCTCATGGCGCATGCACTTGTCCAAACGCAGATTTACGCCGTGCATATTAATGCGCAGCATAAACCTGTTTTGAACTGCATGTCGGCATAGAGTGCACAGGTGGGTGCAGGATTGTTTTGAACTGCGTGTCATAGGCAGCACTGGCGGGAGTGTATGCACCCACACAACCAGCCTATTTGAATGGCTTGGCGCAGGAGTGTGCACAGCTGTAGAGATGCAGAGACAGTCCACGATCACAGTGAAGGACCAGAGAAAGGTTAAGGGGCTTGCGGGCGATCTGGGGGGACTCACACAGTGGGGGCATGTCCCAGGGGCACCCACTCGGCTGGCTCCGGAGTCTTTTAAACTCCAGGGCCGGTATCGGCAGCGATAGGTCCACTTTAAAAGAAAGCAACAAAACCGAGACACTTACAGGTACATCAGAATCATGGCTCCGAGGACCATCATAAACCGGCTCAAACTGGAGTAGAAATACAGAATACTGAGGAAGATTGAAAATCGGGCAGCGGTGTACACCCAGTCCAACCAGTCCCTGTTCATATCATCCTCTTCCTCCACCAATCCACCTTGTGCATTCATCCGCAGGTTCTGGTTGGCTACTGGATTCACTGGGGCTTGGACTTCGGGGTTGGGAGCCTGGTTGGCTGCTGGAAAAGCATGAGGAAGTGGATCTGGAGCGGCAGGGGGGACAACTGGGAGTTCCTGTCGTCGCTGAGAGGGGGGTGCGGTGGCAGCAGCTGCAGCATAGCTAGTGGAGGAAGCAAAGAAGAATTAGAAGGCACATTAGGTGAATACTTCATAAACTCCATCAGCAAACACATTGCATTTAAAGGGAGAGGGGATCCTCGACAGAAGCAGATTGTATTCACCTTGTTGAGAACACTGTCTCTCAACATTTCTTCCATTGCAGAAGTGATAATGGCTACGCATGGAGAGCATGTCTAAGTTAGAGAGATCTGAAAAATTCCTGTAGATTTATCCAGATGGTTGAGACAAAAAGTGAAAGTTGTAAAGCTGACCTAGCGCTTTCCTCTCCAGTATCTCCCAAATGTTGAAGTCTGATAACTCCAATCCCCCAGCTGAATGGCGGGGGAGAGGTAGGCATCTTCATGGCCACTTCTGTCCGGGCCCCTGACAGCCACTCCGATAGACCAGGTGTGGGAGCACGCATTCAGCCAGCGGATTGACAGGGAAAGGAAAGATGAGGATTTCACACAACTGGGCATCCAAAATCACCCACCATTTTACAGGCTTTGGGCCAGTGGTTGCTCCTCTTTAGGAGAAGACAGGGCTTTCTAAACTCAAATGAGCAGTATTTTTTTTTTTTATTATGCCTCCACCATCACTTTCTCAGTGAGCTAATCAAGAGTTGGTCAACAGAGTCCGGAAGTTTAATTACTAGCTTGATGAACATTGCTCCCTTGGTGCCAAATCACAAGAACGACACCTGTACCAACTGTGCCAAACTTCCCTTAGTGAGAAAACAGTTGTCAATGAAAAATGTACACTTACTATTGCATGTAGTACTGCCGAGCGTACATCTGTTGCAACCACAGGATCTGCTGGGGGCTGTACATGGAATAAGGGGACAATGCTTGATTCACTGCTTGAGACCTGAAATGGAAATGCCCATAGACAACATTAAGCCTTCTGTATATAAAGGCACAAGGGTACACGTAATTCCAGATGTAAATGGCCATACCTGGCACTGCTGTTCTGTGCAGACGCCACATTCTGGGATGAATTCCTCTGCCGGACGCCATCTGTCTGAGGAGCGGCTGGCTGGGCTGGTCTAGAGGAGCTGCTTGCTTGTGGTGGCTGTGACTCTGCAGACTGGAGACAAAATCTAGAAGTCAACTTTTGGCCTCCAAAGCAGAGAGCGCCACCAGCTGTATCCCTGCTCACCTCTAGCTGGGGGACGTACCCATACCAGCCATTCACAAATGCCTAGTGAGGTTATGGGCCTAGCTATAGGTATAGCAGGTCCACAGCCCATGCTTGCATCGTTGCATCTACGATGTCAAGGACAGCCAAAAGGGCTGATGTCCCTCTTTAAAGCGGAAGCAAACTCTTGTCTAATCAGCGCCTTTAGTGCTTGACACCAGGGAAGGCCACTGACCTTCCCCTGAGGGTCGCCCGTAAAACTTGCCTCACCAAGCTCCTACAACTATAAACAGCGATGGCTGCATGCCCGGCAACTTTAGGCTTTAATAGGGTGCTTATTATACAAGAGCCCCGTGTATGTGCCGAAAGGCGAGTTATGAGGGCGACCTGGGGGAGGGAGGGGGTCACATAACGGAGCATCCCAAATCAGAATGCCCCCATGGGCAAGTAACATAACACAGGATAGTGAAAATCACGGATTTTGTTCAACCTTAAAGTGGACCAACACCCAGCAGGATCGGCAAGGTAATCTATAAGAATCCCGTGCCGATCCAAACCCTTCCCGTGGGGCATCCAAAATCGTGTTGCCCCGCTGTGTGAAACCCCCCAGGACACCCGCAAACCTTACCTGAATCCCGGTCCAACGCCATATGCGCGGACCGCATCTCGCACTTCTCTCTAGCAGGGCGCGCTCCCTGTTAGAGGGAAGCGCGAGATGCAGCCGCCAGCGTGCTCGGAGCCGCTTAACTAAGGCGTCACTTTGACGCGCATAGCTCAGCGGCTCCGAGCGCGCTGATTGGATGAGCGGCCGCGCATGTGCCGTAGGAGTGGGGTGAGGTGAGTTATAGCCAAGCGATCTGGGGGGTTTCACATAGCGGGGCACCCCGGGAAGTGGACCAAAACCCAGGATAGTCAAAATCCTGGGCGTTGGTCCACTTTAAATTGTATTTTCTGAGATGGCAGCCATATGCCTCCAGTATACTGGAGAAATAGATATCACTAAGGTAAATGGAGTGGAGGGCATGTCCTTTTCTAGTAAACAAAGAAATGTACCTGGCTGGCTGGAGGGTTCCTCATACAGCAAACAAGGTGCAGCACATGTCTGTTCTCCTGGAAAACAAACATAACATTTACATGAAGGCCACAACCCCACTGACAATTAATGATTTACAATGAGGGGGCTGCCATTTACCTTGGATAGCACCTCACTGAGCTTCAGATGGTCGGGTAGCAGCTTGCCAGAGTAGATCAGCCTCTGGTCTTGCTCCATCTGTAAAACAAATACAGCAAAACTAAGTGAAGTTCCAACTGAGGCCTATGGAGGGGAGCAGCCATCTGTACTCAAACACCGCCCTATGCCTGCCAGAACTGCCATTAACTGCTTCATGACCAGAGGAGACGCTCTATAAAGTCACTCCAAAGACCAAGCATGGGAAATAGCTGCTAACAACAAACAATACTTTACGTTACAATTTGGATACTCAATTATATTATTAAAATCTACATATAAAAAAAACCCAGGGTTAGAGAGACACCACTCAAAGTACAACCACCACCTCCTCACTGAAGTCTCACCCAGGGAGGGTGTAGGCCCGCTGGGGGTGAAATGAACAATTTAATGTCATACAGGAGGGGAAAAAAAAAAAGAAAACAAAAAGGATACTTTTGTCCTGTGCTGTTGGTCACTGCAGGTCTGGCGCTCCAGAATTCTCCTGAATGCGTTAACGGGCCCCTGCTACTGCAGCAGCCTTTCGTGCCATCCGGGGGCCAGACTCCAGGGATGGGATTGATGGCGAGATGGAATCGCAACTAGCCATCAATCACCGGGGTGTGGCACTAGGTCCACTTTGGTCCCTTAAAGTGGACCTATCGTAAGTCACCTTTACAAAGGGCCAATAATATTCGCAGATCGTGGCCGTATATCTGGCTACTGCAGACCACAGGGGGACTTGGTAATGCGGCACTCCCTTTCCACTATGCAGTTCCCTGTCTGTAAGCAGAGCTGTATGTATTTTCACAGCTGTGCAACCCAAAACAGTATAATAGTAAAATTCTCAGTGATAGCTCCAATTTAAAGCGGAACAAAACCTGGGATTTTGATTATCCTGGATTTTGTTTCATGCCCCAGGGGCATCCTACCCCATCCCAGGAGCATATCTGAATGGCTGGGGCTCACGCTCCCCAATGTAAACAATCAGAACTGTTGGCCGAATTACATAGGCATAGCAAACAGGTCTGATTGGACAGGAGCCTGCACATACACCGTTGGACCAAGGAAAGATGAGTGAATACCAGTGACCTACCTGGGGGGTTTCACACAGCAGACCAATCCGGGATGCCCTGGGGAACGGCCAGCGGGCGACTGCCCTAAGCTGTAGGGGGTGTCATCCTGATTTGAGAAGCCCCTCGACATGCCCACAGCCCAGAACTACTCGTCTCTTAAACTGGACCTTCATCATGATTTAATGAAAAGCCCAAACCCTTAAACTATTCCCCAGCATCTAAGATTAATATATTTTAAGTTTTTAGTCTCTTACTTATTCTTTCCACCACTGGGCAGCAACTCTGTTCAGGACTCTAGGATATGGGCGCCACCATCTTGACTCAGAAGCATCACACATAATGAGAAGAGGTGAGCGTGATAAAGTGCAGGGGGTGGGGTTAGAGCTGTGCTTTGCATAGACAGGGCACAGCTGGGGTCAGGAAAAGGACAGCAATCCCAGAATGCAGAGCGACACAGTCAGAAGACACTTCCTGTTTGCAGGCTGCCGGATGCTCCATGAGCCGCGATCTTGGATGTTTAAAGGCTCATAACATGCAATAGATGCAGGTAGGATTATTTTAAATGTGAGCAATCTGTATGTACAGGGTGTGGGAAACATAAGATATGCTCTTATTCAGGTTTAAGAATGATATCCATCAACAGCCGGTTGCAGGATCCCAGGTGTGGAACTGATTAAAGTAAATGGGATCACACATTAAGGAACTTTGCCTATAAAACAGAGATCCAGTCTAGGATTAAACACCTAGCCCTGCTTGGTGGGGGAGGTTACCTTTGCTATATGACTAATGCCAATTCACGCATTTCTAAGAAAAGCTGCACAGGTCTAATCCTATAGGACAGACTTCCCTCACGCTACCCCTCGGCCACCTGCTCTTGGCTTGCTCACCATCTCCAGCATTGGGTCTACATTATGAGGTGGGACAGAAGCTGCAGCACAGTGGCAATTCAGCACTGAAGCAGGTGAGAAGGAGGTGGTTTGGGCCACTGAGAAGTTTATAGGGAAAGGGAAGGGAACTGTGGGGTGAGGTTCTGCTGCACATTATGTCCTTAATAACAGCAGTTCCTGGTATTAGTAAACTGCAGTTAGCTATGTACACAGAGGAATCTGCAGCTCTCAGCTTCCTGCACACGTGTCTCATCCGGATGGGTGGAAAGACCGGTCCTAAGCAGATTTATCTGTCAGTTATTCACAACAATACAACATTCACACTGACAATATCTAGAGAGCGGCTTATTGTTGCCAAGTAGATTTGTGCATATGTACACAGAGGTCGGCTAGTCTTTTTCCAGAAGAATAGAATTACTCCTCCCAGTATCTTGGAGTATTTTTGATCCCGGAGGACGCAATTTGCAGCACTTGCAATTATCAATATAGGAAGTATTGAGGGTGTTAAGCGGGGGGATGCCCCGCTGGTCACCCAATCTCACTTACCCTTCCCCAGTCCTACGAAGCATGCGCAGCCTTCGTCCAAACAGTGCGCTCGGATGTGCTGCAGCCCCTTTGTCCAGGAGCTCCTCTAATGCGAGCAAATCTGAGCACACTGGTGGCCACATCCCCCCCCACCCTGTAACAGGGAGTGTGCCCGCGCCGGCCATTCACAAATGCCTGGCTTGGGCATGTGCCCTGCTAAAAATGGGATGCAGCCGCAGATCGCGCATGTGCCGTTGGACCGGGATCACATGCTGCCTTAACCAAGGTTTGTAAGGAAGCACTAGTGCCACACTTGGCTGAGGAAGCTGCAGACAAAAGTCTATGCTTTGCAGAATTGGCTGGGGTGGTTCCTGATAGAGGTCACACTTGGCTGCGCTAGACCCCCATCCTGGTAGCAGTTTCCACCTCTCCTTCCTGTTCCGCCTATATTTCAAACGCAATGCCCTCCCTTCTCCGCCCAGTACTGACCAGAGGCAACGAGGCTGAAACCCCCATCAAGGAGCCCAATCGATGCAATGCGCAGAAGGAATGGCTACCCACAGGCCAGAGAAATCCCAGCTATGGCAGCAGTGGCACCTCTGTTCTTGCTCCTTGATTGGGTTGGCGGCTGGTTAATCACGCTGCAGTCATGCAGTCATCATGCAGGCTCCATTAGATCCTATTGGCTCCAGTGCAGCTTGTAGACTGCAAACATCATGGTCCACCAGGGAGTCAGGTGCCGACAGACAGCATCTAGCACCGGGGACACCCAGCAAGAAGTTACCTCGATCACCCACAATGCCAACCCGAATCACCTCAACTTTCGTCCCCCACAGCCGAGTCACTGGCAGTTTTGTGTCAGGATCATGCCCCCAAAGCCATCAGTCACAGGGGTCAAGCCACTCCCTCTCCCTTCACTGATATGGAGGGGGAGGCCCGACACCCCACATGGAGGTGCCTGTGACTGGAGTTCGGTCCTGGTTGGTGCGATCTGCCAATTGTTGGATTAGGACTGATCAGCTGCGGGGGGACAAAAGGGGAGTGCCCTTTTGTTTTTTATTTGGGTGGTCAATCCCTTTAAATACATTTACAAAGCTTATGGATCCACTATGATGTGCAATGCTTTGGTACAGAATAAAAGAAATAGGTTGCCATCCGCTCCTACTTGTGGACATGTTTCAGGCTTTTTGGTGGTCACCAGCACATGGCATCTCCGTCTTACTGGTAGCGTTTTTTCTACGAATCCTTTAGGGCAGCCCACGGAGAGAGTGGCTCCATGGAAGGAATCACAAACTGAACAGAGGTTTAGCAAATAATTATACCTTACGGGGAAGCTAATTAACTACAGGAGCTGAAAACAAAAAATTAAAATAAAAAAAATTGGCTGCCTATCTGTCCAGTGGTTCCTTAGGTAGGAAAACTGAGCTGGAGAGGAAGGGGTGGGGTTTTAACCTCCAGTTTGTTTCCTCCCAGGGGGTGGACACATCTCCATGGTTCGTCCTGAAGGATGAAAATTTACTAGAAATTGTATCTACTGCAAAAACAGAGGCAGTGGGAACAGGCCTTGTAGATACAGGCATGACCATAAATGTTGGCACCCCTGAAATTTTTCAAGAAAATGAAATTATTTCTCACAGAAAAGGATTGCAGTACCATGTTTTGATATACACGTGTTTATTCCCTGTGTGTATTGGAACTAAACCAAAAAGAGAGGAAAAGGCAAATTGGACATAATGTCACACCAAACTCCAAAAATGGGCTGGACAAAATTATTGGCAACCTTAACTTAATATTTGGTTGTACACCCTTTGGAAAAAACTGAAGTCAGTCGCTTCCTATAACCAACCATAAGCTTCTTATGCCTCTCAGCCGGGCTGTTGGACCACTCTTTCTTTGCAAGCTGCTCCAGGTCTCTTATTGAAAGGGCGCCGTTTCCCAACACAGGTGTTCAAAAGGATTTAGATCTGGACTCATTACTGGCCCCTTCAGAACGCTCCAGCGCTTGGTTTCCATCCATTTCTGGGTGCTTTATGACGCATGTTTGGGGTCATTGTCCTGCTGGAAGTTGTACAGTGCGACCCAAAATCCTCATATTTCATGATGCCTTGCACACAATCAAGACACCCAGTGCCAGAGGCAGCAAAAAGCAAAACAACCCCAAAATATCATTGAACCTCCACCATATTTCACTGAAGGTACTGTGTTCTTTTCTTTGTAGGCCTCATTCTGTTTTCGGAAAACAGTAGAAAGATTTGGCGAAATGTAGTCTTGCTTTTTTATGTCTCTATGTCAGCAGTGGGATCCGCCTGGGTCCCTCATTTCATTTCATTTAAATGCCGACGGATAGTTTGCACTGACATTGATGCTCCCTGAGCCCCTTGTTTGAGGCTGCTTATCCACTACCCGGACTATCCTGCATTGACACTTTTCATCCTCGCCCTGGGAAATTAGCTACAGTGCCATGAGTTGCAAACGTCCTGATAATGTTGAGCACTGTGGACAAAGAAAAATCTAGATCTCTGGAGATGGACTTGTAACCTTGAGATTGTTGATATTTTCCACAATTTTGGTTTTCAGACAGTTCTGAGAGAGAGAACTTTTCATCCTTTTCACCTGCTTTTAGGTGTGATTTTTATATTGCCCACACCTGTTGCCCCATGTGAGTTTAAAGAAGCATCACATGCTTAAAAAAACGTATTTAAAGTGGACCAACACCAAGGATTTTGACTATCCTGGGTGTTGGTCCACTTAGGTGGGGCACCCCGATCGCCGCAAAAACTCACCTCTCCCCGCTCCCACGTGACCTCGTCCGGCCAATGACAGCGCTCAGAGCCGCTCTGGTATGCGCGTCCAAAGCCGCTTGGACGCGCATACCAGAGCGCTGTCATTGGCTGCGTCTCTCGCTTCCCTCTAACAGGGAGCGCGCCTGCGCCGGCCATTCACAAAACGGCCGGCGCGGCAGCGCGCCCTGCTAGAGGGAAGCGAGAGACGCGGCCGCGTCTCGCGCATGCGCCGTTGGATCGCCGGTAAGGTGAGGATTGTGGGCCTCCTGGGTGGTTCCTCCCCACAGGACATCCCGATTTCGGATGCCCCGCGGGGAGGGATCTGATCGGTCCGGGAATCTTATAGATTCCCGGGCCGATCCCCCCTGGGTGTTGGTCCACTTTAAGCACAATTTTGAAAGTTGTCCAGCCCATTTTTGGAGTTTGGTGTGACGTTATGTCCATTGCCTTTTTTACTCTCTTTTTGGTTTAGTTCCAATTCACACAAAGGGATTAAAAGTGTATAGTAAAACATGTGTTACTGCAATCCTTTTCTGTGAGAAATACTTCATTTTCCTGAAAAATCGCAGGGGTGCCAACATTTACGGCTATGACTGTATAAGTAGCTCCCTGCCATCACAGCTCTCCAGGTAGGTGATATAAACAGCACACCCCAGCGTGGGAAAAGCTAATTAGCAGTTAATTAACGCTACAAGCAATAACTACACCTGATTGTCCCCACTATATTTATGAAGCTGGGGCAGTGTAACAGTACGTGACTGCTGCAATCTCTGGCAATCCTGGCACCAGAACAGGCTGGATTATACAGGGAGCAGAAAGCTGGATACGCCCAAGTTAGTGGCCAGTTGCTATGGAACTAAAGCCACCAGCTGATCTGATCGGACAAAACTAAATGGACTGAAGGGACAGCTATAGGACACGTAGATGAGCAATCAGTAAGCAATGTTACCAGAGCTATGACGTATAAGGGCCTCCCTGGACAAATAAAAATTACCTGCAGGGAAAAGCCTTCATGCTACAAATAACGATACCTTCCCACCGTTCGGTCTCTAGTTACCCTCCGTCGGGTCCCTACTGATCCGCTTCTTCCAGGGCAGTGACTAGGTTCACATTTTTGTTCTGATAATTTGTTCCCTTCTTCGTTTGGGAATGCAGCTGACTTATGGCCATTCTATTACTCCCACAGGATGCTGCAACCAGCTAAGCCGCACAGGACTCCAAGGGATCTAACCTGTGGTGGCTCTGTAGCAAATGGTAAATCCGTTCCCTTATAAACCCTTCATGATGGGGAATGCCTCACCAGTAAGAGATACCTAAAAAGTCCTAAAGTGGGTAAAATTACTTATTCATATTTGCTGCTCCTGCCCCCACATGACTGCTGGCAGCCAATAGGGTGCCAGCAAGTGGCCATACAACAAACATGAGTGGTCGTGTGAGGAGAAGTGGATGTAGATTTGATTGGTGCAGCTCCCGAAATTTCAATCTGTATTTAAAAGAGGAACAATACCCAGGATTTTGACCACCCAAGATTTTGTTCCCTGCTCCAATTGCATCCCAAATTGGGATGCCCCACCGTGTGAAATCCCCCAGGTTGCCCAAAAAAACTCAACCCCTTACTCAGTCCTATGGAGCATACGTGGTCACCTGTCGAATCCAAGCATTACATATTAACAGTAAACAACTCTGTACATGCAGCGCTTCTGCAATCTGGAAAGCAGTGGCTGCATCCCCAGCTGTGCACACTCCCACCCCCAGACGATCTTAAAGTGGACCAACACCGAGAGGTGATCGGCCCGGAAATCTATAAGATTCCCGGGCCGATCACCTCCCACCCCGCGGGACATCCGAGATCGGGATGTCCCACGGGGTGAAACCCCCCCAGACACCCCAAATCGCTTACCTGATCTTCGGCGGCGGCCGGCCGCCACCGCCTCCCTCGCGCCCGCGCCGGCCGTCTGCGAATGGCCGGCGGGGGCGCGCGCCGAAAGTGACGCGAGGGAGGCGGACGCGGCGGCAGCCGCTTGGACGTTCCTGATCCCCGCCTGGACGTTGGCGGGGATTGGACCGTCCAGTCACGTGGCAGCGGGGACAGGTAAGATTTTGGGGCTTTCTGGGGGGTTTCACCCATCGGGGTGCCCCGCCGAAGTGGACCAAAACCCAGGATAGTCAAAATCCTGGGTGTTGGTCCACTTTAATAGCTAGGGATGGGAGAACGCTCACAGCTCGAAGACGCGGCCACAGAATGGGTACATCTGTGAGGGAGCCTGGAAGCAGGTGAGTGTTGAGGTGCCTGGGGGAGCCCCGCTGTGAGAACTCCCCCCAAATAGTTCACTTAACTTTCCAATGCTCACACATTGCATGTGCTGCTCTCGTGCCTTGCATACTAATGCATGCATTGTTTTGGACGGAAAGTCAGTATATGGAATGGGCAACACCCCCTATTCCCCACGGATTGTGTGTCTGCCCGGGGCAGTTCACACTGTGGAGCTACCCAAATCATCTTTTAGACTCGGAGAAACAGCCATTCCGGTGATAGGTCCACTAACATGGAGCAGAGAGGGGGTGTCTGTGGTGTGGGAATGCTGGGCGACCGGAAGGGTTTCACAAGGGTATGGACCAAAACCCAGGATAGTGAAAAGTTCCGAACAGAAAAGAGTGTCACTGTCACCTGGTGACACCCATGGAATTCCAAGCCCATCACCTCCTGTCAAGCAGAAACCCCAAAAGTCAGAAAATCGGTCAAATCCCCCCTCACCAACCCTGTGTCCTGGGGATATTTAATACGGAATAAAATCCAACGTGGCCAGCTCTGGAATCTAAAAGACTCCAGGGCAGGCCTTTGGCCTTCCCCTAATGGGAATGCCCTGCTTGTAAACACCCCAGCGCGTTTGTACTGGTGATATAAGGGGGTTTCACCCACTGGGGCATCCCATTTCAGGACAAACTCCCAGGTTTTATTCTGCTTTAAAGTAGGTGATGGCACAATGCTGACCCTAATCAGCACGTCCAATCACTGATCAGGATATAAGAGCCCGGTGACAGGTCCATTTTAACCTTCAGAGGGTAAATGCGGCCAGTAAACAAGCTCCCAGAGGCAGATGGCTGACGCCCGCATTCCAGCACTGTTATGATGCAATTTCCAGCCCCGCCCTCCAGAAGACCAGTAAGCCCCGCCCCTCCCCAGCACTCACCGGCTCCCCGGGCAGCTCCCGTCTCAGCTGACTCTTGAGCTCACGCACGGTGCAGCTCCGGGCCGTCTTCACCTCCTTTTCCTCCTGCCTCAGGCTGGGGCTACGGATCAACAGTGTCACTTCTCCGTCCGCCATATTGGGAGCTCGCAGACACGCCACTTCCGGACAGCAAGTCCCTTAACCACGCTCACTTCCTTTATCCGCTCGACTACTGCTCGCGCGGCCGCCGCTCGCTGCGTTTTATATGCACGCCGAGGTTACCAAAACACTGTGTGGCCGGCGGGGATTGGTTAGTGAGTAGTCCTCGTGTTCCGACGTGGTCCAATGGGCGCGAGGACATTTGATAGAGGGCGGGGCGTGTGTCTGATGCAATTCTCGGGCCCAGCGAATTTTCCTGATGCTGAGACAGAGGGAGCGCGCATGCGCAGGGTGTAAAGCTGAGCTAATGAGTGTTATAGTTCACATGTAGATGCGGTTGCAGATCAAGCGCGTTGAACTGCATTTTTTTGCAGTTGCGGGTCCATAGAATAGACAAGCAGGACTTTTTTGGCTTTGTTCCAACTGCGCTGTGTCAACGGAGAAGTATGAAAGGGGTCATAGAGCGTATCTTCCAACTTTCCAGGGTCGAAAAGAGGGACAATTGTTAAATTAAGCCCCGCCCCCTCATTGAGAAAGGGATATGAGATAGGATCTAACAGTTATATATATAACAATATAACTACTTTGAATAGGCCAATTTATCCTTTATTGGTGCAGATCTGCATTTTGCACCACAAAGAGGGACAAATGAGAACAACGAGGGACAGGGGAACATGTACTCAAAATAGGGACAGTCCCTCCATATCAGGAACACTCGGGTGGTATGAGAGAGGATGCATTACATGACTTTCTGCAGATCTGCAAAATGCAGAAATGCAAACACATCCGGACAGGTGTGAGCTCTTCCTCCTCCTGTATCCTCCATTATGCCACAATAGATTGTCAGCTCTTCCTCCTCCTGTATCCTCCATTATGCCCCAATAGGTTGTCAGCACTTCCTCCTCCTGTATCCTCCATTATGCCCCAATAGATTGTCAGCTATTCTCCTTCTGTATCCTCCATTATGCCCCAATAGATTGTCAGCTATTCTCCTTCTGTATCCTTCATTATACCCCAATAGATTGTCAGCTATTCTCCTTCTGTATCCTCCATTATGCCACAATAGATTGTCAGCTGTTCCTCCTTCTGTATCCTCCATTATGCCACAATAGATTGTAAGTTCTTCTTCTGTATCCTCCCTTATACCCTAATAGATTGTAAGCTCTTCTCCTTCTGTATCCTCCCTTATACCCTAATAGATTGTAAGCTCTTCTCCTTCTGTATCCTCCCTTATATCCTAATAGATTGTCAGCTCTTCTTCCTCCTGTATCCTCCGTTATTCCCCAATAGATTGTCAGCTCTTCTTCCTCCTGTATCCTCCATTATGCCCCAATAGATTGTCAGCTGTTCTTCCTCCTGTATCCTCCGTTATACCCCAATAGATTGTCAGCTCTTCTTCCTTCTGTATCCTCCATTATGCCCCAATAGATTGTCAGCGCTTCCTCCTCCGTTATACCCCAATAGATTGTCAGCTCTTCTTCCTTCTGTATCCTCCATTATGCCCCAATAGATTGTCAGCGCTTCCTCCTCCTGTATCCTCCATTATGCCCCAATAGATTGTCAGCTCTTCTTCCTCCTGTATCCTCCGTTATACCCCAATAGATTGTCAGCTCTTCTTCCTTCTGTATCCTCCATTATGCCCCAATAGATTGTCAGCTGTTCTTCCTTCTGTAACCTCCATTATGCCCCAATAGATTGTCAGCTGTTCTTCCTTCTGTATCCTCCATTATGCCCCAATAGATTGTCAGCACTTCCTCCTCCTGTATCCTCCGTTATACCCCAATAGATTGTCAGCTCTTCTTCCTTCTGTATCCTCCATTATGCCCCAATAGATTGTCAGCGCTTCCTCCTCCTGTATCCTCCATTATGCCCCAATAGATTGTCAGCTGTTCTTCCTTCTGTATCCTCCATTATGCCCCAATAGATTGTCAGCACTTCCTCCTCCTGTACCCTTCTTCATGCCTGATCAGATTGTAAACTCTTCCTCCCTCGTAAGCTCCTCATCCTCCTGTATCATCTATTATCATACCCTCCAACTTTTCAGGGTGGGAATGAGGGACAATTTGTAAAATAAGCCATGCCCCCACATTGAGGGATGGATAGGAGATTAAAAAAACACTTTGAATAGGCAAATTAATCATTTATTGACTGTATGTTACATCTCAAAGAGGGACAAATGAGAATGTGTGACAGGGGAGGCATGAACTCAAAAGAGGGACAGTCACTGCTAATGAGGGACACTTGGGAGGTATGTCTGTTATGTCCTATTCAGTTGTATGTAAGCCAAAATCATTTGTCATCATTTGTGAGCCCTTAATTAGAAAGATACTCACCTTCTCTGAAAGTGGAACAAAACCCAGGATTTTGACTATCCTGTGCTTTGGTCCTTGCCTCGGGGTGCCCCGCTGTGTGAAAGAACCCAGTTCGTCCAAACAAACTCACCTCTTGCCGGTCCTGGCATGCGAGGCCGCTCGTCCAATCAGCATGCTCGGATCCACTTGAGCCCCTTTGTCCAGGAGCTTGTCTAATATGAGAGGATCCGAGCATGCTGATGGCAGCTTCCCCCGCTTCCCTCTAACAGGGAGCGTTTCACAAGAGGGATAGCGGGGATGTGGGCCGCTGCTCGCGCATGTGCCATTGGACCAGGAAAGAAGGTGAGTTTATGGGCGACCTGGGGGGTTTCATACAGCGAGGCATCCCGATTATGGATGCCCTGGGGGGAGGGAATCAAGCGGCCCTGGAATCTTATAGACTCCAGAGCCGTTGGACTGTGGGTTTTGGTCCACTTCAATAGAGCTTCATCCCCCCAATAGGAAGCATGCAGCATTACAGTGTTTGCTTCCCCCTATCATACAAAGTGCCATGATTGATTTTGGACTTCCTAAAGATCTTTTAGCTAGAGGAGCATCTCAAATCTGGATACGCTGGGGGGGGGGGGGGGGGGGGGGAGAGGTATTGTTAAATCAACCAAAACCCTGGTAACCCAGCTCTAGATTCAATCCAATGGTGCATGCAGAGGCCTCTGGTGGCATTCCCAGCAATCTTTTAGCTGATGTACACAGCAGTTGGAAGGTGCCCAGCGATTGGTTTGATTCAGAATTCATTGCCAGGCATAATTATCCATGGCAGTGAGATTTAATGAGAGCCCATGCAAGCTGTGTGGGTGTGTTCACACACTGGAAATCAGCATGCCCCTGTAATGTGGTCCAAAACCCACATACGTGATATTCCTGGGTTTTGGTCTGCTTTAAAAGTCATATTTGTAGCTTTCACGATCCTAAGCTGCAGTTGCCACATGCTGCATATCCCCTGCTCTGCTATTATTCTGAACCAAATTGTGTGCTAAAATGCACCCTCCTCACTGCCTATACTAGGCAGTGTGCAGCACCCTCCCAATCACCCCATACTAGGCAGTGTGCAGCACCCTCCCAATCACCCCATACTAGGCAGTGTGCAGCACCCTCCCAATCACCCCATACTAGGCAGTGTGCAGCACCCTCCCAATCACCCCATACTAGGCAGTGTGCAGAATTCCTCCCCAATCATCACATAACAGGCAGTGTGCAGCACCCTCCCAATCACCCCATACTAGGCAGTGTGCAGCACCCCCCCCAATCACCCCATACTAGGCAGTGTGCAGCACCCTCCCAATCACCTCATACTAGGCAGTGTGCAGCACCCCCCCCAATCACCCCATACTAGGCAGTGTGCAGCACCCTCCCAATCACCCCATACTAGGCAGTGTGCAGCACCCTCCCAATCACCCCATACTAGGCAGTGTGCAGCACCCCCCCCAATCACCCCATACTAGGCAGTGTGCAGCACCCTCCCAATCACCTCATACTAGGCAGTGTGCAGCACCCTCCCAATCACCCCATACTAGGCAGTGTGCAGCACCCTCCCAATCACCCCATACTAGGCAGTGTGCAGAATTCCCCCCCAATCATCACATAACAGGCAGTATGCAATTTTTTCCCCAATCACCCGATAACAGGCAGTGTGCAGAATTCCACCCCAATCACCCCATGACAGGCAGTGTGCAGAATTTCACCCAACCATCCCATAACAGCAATGTACCCAGTCACCCCATAACAGGCTTTTTTCAGAATTCCCCCTATCACCTCATAACAGGCCGTGTGCAGAATCTTACCCAACCATCCCATAACAGGCAATTTGCCCAATCACCCCATAAGAGGCAGAGTGCAGAATCCCACCCAACAATCCAATAACAGGCAATATGCAGAATCCCCCCAATCACCTCATAACAGGCAGTGTGCTGAATCCCCCCCAATTACCCCATAATAGGCAGCTTGTGGTATACCCCCCTTCCCAAATCCTCCCCATTATAGGCAACATGGCAGAATATTCCCTATTATGGACAGTGTGGCAGAATACCCCCCCCCCCAATCCCCTCCATCATAGGCAGTGTGGCAGAATACCCCCCTCAAATTCCCAACCATTATTGTTAGTGTGGCAGAATACCCCCCAAATCCCCTCCATTATAGTCAGTGTTGCATATTATAACCCCAACCCCCCCCATTGTAGACTGTGTGGCAGAATATAGTTAGTATGATGTTAGTATGATGTATGTGTCTCATAATGTGTTATTCTTATTTTATTGTAGGTGATTCTGGCTACCCTCTGCCCCCTCATGACCCTTATTCAGCAGCCACAAACTCAGCCACATGCCGCCATTTGGATCAGACAGGGGGGCCCTCCAGTACCAGTCATCAAAATAATTGTGGCATGCATGGTACTTCACGATTTTGCCCTCCTGCAGAAGGTTTTGCTAGGGCCGGCACTATGGGTGGGACTACCTGTGCATGCCCTAGTAGTTGGCCTGCCTCTGCTCTCCTTTGCCTTACCACTCTTGCTGGAGGAGCTCTTGGCTGGATGTCCACTATGGCTATGACTCCCTGTGCTTGCCCTAGTAGTTGGCCTCCCACTGCTCTGCTTTGCCTTACCACTCTTGCTGTAAGAGGACTTGGTTGGCCGAGCAGTATGGCTAGGACTGCTTTGGCTTGCTCTGGTAGTAGGCCTGCCCCTGCTCTGACTCTGCCTAGGTGTTTGCTGCCGTGAGCTTGCAGGTGAGCTGTGGTGGCGTGACCCTTGGCAAGCATCCAGTGTTTCTGCCTGGTTGCAGGTTTTGCGTCTGTGTTCTTTTCCTGCCATCACGAATATGACAATGAAAATTGCTGCATTGGAGTGGTGCTGGCTGCACTTCAACAACCTATACTTCCCTACTACGTCACTGCGTATGCTTACGAACACTGAGGTTTCGACACATGGCAACTTTCAGGAAGCACTGGGATGTGTCAGATGACGCATATAATATCCTCAAAATGGCACCTTTGCTGTTCACCCGCGACCAGCAGGATACCATCATTCGCGTAAGTACACGAAAATGCTTATATTTGCAAACTCCTAGAAGAAGAAGGTGGGTGATGTACCACACACAAAAGACAAGCCAAGAAACACCTTTAACACATATTGTTACACCAAGAGGTGTGGCAGGTCCCAATCAGGAGAGTGGCTCCCCAACCCTGAAAACCCCACCAGCCTAGAAAGTTTTAAGACGAGTGACTATTTACTAACATGGCTTCTTCAAAAAGTTGTCAGGAAGCAGAGGCTAGACACCAATTGTTTTCATTTTTTACAGTACACACACAGTAGAGATGCAGCAGCACCTGCAGGAGCTTACAGCTGCTGTGAATATGCTGGTGGGGAATATTGAGGAGCTGGCCACAGCCATGGGGAGCCACACACCATAAGGCACTGGAAGCCCACCACCTTCTCTTAGCCACCACCACCCAACATTGTACATTTGATATTTATATATATACTTTTATATTATTTCAATAATTACAAATAAAAACAAATATATCATTTAATAAATTATAAATAAAAAACACACAAATAGGAATTAAATAATGTTGTGTTGTATTACATTTTATATAATTAACCATCAGAGTAATGTTGACATTATATCCATGTGGGCATCCCAAATATACAACTATCAAGGAGAATGAGGTTCACTTGAAAAAAAAAGGGGTTAAAGTAAGCATTAGGAAGAAGAAAAGAAGACTGCATGGCAAACATGAACGTGGTTAAGGTAAGCATTAAGAAGCAGAACGTAGAATGCATCCCAAAGTGGAAAGTGGTTAAGGTAAGCATTAGGAAGAAGTAAAGAAAAATGCATGGCAAAGTGGAAAATGGTTAAGGTAAGCATTAGGAAGAAGAAAAGAAGAATGCATAGCAAGCATGAAAGTGGTAAGGTAAGTATTAGGAAGAAGAAAAGAAGAATGCATGCCAAAGTGGAAAGTGGTTAAGGTAAGCATTAGGAAGATGAAAAGAAGAATGCATGACATGCTAAGTACCTTGGAACAGAAGAGACTTGACATAGCAATTAGTAATTGGATAGCAGGGCAAGGGTATTGTAAACAGTTACAAAAAGAGGGTCACATATGTGTACAAGCAAACAGGTCTTTTTCAGTGGGAACTAGTAGGACCTTGCTGGATACTGGAAAAGTGCTATAAAAACTCTAGAAGGCGAGTTTTTCACTTCAACCTATACGAAAGCATCATCCGTGGCATAGGCCCATCCAGGTGCCCTGGAACAGGACATCTTTGATTGTAAAAATTGATTCCATGCAGAATCTTTTGTATCTGATTCCTGTGTTTAACTGCTTTAGGTTCAGGATCTTTGGAAACTTGCCTGATAGTTTCTGAAACCAAATACATGGGAGTAAACTCCTGTACATTCCAGGTGCCACAGAACCTCCTCTATGACCACCATCTCCTTTAGTTGAACAAACACTAAAGGCAGGGCCTCTGCTTTTGCTGATCTCTGGAGCAGTGTGTTACTATGAAACAATCCTCCTGCCTTGAGACAAATTCCAAACAAAGCCTGTCCTGAATTATCTGAAGTATGATGGGGTTCTGAGAAAAGACAGAGGTCTTCCTGCATCGGGACTGCTGTTTGGGCTGTTGAGGAGACCTAAACAACAAACCTCCCTTGCTCTTTAATCTCTGTGAACTCCAAGATTTTCTGAAATCCACAGATGTGACACCCTGCCTTGAGCCAGAGAACTCTATGGACACAATTAATCAAGGCCATATTCTTAGCCATGGCTCGAATTGATTCTGAGGCACCGCTTTAGATACAAACATAAGAGCATCCAAAACCTCCTCCCTGAGGGAATCCCCAAAAATGCAACCTCTGACTTTGTCAATCCAAAGTTCTAATACTCTACTAACACAATCTGTAGCTAGCAGGGGTCTGAGCAGAAAATAATAAGTATCCCAAGCTCTCTTAAGGAGAATATCAGACATTTTGTCTAAAGGATCTCTAAGGGAACCCATATCCTCAAAGGAAAGACATGATTTCCTAGAGACCTGAGGCAAAGGAGCATCCACTTTGGGACACTTTGCCCAACACTCTATTTCAGATTCCTCAAAGGGGAACCTTCTTTTTAGAGACTTGGGAAGGAATAACTGGGCTTCTGGGGCCTTCCATTCCTTAGCGACAATGTCCCTTAGCGACTGGTGAATCAGAAAACATGGATCCCTTTTTTCTAATAATCCTCAATAAAGGGAATCCTGAACTGAGAGGGGCCTATCCTCCACGTCAATTTTAAGGGAGGATAGGATATTCAGAGGCCTGTGCAGATGCAGCTTTTGCTCCCCTCCCAGTAGTCGTAGAGTGAACCGATTAACCCAAAGAAGCCCTCCTCTCCTCCTCCTCACCCGAAGAACCTGGTCTGCATTTTCTCAGATCCAGAGTAAGACAAATGAGGCCTCAGCTGGACAGAAAGCCAAGCTTCGGACCTAACCACAGTCTCCTGGATCATGCGTTTTTGTAAAATTCTAATGAATCGGCCATTCTATAATCGAAAGACTCCAAAAAAACTCCTCATCATACACTGAAAATTGCCCCCCGCAACCTCCTCCAAACTATTTTTACACAACAGTTTTGAAAATTGGCCTGACAATTAACACAAGATCTAGATTAGGTCAATCTGGACTCGCTGGGCTCTTTCTGCTCCCTAGGCTCCTTTAACCTCTCTGGGATCCCTTCTGGACTCTTTAGTAGACTTGGCCTCCTTGACTTTGGGCCCTTAGCATAAAGAAAGGAACAGAAACCATGAGCATCATAATGAACCCAGGGGGTATGTGGGAAGGCAAATTATAGGTGAGGCTCTGCTGGAAAGGTGACTTCTCCCCTTCAAAGCACTGTCACCAGCCTTTGTAAGAGAAGAACCCCATCCGAAAGTACATCTGGACCGGTACTGGTTGCAAGCGGGACAGCCGGAGCATGCTGCTCACTCGCTCTTCACCAAAAATGCCTCTGGCCGAACACAGGAAACTGCTTCCTGCTGGGGCGGAGCCTGACCTTCCAGATCAGCGTGTGCCCACCCCGGTCCCAGAAGTTGTATGGCCAAACAGCACCTCTCCTGGGCCCTGGCACCTGCCAAGGATGGGCCTGGGAACCGGACAAGCACACCTCCTTCCCAAAGAAGAAGTATGTCCACCACCGGCCGACCTACAAGCACCACACCTGCCCCAAAGAGAGCCTCGGGACTTTCTCCGGCCCTAGGTAAGTCCTATACTTACCAGCCCCCACCACCTAATCCTGCACCAGTTACACGGAGGGGGAGGGACCCTGTAGCATCCACCATGCCCCGCATTCCCATAGGGGAATGGTCGGGATCCATGCCTAAAAATGTCACAGAGACTGCCACCTGGACTAGCTCTGGGACATGGCATTCCCTGGGGGGTGGAATAAAGAGAGAGAATCCCCAGCTGTCGGCCAGAACCCCCAGAGCCTGCTAGAGAGCGGAGAGGGAGTCCAGGCCCGTCATCCTCCATAAGGAAAAAATAAAAAATAGGGATTTAGAATCCAGCTTGTTTCCAGGGGGGAAACACAGAAACACTGAGGTCTAGAAGGAAGGGGCGGGGTATTTAATCATGTCCAGTTTGTGTTTCCGGTTTAGGGGGGAGGAACTACTTGGCTGGGCCATCCTGGAGGACGTTTTGGAAAACACTGTGGGGAAAGGTTCGTTTTTCTGGGCGAGCTGGGGGGTTTCACACTGTGGGACATGCCAAATCAGGATGCCCCAGATTGAGGACCAAAACGCCTGGGATTTGGTCCACTTTAAAGCAGAACAAAACCGTAAGTGGCCAGCCCCGGAGCATAAAAGGTGAGTTTTTCTGGGCGATCTGGGGGGTTTCACACAGTGGAGCACGGAAAAAAACCCGGGAAAGTAAAGTTCTGTGTTTTGTTCCAGTTTAAGAGCAAAGTCTGGGTGTGCACATATGCTTTTACTTTTGCAGCAGAAATACTTTTGTGCCATTTGCTAAACACGAGACTGTATGGCAGCTGAAAGTCTGCAGTGGTATTCTGTGGAATCACAGAACTCGTAAGGCTGGGCGATGGGTCACAGGGAGCCCACATGGGGCATTGCATCAAACAGCGGCCGGGTTGCACGGGCAGCTGCTGATGACAGCCGTGTAACACATTGCATAGCTTACTCCCCAGAGTCCTTTCACAGTGACTCCAGCACTGTGCTTACCTGTCACTGACAAACAACCGGCCTAAGTACAAATAATATTTACAGCTGACGTGTGTCAGCTACTGTGCCCGTCACTGCCATAGGGAAGGAGAAGGTCATAAGGATAATCCGAGGGCAACCAGCGACAATGCCACATCCCAGCTGAATCAATAAACCCAGTGGGAAATTTAGGATAGGATTTCCTATTATGAATACTGTTAAAAATGTGTTCTGCTGATTATAGAATAATGCCCACGTGACAGGAGAGATCAGGCTTGGACTAGGTCACAGGGTTGCCAGGGAATCCCCTGGTGGGCCCCTTTGAAGGCGTTCATCATCAAAATCTGAACTATGTATAGCTTATGCTTGGGGCATCCCTAGTGCACACACAATACACTGGCCTGAGGCGCATTGTGACAGGCTCAGGGACATCCAGATTGCTGGAGCCCCCTGCAACCCTCCACAATGCTTACTTATATCCATTACGGTGTATGACTAAGAGCCATGTAGGCTCGAAACGCAACACGTGTTATTTTTTGTTGTGTTTTTGGGTCGCTCTGTGACATGTGCACCATATATGCTCTTACCATGGTCTGAGCAATTTTAATTGGATATATTAAAAATACAATTCTGTGATTACTCACCTGTAGAATTGGTATTATATGTATACAGCACGTCCTGTTCCAGAAGATATTCCTTACACTTGGGATACACTCCAGTAGATGGTGCTGGACTGCAGAGACAGAAAAGTGGCTCCATTCACTGATTTAAGAGGGTAGCATTGACAAATAGAAGTGACAGCGGTGGTTTAGATGTAAGCAGTGTCATTTATTGTACATCACCACCCCTGGGTGAAATCTTTGGCAGAATGATTTGATAGTCTTTCTATATTTATTACCATATTTTTCCCCAAAAGTGGGGCGAGTAAATGTCAGTGCGTCTTATCGGGGGAATACAACAAAAATTACATTACCGAGCTCCCATGCGGCAGCAGTCTTCTGCCGCCATAAACACACACATACATATATTGCCGATGTCCATTGCCTCTGCTGCCCTTTCTGCCTCCACATAGACAAGTTCCCAGGGTGCCAATCTGGCAACCGGCTAAGCGTGGCCTGTGACTTATGCCACCGTACAATAATGCCTGTAACTGGGATGCCCCCCACACTGCCTGTAATCAGGATGCCACGCACACTGCCGGTAATTGGGATTCCCTGTACACTGCCTGTAATTAGGATGCCACACACACTGCCCATAATTGGAATGCCACACACACACTGCCCGTAATTGGGATGCCACACACACTGCCCATAACTTGGCTGTAATTGGGATGTGCCACATTGCCTTTAATGTGGGATAACGCTCACTGCCTGTAATGTGGGGTTTGTTATGGGGTTATTGGGAGGGGTTCTGCACAAGGTCTGTAATGGGGCGATTGGGGGGGGGGGCTATTTTAGCACATTTGGTTCTGATTTTTTTTTCTTATTTTCCTTCTCCAAGTCCTGTGTGCCTCCTATGGGTGAAAACATGTGGTATATACTTAGTGGATGCTTAGATGGGTTGAGTATTGGGAACATCTTTAAGATGTGGGACTAATTGGGGAGGGTTGTAAATAAGGGAAATCTACATATCCGGAGAGGCAAGCCAATCAGCATGTGTATTGATACTGTACATATTTTGATTGTTACATGGGAATGTAGGAGAGTGGTGGAAGGACGTACAAGTGGAGTTTGTGGAGACAGTGGGTATCCTGATTGTTATAGAAAATATTCATTATGCTATTCCAAATGAAAAAAAGTTCTGAACCTCATCATTTCGGCCCAAGACCAGGTTCCAAATCAAGTGGCCCACGCTCGTCAAAAGGATGCGCACCCCTGATCTATTGCAATCCCATCACCTGTCCCAGTGCTGTCAGATCCTGTTCTGGCAGCGTGCTCCCTGGCTGACTTTTAGTGTGTGTCCGTGCTGCCAGTCAAGGAGGCAAGCACCACAGGACCACCCACTGCTGGCATGTTTACAGTGGTAGATACTCCCAAGTAGGAAAAGGATTCAAGTGACACGAACTCCTCTTTTCTGCCACCTTTGCATCCCCCTGCCAGAGTATCTTGGCTAATGCGGCTGGCTCGGTGGTGGCCTGGTCTTCAAATATTACTGGACCCACCTAAAACCTGGACTAAATGCAGATGACCCCACTGCAGTGGTGAAGTTGGCATAAGCTGGAGCCAGACCAAATACTTGACTTCATTTGCAACTCTTGGTGGGGTGTAATTTGTCTAATTGTTTTTACCTATGCTCAAACGCATTTGCATGGTGAGCCACACATGCTGAAGATTATTTTACCCATAGTTCTAGTCTTGATACTCCTGATACTACTTGAGTAAATAGCAGGTGGTGTAAGGGGTTGGGCCCAAAAGGCTTCAACAGACGTGTCAGTTGTGACAGTGGCTGAGCACACATAGTTCCTTTGAACCAGTTTCGGTATTGCCATGAGCCATATTTAGATGTGGTAACATGCAGCTGTATTATGAAAAGTACACAACAGGCAATCATCTCTACCCCCCCCCCCAAATAACTAGGCATTTTAAATGGGTCCCAGTCTTTTATTATTCATTGATTTTAAATGAAGGTAGAAAGTAACAAGACAAGCAGATATACTTCAAAGTGGAAGAGCATAAACAAGACTTCCTTAAGGTATGAGTCCTATATGGGGCCCAGCCATACGCTACACCTATTTCCAAATTATTACACATATTTGATTAAAGTGTCCCTTAGATGTAAATATTTTTGTTTTCCAATTAAACTCAGAACTCAATCTCATATGAGACGTGGTTAAAGCGGAAAAACAACTTGTTCCTGGGCCAACAGCGCATGCGCAGTCTCTTGTCCAGAGCTGTATTGTTTTCAATGGGGAGTTGCCACTTCCCCTGCATCCTGGGGCTGTGCGCGCACTCTGCTGGGGATGTGGCGGCTCGCTCACTCCCCATTGAAGTGTCAATGAAAGCCCTTTGCCAGCACGTGCAGGGCAGCAACGGAGGTGACGGCACACGCAGGCACACGCAGGGTGGCATGAGAGACATGCCCAGAGGAAGGAGGCAGCATGAATGGCTAGCCAAGTATGTATGCTGGCGCTTGGCGTATTTTCTGCAGAGGTGGTGTAGGCAGCTTGCACGGGGCACCCTGTTTCACAGGCACGTGCCTGCACTGCCTCTATGGTATGTATGCCCCTAAGTAGAATCAGTGGGACCTCCACTAGACTTTTTACCACAGGCCCTACTTGTACTACATGAGCAGATCCCCCAATCCCAAGGAGGTTAAACGGCAGAATCAGGTGGAGATGGGGAGCTGCCAATGCACTTGGCCTTCCAGCTATTAGGGCCGATTCAGCACCATTCAAATGTAATTTTTGCACTTTATTTTGCGAGCATATGCATTTTCGCATGCTATTTTTCGAATCATCCTTCAGCATGACCACATGGAGAGAAGGCTCCACCCCCTGGGAGGAAACACAAACTGAACAGAGGTTAAAAGCCCTACCCCTTCCTCCTCACCTCAGTTCTTTGTGTTTCTTCTCTAGGGAACCACTGGACAGAGTGTGCTAGGAGATTGTTAGTCTTCAGCCAATTTTTTATTTTAACACTCCAGAGTTCTGGAAGAGGCCACTGAGCCCTTGTGTTATAATCAGGGTGGAGTTCATCACGTAGTCTGACTACACAAAAGTTGGGGTGTTCAGGCCCTTTAAGTCACCGTTCAGTTACTCACTAGAGCACTGGTTCGGCGATTTTGAGATTGTAAATAATTTAATTCAGGTTGTTTTTTCCCTCCAAATTTTCGGGCGGAGCTGAAAAACCTCCTTGATCAGACCATAACCCAATGGTTGGTGGAGGCCCCCTTTGCAGGGCAAGTGGTGCAGGCCCCGGGGCTCTAGCCCCTTGCACCCCTCTCATAATCCAGCCCTGAGGGTTCAGCAGAGTGGTGTCTGAACCAAGAAGTGTTACTTCAAATCGTAAGTACTTGGGGGCTCCCACAGATAGGCCTGTTTGCCAGTGCTAGCAATACAAAGTTCAAGACATTTTATTCTTTGACAAGGGAAGAGGGTGCATTAGCAGTAGATGCTCTAGCTCAGCCATGGAGGTTTCATCTTGCTTATGCTTTTCCTCCTTTTAAGAATTCTGCCCCAAGTAATCCGCAAGATAGCACAGGAAGAAATCAATGTTATCTTCGTAGCTCCATTTTGGCCAAAAAGAGCATGGATCGGGGAACTAAGAAGAATGGTGAAAAAGGGTCCCTGGCAACTTCCAGACATACTGAATATCATTCATCCGAGCTTGTCAAAGCTTCAACTGACAGCATGGATGTTGAATGGACCATCTTAAGAAGTAAGGGCTGTTCAGCTAGAGTGATTGAAACTCTTCTGGCCAGTCAAAAATTAACCACTAGGCAAATCTACAAAAAGGTATGGAAAAGTTTTTCTTTTTGTGAAGTTAACAAGTTGAAGAAAAAGGAGATAGCTGCAGTTCTCGAATTCCTGCAGGATGGTTTGAGAAGGGGCTAGCAGTAAGTACTTTAAAGACTCAGACTTCTACATTATCAGTTTTCCTCGATCAAAAATTAAGACAGAATGAACTAATTAATCGTCAGTTATAATTAAGTCAGTTATTCGCCAAAGACCAGCACACTTTATAGGTTTTCCTACATGGGTCAATTGTATTAAAAGGACTAATAGAACCTCCTTTTGACCCTCTAGAGGAAGTTCCAGAGATACGGTTGTCACTAACATTTTGTTTTCTGTTAGCCATTACTTCTGCCAGAAGAGTGAGCGAGCTGTAGCACTTATCTATGAAGGAGTCCTATTGTTCAGTACTCCCAAAGCTATGCTTAGATCTAATCCATTGTTTGGGAGAGGATCTTTTGCTGCTAGATGTTAGAAGAGCTCTGATCATTTATCTGGAGAGAATGGTGTATAACAGAACAACTTTTAGTAAAAAAGAGAGGTTTAGCAGCCTTGAAGTCCACTATAGCCAGATGGATAACACAGACTATTGCACAAGCTTTTTTTTTTACTAAGGGAGTCTCTTCCCCAGAGGTGTCTGCCCATTCTACGAGAGCGATGTCAGCGTATTGGGCAGAGAGGACTGGCGCCTCTTTAGAAGGGATCTGTAAAGCAGCAATGTGGTCTTCATCTCACACCTTCCATTATAGACTTGACCCTTTGGTAGAAGGGTACTACTTGCAGCTTCCCACCCCTAAGGAATAATTACTCACGTAATCCTCTCCATGTGGTCATGCTGAAGGTAGATGAGACCACCTATTACCCACCCACAGTCCTAGGGCTACTTAGGTTACTTTATAAAGTTACTAATAAAGGTAGGGGAAGGGGTGAGGCTTTTAACCTCTGTTCAGTTTGTGTTTCCTCCCAGGGGACGGACCCTTCTCTTCATGTGGTCATGCTGAAGGATTCTTAAAATTACAATTCTGTGAAATACTCACCTGTAGAATTGATATTATACGCATACAGTACGTCCTGCTCCATCTATAATACTTACACGTGGGTAATCCCCCGCCAGATGGCGCTGTTCACTGCAGACATGCAAAAACAGGCTCCTCCCGGCCCTTCATATACCCAGGGGACCTCCCACAAATCCCCAGCATTGAAAAGCAGTGAGAAAAAGAAGCCGGAAGAAACCAACCACCAAACTGGTAACAATAACAATGATAACAATCACCATACAGGGGATCCAGAACAAGGTGAAACCAGAGTGGGGTGGAGGGGTGCGTATAATATCAATTCTACAGATGAGTATTTCACAGAATTGTATTATTCTAAGCATACAGTACGTCCTGCTCCATCTATAATACTTACACGTGGGACATCCAATAGCAGTGTCTATAAAGTAGGGTGGGATCCCCAACAACAAAGGCAAAAACGGCACGTAGATCAAACTACAACCGCCTGTAAAACCTTACGGCCAAAAGCAGCATCAGCTGAGGCCCGAACATCAACCTTGTAAAACTTTGAAAAGGTGTGAACAGAAGACCAAGTAGCGGCCTTGCAAACTTGTTCAACAGAGGCCTGTTGCTGAAAGGCCCAAGAGGCACCAATAGCACGAGTGGAATGGGCCTGAATCACAGCCTGACGAATCCATTTACTGATGGTAGACTTGGCGGGAGCCAAACCTTTCCTATGCCCCGAAGGCACAACGAAGAGAGCATCAGTCTTCCTGAAGGCTTTAGTGACAACCAGGTAATACTTCAAACACCTGACTACGTCCAAGGAATGCAGAACCCGCTCCTTGTCGTTGCGAGGATTGGGACACAGAGAAGGAAGAACAATATCCTGGTTCAAATGAAATGCCGAGACAACTTTTGGCAAGAAAATCCGGTTTGAAGCAGAACACCACCTTGTCCTGGTGTCGCTCATAGTATGGAGGCTGAATAGATAGAGCGTCCAGCTCTGACACACGCCTAACCGAAGTAATAGCCAACAAGAAGACAACTTTGAGAGTGAGAACGACCAGAGCAGCATCTTGAATAGGCTCAAAGGGAGCCCCCTGCAAGGCAGGCAAAACCAAATTCAAATCCCAAACAGGGACCATAGGCTTTCGAGGGGGACGCACGTGAGTGACCCCCTGGAAGAAGGTCTTAAGCAGGTGATGTTGAGAGAAGGTCTTCTGAAAGAAGATAGATAGGGCAGAAACCTGACCCTTCAGAGTACTTAGTTTGAGACCTAAGTCCAAACCATGCTGTAAAAACTCCAGGACCCTAGGGACGGAGAATTCCCGGCAGGGAAGAGACCTGGACTCACACCAGTCAATGTAGGAATGCCATACTCTATAATAAATAGCAGAAGAAGACTTCTTCCTGGCCTGCACCATAGTAGCCACCACAGAGGCAGACAACCCCTTCTCCATCAAGATGGAGGTTTCAGCAGCCAAGTTTGTAAATTGGGATGGCGTAAGGACCCTTGAGTTAGCAGATCTGGTACGCTTGGCAGATCGTACTGATCTACTGCCATTTGAACCACGTCTGCGAACCACACTCTTCTTGGCCACCTGGGGCCACCAGAATCACAGGTACCTCTTCCAGAGCAATCTTGCGTAGAACCCTCACCAGAAGGGGGAACGGTGGAAACACATACAGTGTCGAAACTCCCTCCAAGACATGGACAGGGCATCCGTGGCCATGGCCAGAGGATCCTGAGACAGTGAGACGAAGGCCGGGAGCTTGTGATTGTGACGGGAAGCAAACAGATCCACATCCGGTAGGCCCCAACGGGGACACAGGGACTGGAATACCGTGTTGCAGAGGGACCACTCCCCCTGACGGGACATCCCCCTGCTCAGGGCGTCCGCCAGCAGGTTCTACGCCCCGGAATGTAAACAGCCGAAACGCATTGAACATTGGCCTCCGCCCATGTCAGAATCTGAGACACCTCTTGGAGAGCACCCTTGCTCCAGGTCCCTCCCTGATGATTGATGTAGGCAACCGCCGTTCTGTTGTCTGAACGAACTTGGACCGACAGACCCCTCAGGTGCTGGGTCAAATGCTCCAGTACCAACCTGACTGCCCGTAATTCCAGAGTGTTGATGGGTAAATGGGCCTCCTGAGGGCCCCACGTCCCCTGGAAGCGCAGGGACTTCCAGAATCCTCCCCGACCTGACAGACTGGCATCCGTTGTGACCGTCTCCCAGGATGGGGTCAGAAAGGACCTGCCCCCTGTCAAGTTCCTGTGGTCCAGCCACCACACAAGGGACTGTCTGACCGAGGGGGGGAAGCACACAGAACCCGTCCAAGGACGCAGGGTTCTCGTCCCAAACTGACAGAAGGTGAAGCTGCAGAGGTCTCAGATGGAACTGGGCAAAGGGCACCGCCTCGAAGCTCGCCACCATCAGGCCCACCAACTGCATTCCCTGCCGGATGGAGAACTGTGGGCTCGAGAGCAGGAACCTCGCCTGCGCTGTCAGAGCTTCCACCTTCTGTTGAGGAAGGAATATCCTTGACTGAACCATATCCAGAATCATTCCCAGGAACGGAGTCACCGAGGATGGGGACAGGGAGGACTTGGGGTAATTGATCACCCAGCCGAAGGACTCCAGGGTGGACACTACCAGCCGAGTGTCCAACTCTGCCTGCCGCAGAGACCGAGAGGTGATGAGAATATCGTCCAGGTAGGGCAGCACGCGTATGCCCCTTAGCCTTATCAGGGACATCACCCCTGCCAGCACCTTGGTGAACGCCCTGGGAGACGATGTTAGGCCGAATGGCAGGGGCACAAACTGGTAAAGCTGATCTTTTAGTGCAAATCTGAGAAACCTTTGGTGTCCCAGAAACACCGGGACGTGCAGGTAAGCATCCTTGATGTCTACTGACATCATGAAGTCCCCTGGGCGCAGTGAGCCAATGGCCGAGCGCAGAGTTTCCATGCGAAAGTGCCTGTTCTTGACAAATTTGTTGAGGATTTTTAAATCCAGAATGGGCCTGACTGACCCATCCTTCTTGGGTACTGTGAAAAGGTTTGAGTAGAACCCCGTGCCCCTGCCTCCAGGGGGGACCTTGCAAATGACCCCTAGGTCCATGAGACCCTGTACGGCCAGCAACAAGACCTGAGCTGAGGCAGGGTCTTGAGGGATTTGAGACCCAATGAACCTGGTGGGGGGCCGTACAGCAAATTCTATCTTGTAGCCGGAGGACACTACCTCCTGAATCCACCGGTCTGAGACGTGGCGCCGCCAGACGTGCTCGAAGTGCTGTAGACGTCCCCCCACCCTGACGGGTGAGGGCGCCCCCTCATGCCTGGCGGGCCTTGGGAGGGGCTTTGGGCTTGTTTCCCCAGGAGGAACCTGGACGGCGTCCTCTGTTCCTGTGCCAGGAATCAGCGCGGGCCCCAGCGAAGGACGCCCCTCTACCCTGCTTGGCCCCACGATAGGGGGTTGATAGAGAGCCTTGGCCACGAAAAGGCCGAATCTGCCTCCTGCGCTGGGGTAACTTGCCTCCCTTGGCAAAGAAGTCTAATCGATCCCCAAATAAGCGCAGCCCTTTAAATGGCAGCCCCGTGAGGGCTTTCTTGGCGGCACTGTCTGCGGCCCACTGGCGCAACCAGACCGCACGGCATATAGCAACCACCAGATGACCAGATGACCCGGCACACATCTTAATAGCATCGTCCGATGCGGACAGGATGAAGTTCACAAACGCATCACAGCTGGACAGAGCATTGACAGTATCAGGAGGCAACTCATCTGTGCCATCGAGAGCACTCCTAACCACGGCCCTGAGCGCTACCACCATAATGGCTAGGGCGCAAACCGGGCGCAGAGTCGCTCCCCCAAATGCAAAGGCATGACATGCCAGTTGGTCAACACGCCGGTCCTCAGAGTCCCGTAACGTAGTAGTGTCAGGGGAGTGCATAATAGAGGTGTTGGACAACCCTAGAATAGGAGCATCGACCTCAGGCGGCGAGGACCAGCACTTAACCAAGTCAGCAGGGAAGGGATATTTCCTATCCTCGCTCTTAGGGACCCCTTGAAGTCTGCTGGGATGTTCCCATTCTTTAAGCACGAGGCTATTGAAATGGGTTTGCTCGGGGAATTCCAAGCGAGATTTAGCAGTATGGAAAAGATCACCCCTTTGTCAGGGAGCCGCAGCAGGGGGAGAGAGGGACAGAACCTCAAAGATCTGAACCAGCAGTCTATCAATATCATCCGAGGACCAATGCTCGGAGCCAGACTCTTCCTGACCCCTGGACTCATCGTCATATGAGTCAGAGAACAGTTCCCCTTCGTTCGAGGGGATATGGGCATAGGAATGCAACAAATCATCAGGTTCGATAGGGAAGAGGGCCGATTCAGGGTTCAAGTGCCGCCTCTTGGCGGTGGCTTTACGCGCTAAGGAATTAGCAAGCAAGTTTTCAACACTAGCCAGCCTCGTGGCCAGATCAGGATGAGAATCCCCACTGGTATTGGGGGTTAGACTCAGGCTTGGGGGAGTAGGTGAAGTGCGGCGGGGTGCAGGCCCAGCCTCAGAGGAGATGGGAAGCACCGATAGCGCCTGCTGTGCACAAGGAACACAGACCCGTGCATTGTCACCGCTGCTAGGTAAGACCCCACAAGCTACACACAGCCGGGCTTGTCCCGAAGGAACCCCGTTCACAATATGCTGAGATGCCTCCATATGGTGGTTTAATCGGCGCAATATGCCAGTAGGGATTGACGCTGTAAGCTACCCTGGATACCCCAATAACCCGCTGGGAAGTGGGAGTAATTTTTTAGTGGGAGAAGCCACTTGGGAATCCGCGGTCTGAAAGACATAAGGGGGAACAGGATGTCAGAGCCATGTGCAATGTAGGATAGAAGTAAAGAAAAGTCGCCCGCAAGGGCACTTACATACAGAGATGAGAGGACGATCTTCACCACGCGCGCGGGAGAAGAGAATGGCGCCAAACGAACCTCGGAGGGCGGGCCTGAGCCGATCGTGATGCGCCAATCCGAAACCACGCCCCTCACCAGCGAGCGCGAAGCTCGTGAGGCATCCAGCCAAAGATGTGTACAGAAAGTAGAAAGTAAAAAAGCAGAAAGCCTATTGAAAATGGCGCTCGGAGCCAGGACAGGCCCAGCCGAGATCTGTACTCGGGCTCTCCTGTGGCTCCCCGTCGGGGAATGAACCCCGGTCTGTGACAGGATACTGAATAAGACAGGCGCTCAAGCCAGCGCAACCTAGGAAGACCCACTAAGGCTAAGAAGGTGAAGGAAGGAAAAAGAAGACGCAGAGGCGTCCGCGGGCCGCCGCAGTACGTGCGGTGCGAGCAGAAGCAGACTACTGGTGCTGCGGTTAACAGTAAGGTAAGAGCGCGGCTCTGATCCCCGTTTCCCGTGAAGCACAGCCAAGCCATAAGCGTGTAGGTATACACTGAGGCCGCCATACACACAACCCCCACCTTTCTTTTCCCCCTGACTAAGGGGGGAACGAGGGAGGAAGGCGACCCGTTAACATAGTGTCCACCGCTACATGGGGCGTGGGGCAATGATGCGGGAGGGGCATCCCCTGAAGGCTCACCATTAGCCTTGACCGCCTACCCTATGGTGGGGGATTGCGGTCGAGCGTTGCTCCGTAAGCACACATGGTGCTGCCTACCTTCACCCGACCAGCACAGCCCAGGCTGGGTGGCACATCTTATCGAAGAGGACGGGTGGGAATAGTCTCACAGGGCCGCAGGCTGTAATAGCCCCGCTCACCTGCGAGAGCGTGATACTTCATGTCTTCGCAGTCAGCACTGCAGAGAAATCTGGGGATTTGTGGGAGGTCCCTGGGTATATGAAGGGCCGGGAGGAGCCTGTTTTTGCATGTCTGCAGTGAACAGCGCCATATGGCGGAGGATTACCCACGTGTAAGTATTATGGAGCAGGACGTACTGTATGCTTAGAATAAATCCATTACAATTTTCATTGATGCAATTCAGCACCATTTTTTTGCCTTGCTATTTTTTTACTGGACAAGCCCAGCTTGCATATAGCCACATGAACATACAGGATGCACATAACTATAAACTTGTTAAAGAGGCAATTTTAAGGCAATATATCAGTGAGGAAACCTACAGACCAAGGTTCTCGTCTGCAGGATTTATATGGAAAATGGATGAAACCGGAGACTAAAACAATTGAACAAATTGGTGAAGTAATCATAATTGAACAGTTCCTACAAATTCTTCCAGCTGATGTTAATGTCTCAGTTAAAAATCACAGAGCCAAAGATCACAGAGCAGAATTCCTGTTATTCAAAGCTATTTCATTGGCAGATGACTTTTTCCTTGCTAAAAGAGACATAAACAGATCTGGAAATGGAGGGCCCAGAGCATCCCGGGTGATTTCTGCCGAGAGAGATCAAGAAACCAGGACATCAGTTTAATCAACTTCAACTTCAAGTAACAAAATGTGCTATATTTGTCAAGATATGGCCAAGGAAAAACTCTAAAGGCCCAGCATCTGCTTCATTCTATGCTTACAGTGACTATGTGTTATGAAAAACATTTTATAAGATAAGTGACCTTTTACGACATTTTCACACAGCAGCAACATTTGGCGCCATCAGATAGGTGTATGTTTAAAAGGGACAGTGCAGGAAATGACAATAATAAAGCAGCAAGGCGCTCATCTGTGTTCATTGTGCCTCTCCTCCATTTCCCTGTCCCTCAGCGCTTCCAGCGTGAGCGAGCCCAGCTCAGTGGTCGCACATGCCAGGCCCACTCACATTTGGTGTGGTGAAGGACAGGGGTGACTGTATGACCACGTTTGGAGTGTGGTTGTGGAGAAATGGAATTGAAAGGAGGGTCACATTTTAGAGACCTGCTACAGCATCCACAATGCATTTTAGGAAACAGAGGAGAGGCACATAGTGAAGGTTCCAGGTAAGCTCCTTTCCCCCTTATTATTGTCATGGTCTGGACTGGTCAGAAATCCTTCTGATGCGGCCATGAAATTCAAAACTTTCAGTATTATGGGCATTACTAGTCAGGCAATTGATAATATAGAAAAAGGGGGGTCCTTGAGAACCCCCAAACAACCCAGTAATAAGGGTAACACACCCTAAGAATTCATTCTTATTACTAGCTGTGTTTTTTTTTTTTTAGGGATCCCCCTTTTTCTGCTTTGTATCTTGTGCTTTTTCCAGTAGGCTGCATCCTGTGTGTCTTTTAATATTGTTTATGAGTATGAGTATGGCGGTGCAACAGGTGTGTTTCTTGATTTTGCAATGGATAATCTGATTGCAATGGATAATAATGAAATGAGGCCGCTGATGTATTCTGGAAACAATGTTGGGAAGGTAATAATGTAAGGTTTTTGATTTAATTTTAATCCAACTCATACTCAAGCTCTTCCTCTTGCACAAGAGATGCTGTGGACTCCCCTGTTGTATTTTCTGGCATGCTGCAATCACCTGCAAAAAACAAATTAGAAAAATAAAAAAAAAATCCATCATACACAAGTATATGCATTTTGTAAGCAGGGTGAAGCCAGTCATTTAGTGGCCACTCATGGTAGGATTATTTTTTCGGATGGCTCAGAAGAATTTTGACTATCCTGGGTTTTGGTCCACTTCCGCGGGGCACCCCGATAGGTGCAGGAGGCGGCGGCGGCGGCTTATCCGTCGCCTAAAAGGTAAGATTTTAGGGGCTTTCTGGGGGGTTTCACCCCGCAGGACATTCCGATTTTGGATGCCCCGCGGGGAGGGAGCTGATCGGCCCGGGAATCTATCAGGGGTGGGTGTTGGTCCACTTTAAAGTCCATGACCAGGCACATGCTAATTTCCTCCCTCCTTATTCCCCTTATTCTTCATGGTCATTTCTTGGTGTGGTTGAGGTTTGCATGCCATGGCACAGTTTTAGGACTCGTGTGCACACTCTGCCATGGTCACAGACAGTTATGGGACCACTGTGGCTTGCCACGTCCATTCACAGTGAGAGCACCAAGGGACAGTTGGTTTTTTCTTATTTTTTGCATGGTTCTGAGAGAATTAAATTGAAAGGAGGTGCAACCTTAGGGTTTACAGTCCTTTTAAACCAGTCTTATGGTGGCCAACTATGGCATGGTTATTACAGATATGGTCATTTGGCTTTGAAGCTCCTTTCCCCCCCCCAAAAAAATATATAATAATAATAATAATAATAATAAATATATATATATATATATATATATATATATATATATATATATATATCTCCATACCATGATTTTTCAGGATGTTTTGACTATAAGCGATGCCCCAAAAATAAGTTCACGTACGGCACTAAATCAAGCCTATAGTGTTAAGACTGATAGCATATGAGCACGCTTCAGCATCCACCTGTGATAGCCAAATTATCAGGGTAACATGAAAAGTATTTAAAGACAAACTTCAGGCAAAGGCAATTGTTACACTATTGCGTCGGGCTACATTTGGCATTGTTCTAAATTGTTTTCAGTTTCTAAATTGTAGAAGTAATGGCTGAGATATCGAGGTTTACAGGTTCCCCTCATGATTTCTCTTCTGAAAAAAGTGGGAGTGTTCCTTGGATCTGTGATGCTGCATAATCAGCATAATGGGCGGGGTCTGTAAGATTCCCAAAACTTGCAAACAACACCCTGGCTGTGCTTCTCCCCTCTCCCCCTGTTGCTAGGCGACATTGGAGCCTAGATCAGCACTCCCAGAAACACTCCCAAAAGCCCATGTGTACACTCCCAAAAGCCCATGTGTACACTCCCAAAAGCCCATGTGTACACTCCCAAAAGCCCATGTGTACACTCCCAAGAGCCCATGTGTACACTCCCAAAAGCCCATGCAGCTTCAGCAAAGACCCATGCGTACACTCCCAAAAGTCCCAGCTTCAGCAGAGGTGGCAGACAGCAAGCAGTGGAGGTGCCTGCAGCCCCCCCCCATCCCGCCTACCAACAGGCTCGGACGGCGCTTCTGCTGCTTAGCACAGCTGCCCTCGCTCCCGGCACCAGCCGGGCTGAAGGGGAGATGGAGGGGGGGGGGGGGGTGCAGCACCACTCTGAGGAGGGGAAGGAGAGCTTCTCTGGCTCTGGGTAGGGGCGCTCTTCTTTCCCAGCAATGCTGGGAGGAGAGAGGAGGAAAGGGGGCAGCACTGCTCTGAATGGAAAAGCGCTTCTATCGCTCTGGCACTTCAATGTGGCAGCGTCCACCGCTGCTGTCACTGTCCCGCTCTGTGATGTCTCCTCAGCGCATGTCACAGAAGTGGAATGCCAGCGCCGTGACCACAGGCAAAAGGTAAGCGCTGCATTCAGCTGAGAAAAGAGTTTTAGTGAAGAATCACTTTAAAACGTCCAAGGTTCTGCTCCAAATTCTATACCTCTGCAATAATTATACTTTTCTCTTCCTTCTAGCTCTCTTGAAAGAGTTCATGTCTGCTCAGGCCAGCAGCAGGCAAAGACACCAACAGAGAGGGATTATCACCCGCCCTTTTAAAAACCAGGAGGCCATTCATCACAAGCTGGACCAGGCACAACACGTAGGTGCCAATAGGTTGTGAGGAGAAGAAAGCATCCTGAAAGCAGAGACCTTGCAAGTGAACATACTCCTTATGGACATGAATGGCAAGGTTACTCTTCTAAGTAAAGTTGAGTGAGGAATCATAACATCAAACATAAGACATTGTCAGCATTATCACCAGTCAGGGACATTTTGTGCCCATCAGTGGGCCGCCACGTTTATGTATTTATATTTTAAGTTTTATTCTCCTCATGGAAAACCTTGTACATTATGCAAAATGTATCAGAAGATAATAGTATTGTGTAATTTGTATTGGGTTGGTAGGAGCCACTTGGTAGGTGAAGTTAACAACGTGTGTGGTGTAACCCTGAAGACAATACATTTAATCAAAGCAAGGCAAATCTGAATGAATATGCCATTGGTGTTTCTAAGTGAGGAGGAAAAATCTCATTTATGCTGATGAGCCAGGGAGATGATTGGGGGCTCGCTCAGGTCAAAACCAGCTTTTCAATGGTCAAATGACCCAAAATTCTGTAGATGTGGGCAGGTCCAGAAATAGGAAGAAGCGGAGTGACCTTTAAACTTAGACATATGGTGCTCAAGTATGGTTTAATTCTTATGCTCGACTGACACAGGTCAGGTGGCTTTGACGTTTCTGATTTCCAGGCATCTCAATAACGGAGATAAGCAGCAGTACTGAGGCTTTGGTAATATGGAGATCCACCTGCAGTACATGCCCCTAGGTGATGACAGCCTGTCAGGGTGTAATTATTCAGGAAGTGAACCATTAGATCCTACATGGGTGGCCAGGCCTTACTAAAACACAGAAAGACCAAGACGAGAATGGCTACCCAAAAAATGAAAAACCTTGATATCACCATTTCTGGTAGTATTAAACAGCTATCCAGAGTTCATGCCGCACGATTTAGACCAGACCTTCACCCTGAATAAGAGCCTATCTTGTATGTTTCCCCCCCACCCTGTACATACAGATTGCCCACACCCAATCCACACAATGCCCACAATCATCCTACCTGCACCTATTGCATATTTTTTAGCCTTTTAACCAGCCCATGGAGTCTCAGGCAGCCATATGGTGTCTTCTGGCTATGCCACTCTGCATTCTGGGATTGCTGTTCTTTTCCTGACCCCAGCTCTGGGCTGTCTGTGTAAAGCACAGCTATATAACCTGCACTTTTCACCCCTCTCCTCAACATGTGACTCTTCTGAAGCAAAATAGCGGCGCCATGTATCCTAGAGTCCTGAACATAGTAGAAGCCCAGCGGGGGAAAGAATAACAAGTAAGCGGCTAAAGGCTTAATATATATTAATTTTAGATGCTGGGGGGTTGGGATTTTCATTAAATGAAGGTTCGGCTTAAATAAATCCAGCGTGCTGAATCTATAATTACAAAAAAAACTCGGACCTCATCAAAGGGCCAAGTAAGGGTGCACCACTGAAAGAGTAATTAAAAAATAATCACATTTATTAACCAAAACCACATACAAGAACATATAAGACAAGGACACACAAAAGAACAGGGTAGCTCTGTATTACTATTAGGTGTGTAACCACCACTAAAAGGCAAATTCCAATACCAAGCTGTATTCAAACCATATACACACATACAATTCATTAATAATTATTAATTCAACTAAAGTGCTAGTGCTTGTGAAATCCTGAAAAAAAAACTTATGTAGTTTTGATTAATACATTTGATATTTTGTTATGTACTTGGCCCTCACCTTGATGGGGTCCTAGTTTTTTTGTAAGGACTGAGCAGCATTTGGGAAAGGAAGGATTAAGATAGGGATATGATTTTTCATTTTTATTTACAGCTAAGAGTATACCCATACTAACCAGTTACCAGTGCATCCAAAGATTTTATAAGAAGATTGCTGTGGTTTTCCCGACCACACTGGGTCACATCTTCATCATCCAATTCCTGTATAAGTGGCGTCTTTCTTGGCCTCAGCGGCTCAGGGGCGGCCTGGTGGTAGTCTGATCTTTTCAGTAGCCCATGGGTGTCTTTGTTATATATTTTAAGCATAGGCTGCATTAGATTGACATCCTCATCATTAGCCTCTGGCACCAAATCATTTTTCTCCCATTCACCATCACTGTCATCGCTGTTCCCAGATAAGACTTGAATTTTTGGTTGATATGCCTGCTGATAAAGCAAGATACATATTGAAATATCATATTATGTCAATAAAAATAGAAAAGAACACAGTTGAGATCTTTAATTATTTATTTATTTGTTTTTAAATCAAAAGTGGACTTACCCACTTTCACCCGAGAATTTCACTCAGTATTGTTCCTCTCAGACAGGGCACCCTGCTGTGTGTGCCCCCCAGGTCACCGTAAAAATGCACCTGTCGTATCCACGGCACAGCCGAAACCGAGCAGGCTGATTGGCTGAGGAGCCAATACTTATACTCCCTTATACTTAAGATTGCGGCTACATCCCCCGCTCAGCTCCTAGTTGTGGGCGTGCCCATGCCTCCCATTCAGAAAGGCCTGGCGCGGGTAAGTGCAACGCGAGAGGTAAGCAGGGATGCAGGCAGCCACGGAGTCCTTTAAAGCAGGCCAAAATTTTCAAAAAAGCACATTTATTAAATCACACCCGTAAAGCTCCGCTCTGCTAATCAGGGACAAATTATTTCAAAGGGCTTAACTCCACGCAGTTGTTATGGAATAGCAGGCTGATTACATGACACATAACTGCATGGGAGCGCCATCTTGCCATATACACGAATCCAGCTTATATAAAAACCCCACCGTCAAACTTGCCTCACATATCAGTGCAATCCTCCTTTATTTCTAGCTATGAGGACTGCTGCATAGCTGAAAGAATTGTATCATTGTATAAGATACATAAGTATCTTATTTACATAAGGGAGTCCGCAGTGAACAGTGATAAAGAAACATTCTTACAGCTTTCCCTATATATAACATAATACACAAGCTGCCCATGTTTCTGCCCACATACCTATATATACCTATATCTAGTATATGTATAGAATTGGAAAGCCACATATGATAATTATTGCGTGTAACAGAATTGCTACCTATTGGACTTATGGCATTAGTCTACAAAACGGTTACAAAAAACCCTAGTTAAGTGGAACACCACAGATTTTTCTCCTGTAACATATAGTATAGATTAGAAAACACCGAGCCTCTATGGTACTTACCTTATGAAGTTCTGTGTTCTGCAGGAAATCTGTAGATTCAGTCATTTCCACATCCTCCAAATCAGGCAAATCCTAAATAATGAATAAGAGTTATTGTTCAACAGTCACTACAGGCATCCCTCTGCTTCATGGGTAGCTGAAAATAATGCTAATTATTAGGTTCACATCCCCCCTCAAAAAAAAAAAAAAAAAAAAAAAAACGTACAGGCAATGGGGCATTCTTACAGGCGAGATCCTGTACGTAACTTTTACAGTGAGGTCAGGTGGATATTTTGAAAGTTGGCATACTAAAGCATTTTTTCTGCATAGCCCATAGGGTGCTGTGGTTTCAAAACTTAAAAAAAAATATTCTCACCTCACCTGCACTTTTTGGTGTGTTAAATTTAAAAATCAGCGCGCTCTACTCCATTCAGCCCAGAATTGACTAAGGGCCAAAATGGAGCAGAGAACACCGATGGCTACGTGTCCCCTAGCCTCTAGCTGGGGCGTGCCCATGCCGACCATTCACAAATGCCTATCGCTAATACAGGGATCAGGTAGGTTTTACTGGGGATTCAAGGGGTTTCACACAATGGGACATACCAAATGGCAATGATAGAGGGAATCTGGAGGCCCTGGAGTCTTATAGATTCCAGAGCTGCCCCCTGATGGGGTTTGGTCCACTTTAATGCATGTCATAGAGTTCAGGCATATAGAAAGAGCTGCATCCACCGTATCCCTGCGGTCTGTAAGACGCTCCTGTCCCTGTCGGGTCTGAATAGCTGGGCTAAGCTTGCTTCAGCCATGGAACACAAATGCAGAGCAGGATGGCGGAGGATCGGCTGGGATTCACACTGCATATTCGGGATGCACCAGGAAAGATAATCAGCCACCCCTGGAGCCTTTTTGACTTCAGCCCTGTAGATAATGCCGATAGGTCCACTTTAACTGTATAAGCCAGGCTGACGGGATGGGGTTGGTGAAGGCACATTTCCTAATTTTCCTAACTTTTCATTCTTTATCTGGGCCTCCCATCCTTATCGGATTTACTCCTATTCTACTGACTACAGCAGTGATGATGTCTCTCTGTGGGGCAGCCATCAGGGCAGGAAAGCGAAAACTCCAGCATGTGGCCCAAAAGGCCCAGCTGTGAAGAGGCTTCTGGCCAATATGACCTGAGTGCTGCCGGCTGCCACACTATAGCTGCTGGTATTGATCATGGTGCCCCCCCCTCCACCCCTAGGCTGGTTTGCCTTGGGGGCCCAATTTAAACTAGGCACCTAGCCATCACATATAGGTGGGGGGCAGACGTTATACAGCGAATATTGTGACTGGGCTCCCCATAACATATAATGTGATGGCTGGGCGCCTTGTTTGAACTTCAGTGCTCATATCAAAACTAGGGACCAAGCCATTACACATAGGTTACAGAAGAAGCCAGACTCTATAGCGCTTCCCTCATCCCTCGTAAAATATATGATGTCTGGTCCCCTCAAAACAAAATAAATGATGGCCAGGCCCCTAGTTGGAGTCGGCGTTTCCTATATGGTCTGTGTGGATTTTGAGGTAAGGCCAGAGGCTCAGTTTAAACTTGGGCCAAGCCATCACACATTGGCTATGATGGGGGCCCGGACATTGCTGCTGGGCCTGAAAAATCCAGATGGCATCCCTGAGCTAGCTGTAATACTTTTGTGCTGAAACTAGATACAATCTGAAGTTTCAGAAAGCTACCCCTATCCCATACAAACGGATTCGAATTACAGAAAAACATTGAAAATCAGGAAAATCCCCTGAGTTGTATTGGTGACCGATCATATATAAACCTCCCCATTGGATGGTGGGCTTAGGTTTATGCCTATTCAGGTTAATTCTCCTCTCTATTATGAATAAAACTAGACTTGTAAAACTCTTCATTAATAACACCACGTTTCCCCGAACATAACACAGGTTGTTATATTCATTTTTGTTCCAAAAGATGTGCTAGGGTGTATTTTAAGGGGAGGTCTTTTTATTAATGATCTACATTTGTTCTTCATTTTCTTCCAAAGTTATCAGAGCTAATTAATAAAGCTACTGCAATATGGCAGCCCACCCCCACCACGGTCCTGGTGGGTACCAGGCTGGGAAAAACATTAAAGCAGCCCCACACCCATTTCTGGCACCCCTCTCAGAACAACCCTTACCACAATCCTCAGCCCAGAGCCCATAGTGGGATTAGGTAGTGGTCTGTATACTTACTGGCTCCCCAGAATCTGAGCAGATTCACAGACTGTCATGTCTGTGTCATATATCTGGTCCTGTGCCCCAGGCACATGACCTATGTGCCACTGTAACTGTAACTATGGTTTATTTTGGGGGTAGGGCTTAAATTTAAAGAATCTTCAAAAATACTGAAAAACCATGCTAGGACTTATTCTTGGGGTAGGGCTTATTTTCAAGGTACAAATAGTAAAAAGGAAAAAGCATAAGGGTTCCAGCTGGAGTGGTGGCATTCTCTTTGTGATATGGTAATCCCTTACCTGATCTAAGATGTATAGCTGATCTCATTTTAACATTATTCGAATGCCTGCCCCCCCCCCATCACATCATTGGGTAGTTATTAAGACAAGGACTCCTATACACAATCAGAACAATTCTTTTTCCATTCTTACAAACCTCAAGATACAGCATTTCCTTCAGTGGCACCATTTCAATGTCCTCGGCATCAACAAGCCCAGTGGTCAGGGAGCCTTCCTTGTTCATGTCTTCCTGCGCTGCTATTGATACAATGATGAGCAATCCAGTAACAGTATATGAAACCAATCAGTGGGGGGCAATATTATGGTAGTATTATAAAGAGGGAACACGGAAAGGA